>OY856411.1:288566838-288934338 GCA_963693085.1 Alisma plantago-aquatica
GAGATTTCTTGTCTAAAAAGTATGTTTTGACCCAATCTCTACTGTTTTGAGTAAAAATGACGACCTTTGACTAGTGCAAGTGAAATGTCATGCTTTATTGCTAAGTGGTATCAATGTTTGGCTTTTTACATGTGCATCACCTCTCTTGTGATTGTGATTGATTTGGCTGAATTGTGAACTTGAGCAAGCTTTGAACGCTTAGTGTTTGTGGAATCACTTGTTTGATATATCAATTTCATCTTGTTCATTCATGTGGTGTGATATCTAGGATGAAGTATTGGATTAACTTTCATGCAGGATGTCTTATGTGGAAAATCATACCAATGACCCCTCTTTGACCCGATTCTTCTTCCACCATCTTCATACCCCTCCGCCTCATAAAAAATGCCCTAGTGCACATAATCAGCCTTGGCAACCTCCAAAAGTTTGGGGTGGCCATATCTTTATCTCCCCGCTTCACTCTATCCACCATATGCCCTATCTACACCAAGGGAAAGAAAGAAAAGAAAAGAAAAACAAAAACAAAAATAAAATAAAAGGATGCTCCTGTTTAAGAGCATTCAAATAAAGAAAAGATGAGTGTGTAAAACACTCCAAAAATCTTACCGCAACCCATTCTTCCACTTTCATACCCATTGAGCTAAGAAGCATCAAACGTAGCTCATTTTGCCTTTTTTTCTACAGCCACGTGGGTCATTTGGTATGATTTGAAATATAAGACTGAATGCATGAATGTGAAACAACACTCCTAGTCATCCTTCATTAACACCAGCATGAAACGGTTTACCCAGAACTTCATGGAAGAAGGATGGATAACTTGTGTATTCTGTGCGCTATATTTGAAGTTCATGTGCTTTGTGGTCTTTTCATGATTGGATTGTGAAAGTAGGAGAGGAGAGAATTGAAATGCATGCACTCAGTCATCTTTGATCTCATTCAGCAATAATCATCTTTTACATTGCATATGTCATTTCTTTTTGTGGAAATTTTATAGAGAGATTGAGTTGGAGCATACTTGAGGACAAGTATGTTTTAAGTTTGGGGTGGTGATGCAGCCCTATTTTAGGGCTTCATCCTGTTCCTTTTTGTACATTTATCACATCTAAACAAAGTAGATTGAAAGTTAATACCCCCAACGTGTGTTTTACTATCAAATGCACTTATGGACGTTCTTTGCACTATTTCCAGGTACTTGGACCATACTTTGGATGGAAGAGAGAGAAGGAAGGAGTCTGAGGGTCCCTCTACTCATGGAGGGGTCCAAAGAAGGCCCCAAGAGCTCCCTCAACCTACCCCAATGGTCAAGTTTCAACTCCAAACAAAGAAGTCCCTTGATAATGAAGTTTGAGGCTATTTGAGCCTTTGAAGGCCCCAGCACGGACGTGGTACTATGGAATGGCCGTGCTGGCAATTAAGCAAAGTTATAGGTTGAATGTTAAAATCTTGAAGTTCAGCAAATTAGCCACCACGGCCGTGCTACCCAGCACGGCCGTGCCATGAAGACCCTACAACAGTCTTGCTGCCTAGCATGGCCGTGCTAGATGAAGATGGAATGGGCATGCTGCTCAGAACGACCTCGTCACAACCCCTCCACCACGACTGTGCTACCCAACACGACCATTCTACCTAGTCCCCAACACGATTGTGCTGCCCAGCATGGCCATGCTACCAGCCTTCATTTTCACCCATCAACCTGTTGATTTAACACATAACAAACACGACCGTTCCACTCCACCACGGCCGTGCTCACTTCTACCCACCACGGCCGTGCTACCACCTCAAAACCTAACTTTTTAACACTGATTTTAAATCTTACCCCTACTTACCCTAGTGCCTCCACCACCACCTATATATACATGGGTGGCGGCCACAACACTAGGTTAGACTCCCCTACAGCTGCTCCAAGATCCATTCTCCTTCCTTGAGCTTTGAGTACTAACCCTTTGCATTTTGGCTCACCATCCACCATTTCCACCCTCATTCCACCATGGAATCCTAGTTTCCTAGGTTTTCATCCATAATCCCCTACCATTTCATGCACCCCTGCACCCTTGGAGTAGGGAGGACGTCTACAGCAAGCTTGGAGGTGAAGAAGGAGGCTTCCACATCAAGCTTCATGGAGTCCCTACTTCTTCTACCCCTTTCTTTTCTTATTTTCTTGATCATGTCTAGCTAAGCCCCTTGTGGTGGGATGTTTGGGATTTAAATGTGACTTTGATACCATGTTGGGGGATAATTTCTTGTAATGAACTTAATTCATATCTATGATGATTACTTCTTGCTTCTATCTCTTTTCCTATCTTATTGCATGTGGTTTGTGCTTCTTGTATGAATTGCTTGTTTTGAGGTTTTTGATGACACTTAGTTTCTAGGAGGAATTGGGGTGTATGTGGCAATCTTAGGAATGGCTCCTAGGTCCAATTAGTGGATCCCTAGCTAGCCCCCCTTTGTTCCTACATACACATCCCTCCTCCTACAAATGAGTGTGAGATCTAAGTAGCCAGTGTAAGTGAGATTGATGTAATTGTCTAGGGCCTTCTAAAGGCTAGAGTGGCTAGTGGCATGAGGTTAAATACCCTCATATCTACTCCCATCTCTACCCTCAACCCTCAATTACTCACTATCACTTACCCTAGATACCTAGATTTGGTTAATCTCATTAGAATTACACCTAACCCTAGTCTTCTACTAGTAGTATAGGGTATGTTCTAATGGCATTGACCTTATTGTTTGGTTTGGTAATCTAGATATGAAATGAGAACCATGCATGTTTAATGATCTCCCCCCAACTAATATCAAAGTTACATTCCCCAAACAGCCCACCCACCTTAATCATCTTGCTTATAACCCTAATTGCTTAGTTTGCTTGTTAATGCTAGTTTAGTCCAATTGCTTTAGTCTAACTTAGTCAATTGCTTAGTTGTTCTCTTTAGTGTTAACTTAGGCTCTTGCTCTTGCTAGTGGTTAGTTTAGTTCTTAATTGCTTCTTGCCTTGCTAGAGTAGTGTAGCTCTTCTTACTCTTGCTTAGTTAGTTTTTTTTTATCTTAGTTTACTAATTTGCTTGCTCTTCCATAACTTAGTTTCCATCTCACATTTCTTACTTGCTCATTAGCGTAACCAAACAACCAAACCTTTCAAAAACCCTAAAACCCTAAGCTCCGCAAAAGGAACGAAGCCCAATCTGTCTAACTCTAGTGCCCCCTCTATCTCTGTGGTTCGACCCCTTATTTTTCCAATCACCTATACTGCAACAGTACCCCATACGCTTGCGGGCGACCTATTTTAGTCTTAGTGATCGAATCGGTTAGGGATAATTTTTTTTTTAAAAGCATAAGATCCCATATCCCGTGCGATCCAACCTCGTGGGGTGTAAAAGCACCACTAGTAGGGACGCACCACTCTCCAGAAGGTCCTCAAACTATTCCCATGAGGTATACCTTTTAGGAAGTTGTGTACTTCATACATGTAATCTCCTTGAACACTTCAAGAGATTTGTATTTTACTGAGTACATATCACTATATTATTAGTATATATAATGAAGTTCAGACAACTATCTATAGCATTTATTCCAAATGTCTTTGTACATCATTATGTACACATGGTTGTAGAATGTTTATTCTCCTCCCTACATCAGTAAGAGGTGGTCTGTCATGTTGCTCATATATAAGACTTGCATGCCTCTTATTGATTCAATAACCAAAAGTGTCTAGATAAACATCAAAATGAATTCTAGAAAATGCATTTCTCATATGTTTTTCTAGATGACAATGTTATAGATTGTTGATTGTTTGAGTTATCAATTATAGTCCTTTGGTATTTACATTAAGAGCATTTGTTTTGTGATCAATCACATAATATCATAAGACATTTGAGGCATTGCTATAAAATATCACATTTTGAAATATAAGCATTAATAACTCTTTAGTGATTTATCGTCCTTGTCATACAAGATGCATAAAATAAAATGTTTCTTTTTATTGGCATAATGGAATAGAAGTTCAACTAACTCTATTACATGCCCAATGGGCTAAGATAAATTTTAAATTCAAACTGAATTTGCAGCAACTCTTGATCATCATAGTCCATCCTTGTCCTTTCATAAAGGCTTTACTTCTTATTTGATCATGCACATCAACGTATGTCAGATTTACATCCAATAGCATGCACTAAGATGAAGAAGTAATAAAATTCATGTTACAATGTTTATACCTAAAGCAGAGGCATCTACCTCTTCCTTCTTCTTCTTTAGTTCCTCTGGGAAGAGAGGGTAATTCCTTTTCCAATGTCCATCTTGGTGACAGTGGTGACATTTACCTCCCTTCTTTACTCCTCCTTTTGCCTTGAGATCTGAAGACTTGATCTTCTACACAATCTTATAACTCTTCTTAGCTTTGTGTTTGCCTTTATACTTTCCCTTTGTCTTGTTGATCATCATCACATACTTGGGCTTGTCTTTCTTCATTTATACCTCAGTTGTTCTCAACATGCCTAGTATTCTGTCAAAAGCTTGTCAAAGTCATTCATGTTGTAGTTCATGAGAAACTAATGTATGAATTTGGTAGAGACTACAAAATCACATAAATGGCCAACTCTTAACCGAAGGGGAATCCCAATCTAGATAGGTTCTGCACATATCCAATGAGGTTCAACATAGGAGGACCTATTGATCTCCTTTTACAATGTTACATTTGAATAGTTCCTTGGAGACATCATATCTCTCCTGTCTTGCTTGATCTTGGAACATGTTCCTGATATGTGTGACCATCTCAATTACATCCATGTTTTCATGTTACATTTAAAACTTGTAGTTCACGGAGCACGACATCAGACACTTGACATCAACAACATCTTCAGTAGGCTTCTTGTAAGCATCCTTGTCAGTCTTAGGTGCATTGGGAAGAGGTTCATTTGTCTCTAGTGTCTCCAAGACATAGAGCTTGCACTCCTGTGTGAGAAAAAGTCTCAACATCCTAAACAAATTATGGAAGTTATTCCCATTTAACTTGTCCTTCTGAAGGACCGATCACAGAGAAAAGGTGTTATTGTGTGTTGCCATTTGATTCTACACAAGAATTTACAATTTTGCCAAAAATTCATTTTTGATTTAATTTGATTTGTACAAAATTTGATGATGTTTATTAGGTATTTAATTAACTATCACTCCCACTATTTTATTCAAATAAATAGCCCTCACATAAAATTCAGAAGATTACAGTGGACAACCTTCTAGTGAGCCAAGATACAAAATAATTAAACTATTATCCGGCCAACGACAACGTCCATAGTCAATTATTAAGGTAGACAACGTACATTTCTCAATTGCATCTTATGTAATTCTTAGATAGATGATATGTGCAACTCCTTGCCATAGTCATCTTCATGCCTTTGGTGCTTAATCCCATTATGTATACCAGTTAAGCCTGACCAAAAAGACAACATGATAATATGCACCTTGCTTGGGCGGAACCTACTTATATACCATCACACTTCTACGAGATGGACAACACGCCATGATTCAGAGTAACTTATGCTTTTTTAATAAAGCTTTTCATGTGTGTTTCTTATTGAAAACATCTTAGGTTTAATATTTTTTGAGGGAGTTTGTATTTATAAATACATATACTTTATCCAATCACTACATATATGTAGTATGTATCATATACATGCTATATCCTGCAACATAAAACATGTAATATAAAACATTAGCGATGGTTATGGTCACACTACTGTAATTTCTTGGAGAAACAAGGAATTACTCCTAGGTTAACATCACATGCATGACCTTGTTGTTGGTGTAGATCTGTGGTTGCCAATCTAGGTTGATTGGTTCAACCCTTAAACCGATCGTCTTGCCTCTTGGTTGTTCGATTAATCCTCTACAAATGATCAGTTGGCCTCCTTTGCGACCAAAACTTAGACACCTCCAGATGGTTGGTTGTGTCCACTAGCCAGTTGGTTTGTTCCTCCTGCAATCTACCCTCCTCAGTCCTCCATCCGGTCAGCTCTTCATCTCGTATGACTTTCATCTCATCTTCATCGTTGTAAGAAAAGAAACTATCCAATTTCTATTAGACTTATTACATGGTAATGAGAAACCTTGAGTTACATTCGAGGGGAGAAAAGGTAGGAAAGAATAATACTTTAACATCAGGAATAATAAGATAGAGGATCGGTAAGAAAACTGAGATAAAACATGCACAAAAGAAACCATGCAACCACACACAGATATTTGGGTTATTGTCTATAACCATTATACACATCCACCATCAAAACTCATTTTTAAGGCAAAGCATCTGAATAATATATATATATATATATATATATATATATATATATATATATATATATTATACATATATAATATTTTGGGATTATATTGGTCTTTGATCGGATATATGCATTAATAAGTTTAAGTATTCATATCGTATGCAATAAAAAATGATAAAAACTAAAAATCTGATCACATCGGTTATCCTAAAACATAGTAAATTGACGTTCCTCTGATACCACTGTTGGGAAATATGCGCACATAATAGGAAGTGGAAACAAAAATCATATTCCCCAGAATAACAAAATCACATCAACAAATATATAATTAAAAGGATGATTTAATGAGTTCATACCTGGTCCTGGAGTAAGTCCAACAATTATTCCTCATTGTAGTAGTGTAGCTCTCCTGGTTACACTAGGACGACATCTGCAACAACTCCTATTCTCACCACGGGTAGTAGACAACAACCTCCACACCTCTATGGAAGTCCACACAGACCACCTGGAACTCCTGTCGTTCTACTAGAATAGACTAGTAGAATTTATCCCTCCCGTTGGTGTACTAGTCACCAACTTGATCTCCCACAATTGTCTCCCTTGCTATCCCTCCCTTTATCTGAAAGGACTTGCTCATGCTCTCTATTTGTTACCACAACTAGAGAGGACAACAACTTTTAGAGGAAATTGAGTTTTGTCTATGGGAATCCCCTAGTACCCCTCTATTTATGGGAGGGTTAGGGTTAGGGTTCCCAGTCTGTGTGGGACTGGAAGGAATCATAATCTCATGAATTTTTACAACCTACAATAGGAGAAATGATCAGTTCAGTAGTGAATCAATCGGTTGACATGTGGGCCGATCGGTTCACCCAATGAACCAGTCATTTCATCATGTTTCCCAATCACAATTGTATTGGAAATTAATACCGAATTTAATGTACAACATGACGTCAACACAAATACTTGAATCAATCAAATTGATCCACCAAATGCTTGGTTCACAACCTAAGCTGGCTGCTTAATGAACCTGAGCCGATCAGTTCACTTCCTAAATTGGTCAGTTCAATGTCCAGAATTTCCAAACTTGGTTATATTGACCTGACACACTAAAATGATCGATTCAACACTTGAAACGGTCAGTTTAACAGTTTAATCAGTCAATTTTCAAACAAAGTTGTTTAGATTGAATACATGAAAACTTTAGCAATCAATTTAATTATCATTCATGACTAAACTCCACTTCTAGATGTATCCTATGTGTGTGACCCAATAGGTTCCATGCTATATTGGCAGTGAATATGTGATAACCTAGATTCTATCTCTTATTAAATTTATGCACATCTTGACTCCTTAAATTCTCTATTATACTCAACAACCTTCCTCACCCTCTCCTTTATGACTTTAAGTCACTTTATTCTCAGTTGATGAATCAATTTTTATTAAACATCACTTTGTACTCATATATGACCTTAATTTGAGTTTTGAACTAACTGACATGCTTATTATGTATCATCAATTGAAATCAACATTGAACCCATCTAATGAACTCTCCTTACTTTCATATATATATTTCATGATGTATTTAATTCTATTTTGAATCCAACGGTTGAAAAATATCCTCAATCAGACCATCATAGCCCAAGTTATGGTCTATTAAAGTCTGACTCTTATCCACTTGAATTAATTGATTTAACTCATTTTTTACCCAATTGGGCATGTGTGGACGCACAACCTAATTAGGGGGAAGGTTCCCCCTTACTTTTCTATGTTAGAGATCCACCCTTATGATCATTTCAAATGATTGTGATTGTTAGATTTTGATACCATGGATCGACCCTCGATCGAACGGCTGGGGGTTATCCCCTACCTCTGTACGCCACCAGTGCAATGGCTATTGGCCGCCACCTACCATATCCTAGCTCGAACAATACCACTATTCAAGCCTCTTTTCTACACCTAACCCTAGTTTTGTATATACAATTTCTCCCCCAACTCATATCTCCACTTTTCTTCACATTTCGTGATCCCTAGATCCATTTTCACCTTGACCTCCAACCTCCAAAACCCTAGCAAGCCTTGGTAGCCGCCACCTTTGGAACCTCTTTTCCTACCACAAAACTACCTCTTTTCTCTTCGTAGAGCTCTGCCCGACCTTGGATAAGACGAGCATCATGTTTTCAGGTCTCGTAGTGGTTGCATTGGCCCCACCCATAGCTGCTCTAGTGAGCATACATCGCATCAGTTCCGCAAGGAGCCTGATGCTCCTACGGTTCACAGGCGAGGGAGCATGTGGAGCTGTTGGACCGATAGTCACCCAGCTGAGCCGGTCCCAACCCATGGGTGATCAAGTGAACTAGATCGAGCAGTGCCTTGGAATAGGGTGCTCCATTGGGGATGTGTGACAACCTTTCATTGGCCCCACAGAGATTCAATGATATATTTTTTTCTTTGGTAATGTACCCTTGTTCAAAGTCTAAATGCAAATCTTCCAAAAATGATATCTCATGCATAATTTGGCCATTCATGGCATGTAATATACGAATTTTTATCATCTCAATGAGATCTATCCAATGGAACTAGTTTTAGAACCTAAATATTCTTGCTTTTCTATCTATATCCTAAATTGCTTTCCTTCTATGTATTTTTAAGATGATTTATAATATTTATACCCAAGCTTTCTCCTTTTGTGTCAAAACCCTATTATAGCCTAATGTCAGTAACATGAATATCATGATGTCTCAAGTTTTGAAATTTTTATATCTTTTGCGTCCTTAAAGGATGTAATGTTTCTTAGATGACATTAATGAGCTCTTATGATTAAGATCACTTTTTTAATGCTTTACCTTATTGAATATGCCTCAAATCCTCATAAGTGACCTAGATTAGTAATTCTTGATCCATGTTGAACTAAGATTCTAAATTTTTCATGCCAATGCCCTATCTTGACTTGATGATGTATTTGAACCTTGATTATGCTTTATGTGGATACATTGATGTTGAATACCATACCTATCTCACATATGGGTCTTTTATGTCTAAAATGATCATGTGAACTCTTAAATCAGTAACTCATCATACTTTGGATACCTAATTGCTTTGTGGATCATTCTTCTGCCCTAGTGTGATCAAATTCCCTGACTTGAATTGTGACCTAATGCACATGTTATTAACTAGATCTCTAATCTTGCATGGATCTTTCTCTAGTGATGATATATTCTACATTACAATCTCATATCAGTAACTTTGTGGTGTCTATGACACTTAACTTAAGTAGATCCCATCTATACTCTAATAATGAAAATCTTGTATGATTATGATTTAAAATGACTAGTATGATAATGTTGATATTTATGCTGCTTAATCTTGCTCAAACCCAATGTTTGCCCTTATAAGATCTTATAATCCTAATCTTGTGATCTCTAATATTAGTCGTGATGTGTCACCCTAAGTTCTAGATGAACCCATGATGTATAATATAACTTCATAATGAACTTTCCTGACCTAGTTTGAGATATTGAAATCAATGATGAATGATACCTAGATCTAGGTGACACATCCAACCACCATGATAATGATTAATGGAAAATACTCTTGCTTATGTTAATCCATCTATACTCATTGTAATGTCAGGATACTTATGATGATTCAATTGCCAAGATCTAGTCAAGTTGGTAATTATGGTTTTCTAAATGATGGTTAATCTCGTGCTCTAATCAAGATATGCTTAATCTCTTGACTCTGCTATGATATTGGCTTGTTTGTATGTATGCTCGTATGAATGATTGTCTAGATAATTACTTGTTTGAGATACTCATTCCCTATTATTAGTATTTACATTTTGCTTGAATTATGTTGAACAAACCTTGAACATAATTGAACTTGTCCATTATACAAACCTTGTGTACCTGCCTGTATTTTCGGGGTAAGGGCACAAGGTTGGGTGTCTTACTTGAGATTTCAAGATAAGGTGGACCATGTCAATAAAAGGGTTAGTAATCTTGAGCACCCTAACAGACCCTTCCAATGGGAAGCTGGTCAATGGCCATAATATGTTGTTGAGCATAATGGAAATACACTCTAAACGCACTTTGTATAAAAAATGTCACTAATTCTTTCATGCCTTGTTTCTAGTTATTGCTTATTATGATGCTTCTATCCAAGAAACTTTTATATTACTCTTAAATTGTGTTTACTTTCCCTTTCATAGAGTACTTAATTCTTTAGCATTAACATATTATAATTATCAAATTTTTAGTTGCTAGATGAAGATCTGCTACACTCTAGACTCTCAGTTCTGAAATGAATCACAAATGGGTTCTGTTGATATAGAAATGGGTACATATCTCTTATCTCCATGTTTAATATCTTGTTATCTATTTAGTTTTGTTACTGCATTTATATACATATATATATATATATATATATATATATATATATATATATATATATTGCTTGTATGAAACTATGTGCCATTCTAGGGACGGATGCCCAAGTCCACTCGCCCTTGGATATGTAGTCACTAGGAGTTTGAACTTAGGGTAATAAATGGTTTTGTGATAGAACGTCAATAACTAATTTATGACATCGCAAGCAAAGAGAGGTGCCTAGTCACACATCATTGCTACCCAAATAATCAGGAAAGTTGGAGAACAACTTCAACCTACGATCTATGTTAGATGATATAGTGTTTGTCTAATTCCTTTGTTTATAATATCCAAAATGAACTCGAGGCATGGAATCGTCATCCTCTCAATGTTCAATCCATGTTACTTGATCTAGAGAAGACTGAATGAGATATATGTGACCTCAATGTTATTCATTGATTCACATGTAAATGTGCATACTTTTCTCAGTCTTGCTTATCAAGTGTCTAAGATATGAAACTCATGTGGAGGGGCAAATCCCATATACATCACTTACAATCATCCCAATGTGTCACAGTCCACCCAACCATCACCTTTATGGGAACCTTATTCAAGATCACAGTGGATGATGTCAAAGCACACTGAATGACATGTGATGAGTGTAGTGACTTTAGATCAAAGAACCACAATCACCACATTCACTATGAGAGATGACTATGACCACCATGTATAGTTTCCATGTGTCACTCTAAAGTTGTGTCTATTCGATACACTGTTCCCTTACAAGTATCCATGTGCTTGGTTTGATATCATATATTACGACTAATGAGATTCTATCATCAGCCAACACACAGTCTGTCTTATGTGTTACTGCAGTCTATCTACCTTCCATAGTAACATATGACCAGGGACATATCAAGAATGTACATACTCTTAACATCCATACGATCTCATTGTTCAAGTCACGTTCTTGAAGACACACGTCATTGAGTAATTTTCATCCTTTAGACATTCATTATGTTTCCTCATTATCACATAACTGAGTGAAACAAAATGAATTAGAAGCTTGCCTTTAGTATTAATCAATTTTTTTATGCAATATGCCATCGCAATCATCGTATGAATGGATCTTTGGGCATACATACCAACAACACATGCCATTGACGAGGGCATGAAGAAACACGATGGGGCATGATCACACCTTCCCAAACCTTGCACTAACTGGGTCAACTATCACCAAGCCACACCCCATTTGCTGGCTAGTGTGGACCAATCAAATATTGCCACCTCAGGAAGTGGGACCCACCTCTCTAGGTAATTCCTTTTAAATTCTAAAAAACAAACCATATTTTAGAAAAAAATACTAAAAATAGCACCCTTGGCTTATAAATGCCTAAAAGACACTCACAGACTCATAAAAACATCACCTTTATCACCAGACCCCTAGACCAGGCTTTCATAGCACAACAAATGATGGTTTATGACTTATATGGTAATGCTCCACTTAAGGGTTCATTTAAATGGTATAAATAGTATATGATGAATATTAAAGTTGAGAAAAATAGTTTTGAACCTCAATCTCATGTGGCAAAAATGTATAAACTCTAGTTAAATTATTATGCCAAACTATTAGGTCTTTTCTCATTAATGAATAATTAGATGCATTTAACCTGATTTTAATCCTAAAAAATGGATCCAACATCAGCTAATTGTGAAAATGGGATTAGACCCCTAGAATGACCTCCTAGCCAGTAGAAAAATACAAGACACATGTTCTAGGTTAGTTGAACCTAGATTTGGCTAACCCTAATTTGGACATAAAATGTTAAGAATTTAACGAATCTTGTAATAATGATGATTAATTGATATTTATCAGGTGATGACTAGAGATCTAGATGATCCACTATATAAATAGGAATATCTAACTCAGGTACATGAGATTTATTTAATTATATGACTATGGTTTTCTTGGTTGAGTCATGATATCTATGTGTGCTCTTTTATTTACAAATATTGGATGTAGTATAATTATAAGTACTTTGTGGCTTGTCACTTGAAAACATAGATTATTAGGTGTTTTATAGTTATTAGGGTGTTCATTATCTCCCCCTATGAGGGAACATATTAATGTTGACTAGTACACCTCCCTAGAGCATATGGTATACATGGAGTTTTCCAGAGTACTTGGTAAACATAATGGGCCCCAAAATAAACGTTTTTGGTACTAGTCCACCTTGATAATGTAACTCATCTAGAAAAATGACTAAAATTAGTGTATTTCACTTAATCAAGAAATGTTTTCAATATTTTTCTTTATTTATTTCTACAAATCTTTTCAAAGTTATGAAAACTGTAAATAAATGTATCTTTTAACCCTTGTACACAACATCTTTTGTGTTGATTGTTGATTCACATATGTTTTTGGTTCAAAGCTCGCATGGGAGAAAAGGATAGGAAGTGAGGAAGTTGTACATGTTGTACCTATTGTATAAAGATCATAGTTAGCATACATGGACATATACTTGTAAAACTCTTCGTTCAATATGTAAATGGAAGTAGTAATAATTAATGATGTAGTAATACTACATGTTGAATGTTAAGAATGTTATGTTGTATGCTTATGGTTGTTTGTTCATGTATGTGCATATTGCTTCTGCAACACACTTTGATACTATTGTTGAACATTTTTGGATTTTGTCTTCTCATCCCCACGGGGTTTTGAGGAGGTAGAATAGGGGGATGTTACATCTAATATTTGTTGATTATCTTAACTAGAGGCTTGATTGATTTTTGAAATCAATTGATTAAGTGGAAACCCTCATTAGGACTCAAATGCACTTTCTATGCCTCAATGTCATGTTTCTCACAATTTTGTGGATTTTATTGCAATATTTTCCACATATGAGGACCTAATTGCAATATGTGTAAAGTAACTAAGCTCATGTTTTACTCCATATATATGCTTAATTTTATGTTCTTGGAATGGTTCTGAACTTTGATTTTGTATGGTTTCTTCTTTGGGTCCTAACCCTAACCCCATATTTGTCTAATGGTAGGAGATACCTAGCCTTGATTGCTTGGTTAAAGAGGGAGCCATGTTTGCATTAATATAGAGTGCACCTCAATAGCTTGGTTATGGATTATGCCTTGATATTCTAGAAATAGAAAGTTCCTCTATAGCTTGAATATATAGGGTGCCTTGATAGCCTAAGTATAGAGGGTACATCGATAGCTTGGCTACAAAGGGTGAATTGATAGCTTAATGGTTAGGTGATGTTGTGTGTATCTCAATAAGGTGTAGATGTATACTTCAATAGGCAGACATTTAGGACCTTAGTAGGTCATAAAAGGATCCTCGATGGGCCTTAAGAAGGGGACCCTTGATGGGTGTAGTGGTGAGGGACCCTCGATAGATTAGAAGCCCAATATCCTCAATATGTCTCCCTTCTTTGGACATTGATATGTCCACTATAAGGGGTTGTATTAGTATTTTAACTACCCTCACCTATATATACCCACAACCCATCAAACACATTCTCATTTATCAATCAATAGACCTTTCCCAATGTGGAGGAGAGTCCATGGACCTTGATAGATTACCTAGAAGGAAGGTTGGAGGCTTGCATATGCAAGAAAGTTGAAGATATTACTTTCCTTAGTAAATCTAAGGGAAGATAGCCTTGTTTTTTCCTAAATCATGAAAGATATTCCTTTCTCTTGTTCTATTTTATTTATGTTGAATGTTACTTCTTCTTCCTTCTCTAAGATCCATGGTTATCCATGGTGGTTTAGCCTCACATATTCTCTCTCCCTCTCTCTCTCTCTTTGACCTAGATGAAATCAGATCTAGTGAGATGATGATTTAGAAGAGGTGGTGTTTGAATGCTAATACGCATGACCTCTAGATGGGTTGTTTACTTCCTTCTTGATTTAATCAAGCATGTATGGCTTAAAAACATGAATAATTCTTAGTCCCATATTGATATGTCTGAAGTGTTGGTTGTACGACTAAAGTGTTTGGTTTTTATGCCATGAGAACCATCTCAATTCATATTGCAATGCAATTTGTGTGAGGAATAAGATAAAATGAGAAGAAAGTTAATTGTAATTACAATAAAACTCAATCAAACATGATAATTCTGAACCTAGCAGTTGTTGTAAAGAGTGGGACCCAAAAGGAGATCCACTCAAATAGTACAATATAAAGAGCCATCTGATGAAGCAACGGAAACAAAATTATTACAAGGTTACATGATGATTCATATACAATTGTTGATCACCATTAAAAGGTGGTATTACAAAGTAAAAAGGTATACATCTAATGACTCTAATAACCTATGATGCCTGTTGTAGAGGGCAAGCTAACTATTCCAAGCTATCCTCAAGTATATAATTTCCTAAACTTCTTCTTCAGTCCTCATCATCTAATGTATCTACTCCTGGGTAGAAGGGGAACATCACCCAAAAAAAGGAAACAAAGGTATGTATTAGTAAACATTGAGTATGTACATATAAATATTTTGGGCATTATATTGGGATACAAGTACAAAAAGGATGCTCCCATACAAAAGTAGCATATAAAAGTAGGTAAGTTCAACTAGAGTCCAATCAGCAAGGTAGAATTTCAAAAAAAAAAGTAGTAATGTTCAAAAATGTGCCTCAATATAGGAAATTAGGAATACAGTCAATTAAATGCCCAATCATAAAGTTTCACATACCTAATCTTCACAATTGGTGGATAACTCCTAGTCATACTTGGTCCCCAAAGCCAAAATATTCATCCTACGAATAAATTATATATGTTAGTCAAACCAAGGAAAACATGTATACTCTTTCCCAATATATATTTTCTTATTATTCTTATCCTTGTCCCAGTCATCACCATGTTCGTGTTTTTAATATGAATAAGTAGAAATATGATTTGATAGATAAAAGTTCCAGTTTTAGTATTTGTCTTTAGATGCATAAGTTTCAACATATATAGATTACATATATATGTTGGTAAAAAATATGTATCCTCCCATTCAATTCTTAAATTTTATTCTCTTTCTACATGTATATGATGCACTATCATTCATAACATCATATTTAACATGTGTATTAGTGTGTATAACCATTGTATTATCAAATTTACCATCAAATATGTATACATATATGACTAATGTTTAGATACTAAAGAAACAGGTTAGGTTATCATCATAATCTTATATATAAATAGCATGTTTTAATCTAATACCCATGTATTACTTGACTTTGAGTGGTTAGAAGATATACACAAATTACCTATTATAAGAATTATACATGAATATGATGAAATACTAGTAGAATGACCAAATTGTTCATGTTCACATTGATTACCTTGAGTATTATCCACCTTTTTTAGATTAAATAATGTTTTTAAATTTTCATTTACTAAGTAGTTACAGACTAGTTATACACTAGTATTAATGCATCGACTTATGTAAGTTTATAGGTGTTTATGTGTATATCACTATAGTTGACCGACTAAGCAACTACTAGTTACATATATATGATTCTTGTTTTCTTTTAATGTTAAGATGTAATATCAAAACTTCAATTAGATACTGATGCAATTGAACTAATATTGATTGATTGATCTTTTGTGACCAGACTCTGGTAGGTGAGCTTGTTTAATACTGCCTCATCCGACTCTCTTAACGTGGATGAAGTTGGATACATTGCTTTATCTTCTCGAGGTGTGTGTGTTATCATGCGACTTCATTAGTTTTGCATGCAAGGCATCCAATCATTAAAGTTTGGTTGTTGAAATTCCACAAAGGGGAGACATATGCAAATTTAGATATACACTCATTGTGTATGAAAGTGGTGGTCGGTGGAACTGGTGGCACAGGTAGGAGTGGGGTTAAGGCATGATTGCACTCTATCTATAGGTGAGTGAAGTATGTGGTATGCAACCTATTTATGTAGGTGGTGTTGTTCACCTTGCAGGTGATCAGTGGTGGCATCTCTAACCTGTAGATTGGTGGTGATGATGGCAAGGCAACATTGATTGGTAATCCAAGTGGAAAGAGATATTCTCTTGGCACTAGTTGGGAGTTGAAATGGAGGAGGAAAATGGGGTTGATTGTTTCTATCGAAGGTGATGGTAGTACCTCAAATCGAGAATAGAAATTTGCATCCACTAGACATCATCAGGTAGAGGGGCTCCAAAGGAGGCGATGAAGGAGATGGTCTAGGTACTGGAGGGTGAAAGTAGTGATCTACAACTCTACAATTTTGTTTCTAGGAGTCATCATCACAATGAAATGGTGTCTGGGGAAAGAAGAGTAGTTGTGGATGGATCACAATGCACACAAATAAAGAGGCATTGTGGTCTCTACATGGATAGTTGATTAGTTGTGTTGGATCTAGACATGTGGAATCATAGAAGCTTATGTTGCTGGAGCCTCATTGTTGGGTGAGTGGAGATAGGGAGATGAGTGGTCAGTGACCGGGTTTAAAGGAGGATATATGATGAAGATGTGAGGAACAGGGGGAGGAAGCATCGACTGTTAGAGCTAACTAAGGTGCTTGATGTTAGAGACATGGAGATGAGGAGGGAGAAGATTTGTAGTATGGTTGTGTGCATGTGCCCAACAAGTCATCATGGTGGTGGCAAGTTGTAGTGGAACCAAGGAAACGTGACAATGTGGCTAAGGTTTTTGAGTTGTTTGTGGTTGTGTGGTTGTAATGAAGTTGGTGGCATCTACCACAATGGGTGGTGCTTGCTCTCTGCTGCTACAGTAGCTAGGTGCAAGGGGAAAGGAGGAATAAGGATAGCTAGGGTTTAGATGGGTGAGGAAGTGAAGAAGGATGGATGAAAGAGATGGGGAATCATGGATACCTTCTAGGTAGGAGATTGTTTCATTAGATGCTTCTCATTGTTGATGCCGGCGTGGTGCAGAGACAATGAAGAAGAATTCAGATCACTGCGGGTAGAGGAAACTAAAGATGCAATGGAGAAAGAAATAGACAACAACTAAGGGATATGAGAGGGAGGAAGAAGAGGATGTAACATAAGAGAATTAGAGGGAGAAAAGAAAATAGGGGGAAGAGAAGGAGAGGTCATGGTCATGGAGGTCTTCTACAAGTGTCACATTGAGAGCATCAATGGGGAAGATGCACTGGGTTACAAGGAGTAAGGGAAGAGAAAATGGAAGTTAAATGTAATAATGAATTTAGTTAATAAAACTTAGGCTATTTAGAAACTTTCTTTTCTAATTTAATTAGAAGTGTGAACATGGTCCTGTTAATTTAAAAAATTTCACAGAAGCTATTAAAGGTGCGAGAATCATGATTATCAAATAAATTTTGTATTTTGAGGTCATTGAGTGTACACTTTAATTAGTTATATGTTGGGAGTTTATTTAGTGTATTTATTACTTTCTATATCCAAATTATATTATTAAAATTTGTATTTATCTAATTTTCCAACTACTATAGGAATCTTATATAAAGACAACTTAGGGATAATCTCAATAATTGGAATATTTGTGATTGGTCGCTATTATTGAGGTTAATTGGTTCATCTACCCTAAAACATCAAATAAAGAGGGTAAACCTTATCACTTTAAAAAGGAAGTGTTTACTCTAGGGTCAGGGTTTGGGTATGTTAGAACACTCCTACCCTGAAAGAGGATTTTGTCCTCAGAATCCACCAATTCATAACCTATCCCATGTTTATACCTAACATCTACCATATCATTTTTTTCTTCATCACTTATTCATTTATGTCATACGATACAATTCATCAAGAGAGGTCATTTACTCCATATCTCATGGCTAAAAATTATAGGGAACCTATTAAGTAAATTGCCTCATTAGGGTTTTGTCAGATGCACAAGCACATGGGGAATTACTATATTTAATTTGTAATTAATTGTTCATCACTTGAAGTTATAATGTACAAATGGAGACATAATGAAATTTAATATATTATTTCCTAAAATGTACAACTAATTATAAGTTAGTTCATAAGTCCATGGAGATTAACTTCAAATGTATTGATTTACCAAATTATTTACCCCCTCCCCCTTAAACACTCTTTTCATACTATCAATCAATTAGCTTTACCCAATCTAGAATATGACTTCAATTTAATAGGTAAATTTATTTTTATGGATTCATGTTGGATTATCTAACTAAGGTCCATTATATTCATCTTAAAAAGGTCCAATTATCTTGGTTGGGATGTATCTATATTTCATTGACATTATTACTAGAAACTACCCAAGTATTATTTATTAAAATTACCATTAGTCTTGATCATCCCTTATGTTATACTCCTAATGATAGGTGTTTATGTGTATATCACTATAGTTGACCGACTAAGTAACTACTAGTTACATATATATGATTCTTTTTTTATTTTAATGTTAAGATGTAATATCAAAACTTCAATTAGATACTGATGCACTTGAACTAATCTTGATTGATTAATATCTTGTGACCAGGCTCTGGTAGGTGAGCTTGTTTAATACTGCCTCATCCGACTCTCTTAACATGGATGAAGTTGTATACATTGCTTGATCTTCTCGAGGTGTGTGTGTTAGCATGTGACTTCATTAGCTTTGCATGCATCCATTAATTAAAGTTTGGTAGTTGAAATTACATAAAGGGAAGACAGATGCAAATTTAGATATACACTCATTGTGTATGAAAGTGGTGGTCGGTGGAACTAGTGGCACAGGTTGGAGTGGGGTTGAGGCATGATTGCACTCTATTTATAGGTGAGTGAAGTATATGGTATGCAACCTATTTATGTAGGTGGTGGTGCTCACCTTGCAGGTGATCAGTGGTGGCATCCCTAACCTATAGATTGGGGGTGATGATGGAAAGGCAACATGGATTGGTTATGCAAGTGGAAAGAGATATTCTCTTGGCACTAGTTGGGAGTTGAAATGGAGGAGGAACATGGATTTTATTGTTTCTATCGAAGGTGATGGTAGTACCTCAGTTCGAGAAGAGAAATTTGCATCTACTAGATAGCATCAAGCAGAGGGGTGCCAAAGGAGGCGATGAAGGAGACGGTCCAGGTATTGGAGGGTGGAAGTGGTGATATGCAACTCTATAGTTTTGTTTCTAGGAGTCATCATCAAAATGAAAGGTTGTCTGGAGAGAGAAGAGTAGTTGTGGATGGATCACAATGCACACAAATGAAGGGGCATTGCGGTCTCTACATGGATAGGCGATTAAATGTGTTGGATCTAGACATGTGGAATCATAGAAGCTTATGTTGCTGGAGCCTCAATGTTGGGTGAGTGGAGATAGGGAGATGAGTGGTAAGTGACCGGGTTTAAAGGAGGATATAGGATGAACATGCAAGGTATAGGGGGAGGAAGTATCGACTATTAGAGATAACCAAGGTGCCTAAGGTTAGAGACATGGAGATGAGGAGGGAGAAGATTTGTAGTAGGGTTGTGTACATGTACCCAACAAATCATCATGGTGGTGGCAAGTTGTAGTGGAACCAAGGAAACATGACAATGTGGCTAAGTTTTTTGAGTTGTTTGTGGTTGTGTGGTCATGGTCAAGATGGTGGCATCTACCATAATGCATGGTTCTTTCTCTCTGCTGCTACAATAGCTAGGTGCAAGGGGGAAGGAGGAATATGGATAGCTAGGGTTTAGATGGGTGAGGATGTGAAGGAGGGATGAAAGAGAAGGGGAATCGTGGATACTAGAATCTACTTCGCCACTGAAGTGAGGACTAGAGTGCGCCGTGCTATCTGTCGATACAGTGGTTTCATTGAGACCTCTGATCTAGGCAAGTATCTTGGGGTGCCTCTGCTGCATAAGCGTGTCAATAAGCTTACTTATGGAGGTGTTCTCACCAGAGTGGACGCCAAGATTAACTCTTGGTCGGCTCGGTGCCTTTCCTTGGCGGGACGAGTATGCCTGGCGCGAGCGACGTTGACGGCGATGCCTACCTACCTTATGCAAACGGCGGTCTTGCCGGTTGGGCTCTGTGATCGGATTGATGGTATGGTTCGGAAGTTCATATGGGGAGGAGGCAGGAAGGAGAGACCCATGTCCTTAGTTGCATGGAGGAAGGTGGTCAGCAATAAAGCAAATGGTGGGCTAGGAGTTAAAACCATGAGGGATTGGAATAGAGCCTTACTGGCGAAAAACTCTTGGGATGTGGCGAGAAATAGACCCTCAACCTGGTGTCAGTTGCTTAGAAGGAAATATGTGGCATACAAGGAGGGGGATAAGCTGAACCTGTCTAGATTAGCAAGGGCGACGTTGGAAGGTAAATGCTTCATAACCCAAAACTCATACGTTCAGCTGGTAATGGGAAGGAATACCAACTTCTGGGATGATATATGGGTAACGAATCATGGGCAGCTGAGGAATACGGCTACTAAAGTCATTCCGGAAGACCTTCAAGATTTACAGGTAAGAAGCGTTGTTCTGGATAATAATGTTTGGGATGCGCACTTCTTGAGGGAGTGGCTTCCTATGCAATGTGTTAATGACATTCTACGGATTCCACCTCCAACGCAGCAGACTGGAGATGATAACATTGTCTGGAGGCACACTGCCACGGGCAAGTTCACTACTAACTCTGCTTACAAAGCTTGTCGTAAGGAGACTGAGCAGATGGTTCAAGGAGAATGGAAGACCATTTGGAGCGCACACATCCCAGCCCGAGTGAAGGTCTTCATATGGACATTAGCTCACAATGCAATCCTGACGAACAAAAGAAGAAGCGAGAGGATGATGGTGGAGGACAGTAGATGTGGCATCTGCATGGCCCAGGAAGAAGATAGTCTTCACGCAGTGAGAGACTGTCCACATGCCAGGGAATGTTGGAAGCTGATCCTGGGAAACGGGATACCACATGATTTCTTCACCGAGCTGAACCTCCAGGCGTGGTTGCGCGAGAGCCTGAGAAACAAGCTGATCATAGATAAGTTTATGTTTGGCTGTTGGAACATTTGGAAGAATAGAAACGTCCAGGTGATGGAACATAAACATCCCAATCAAGAGCATACTAGCAGAACTGTTAATCTCCAACTTCGTCTGAACCAGTTAGCTTGGCACCGAGAAGAGGAAGAAGGTCCTGCGAATCAACAGGAGCTATGGGAAGCACCGATGGAAGGATGGTTTAAGATTAACACGGATGCCGCTTGCAGGAAGAGGGGCAGCAGCTGTGCTTATGTTGTACGTGATTATAGAGGAAGATGGTTGATGGGGAAAGGAACCAAAACAAAGGCGAGAGATGCTCTTGAGGCAGAAGTGGAAGCTATTATCATTGCGATGGAGGAGGCTGAGAAACTAGGATGGGAGAAGGTGATGGTGGAATCAGACTGTAAGACTGTTGTCCAGCTGCTTCAAGGTGACGAGGATGAAGCCCCACGTTTCGCGAAAGCTCAAAAAGATTACAGGAGGATGCTGAAGTCGAACTGGAAGCTCATTCATGCTAAAAGGGATCGCAACCAGCTAGCAGATGGTTTAGCTAGCTACCACCAAAAAGAGACCGTGTCATTAGATGCTTCTCATTGTCAATGTCAGTGTGGTACAAAGACAGTGAAGAAGAAGTCAGATCACTAGTGTTAGAGGAGATTGAAGAAGCAATGGAGAAAGAAATAGACAACAACTAAGGGATATGAGAGGGAGGAAGAAGAGGATGTAACATAAGAGAATTAGAGGGAGAAAAGAAAAATATGGGAAAAATAA
The DNA here is from genome assembly GCA_963693085.1 of Alisma plantago-aquatica. Lineage (NCBI taxonomy): Eukaryota > Viridiplantae > Streptophyta > Magnoliopsida > Alismatales > Alismataceae > Alisma > Alisma plantago-aquatica. The sequence goes on from OY856411.1 coordinate 288,589,174, forward strand.
GGAGAGGTCATGGTCATGGAGGTATTCTACAAGCGTCACATTGAGGGCATGAATGGGGAAGATCCACCGAGTTACAAGGAGTAAGGGAAGTGAAAATGGAAGTTAAATGTAATAATGAATTTAGTTAATCAAACTTAGGCTATTTAGAAACTTTGTTTTCTAATTTAATTGGAAGTGTGAACATGGTCCTGTTAATTTAAAAAAATTCACAAAAGCTATTAAAGGTGCGAGAAACATGATTATTGAATAAATTTTGTATTTTGAGGTCATTGAGTGTACACTTTAATTAGTTATATATTGGGAGTTTATTTAGTGTATTGATTACTTTCTATATCTAAATTATATTAATAAAATTTGTATTTATCTAATTTTCCAATTACTTTAGGAATCTTATATAAAGCCAACTTAGGAATAATGTCAATAATTGGAATATTTGTGATTAGTCCCTATTATTGAGGTTAATTGGTTCATCTACCCTAAAACATCAAATAAAAAGGGTAACCCTTATCACATGGTGCCATATGTACCAAATATCATTGTACGAAAGAAATGATATGAAAAAGAAAGTGTTTACTCTAGGGTCAGGGTTCGGGTATGTTAGAATACTCCAACCCTCAAAGAGGATTTCGTCCTCAAAATCCACCAATTCATAACCTATCCCATGTTTATACCTAACATCTACCATATCATTTTTTTTATTCATCACTTATTTATTTATCTCATATGATAAAATTCATCAAGAGAGGTCATTTACTCCATATCTCATGGCTAAACATTACAGGGAACCTATTAAGTAAAATGTCTTAATAGGGTTTTGTCAGATGCACAAGCACATGGGGAATTACTATATTTAATGTGTAATTAATTGTTCATCACTTGAATTTATAATCTACAAATGGAGACATAATGAAATTTAATATATTATTTCCTAAAATGTACAACTAATTATAAGCTAGTTCATAAGTCCATGGAGATTAACTTCAAATGTATTGATTTACCAAATTATTTACCCCCTCCCCCTTAAACACTCTTTTCATACTATCAATCAGTTAGCTTTACCCAATCTAGAATATGACTTCAATTTAATAGGTAAATTTCTTTTTATGGATTCATGTTGGATTATATAACTAAGGTCCATTATATTCATCTTAAAAAGGTTCAATTATCTTGGCCAGGTTGTATCTATATTTCTTTGACATTATTATTAGAAACTACCGAAGTATTATTTATTAGAATTACCATTAGTATTGATCATCCCTTATGTTATATTCCTAATGAGTAAAGCATACAAGACTCTCCCCATAAAGGATTAATGTGTAACCTACAAATCATCTAGATGGGCAAAAAGGGTGAATCTAGGTCTTATATATCCCAAAGTTCTTCGTACTCTCTTCAAAACACTTAGGCCTAGTGTCTTAGGTTGGTCATTCCATTCAAGCATTTCTTCATTAAAGGGTTTCTTTACAACTTAAACTTTCTTGTGGTGGTTACTTGGTTCCAAAAATCATGGATAAAATCTAGAGAACTTTCCTTTTGTAAATATAACTTAATAATGAAAATAAGTTTAGTAATAAAAGGCTTGTGATGAAAATCTTAAATTACTACCCAAATCTAACTGAGAACAAAATTAGCCACCTTCCACAACACAATACACATTTGATTTTTTAATTATCACTTCATTCCACAAAATGGGGTCCAATTCTTCTAAAACACAAAAGGGCTTAGGACTACATGTCTAAAATGTAAGCATAATATAGGGAAGGGCTTGTTATTATGCATAGTCAACATCTTTCAAATCCTAATAAAGCATAATATCCACCATTCCATATTTCACTATAATTACAATGCACATTACCTCATCTCAAGCCATAGGGGAGTCATATAATCCTCCAAAAAGTAGAGGAATAAATTAGGGGTTTCCTATCATTAGTATTTACAACCATAACACCTTCACAAGATAAGGTAACCTATATAATCAAGCTACTCATCTTGGTCACTAGACAAATCAAGTATACTAGATGAACGAGGTGAACACTTAATGATATCTACTGAAATTTATATCTTACATCCACCAATCCTCACGTAGGTGGATAATAAGCTCAATGAGGATGATATTCTGCCCTTGAATAGATGATCTTGCGGCATAGCTCTATTGAGATACTCCATGTTGAAAGCAAGACATGCCCAACAATAAATAGCTAACTTATTTCATCACCTAGCATTAACAGAGTAATCACTATGCTACAACTTATGTAGGAGCTTAATGTTGGTTATCCATGCATGCTCAGTTCTCAGGTGGACTTATTCGAGGCACGACAAAAAAGAACAAAGGGAAGGGGACAAGGTCATAACTAGGATTAAGCCTAGCCATGTGTGTTCAAGTTGGCCTACATTTCATAGTAGTTGAACTAAATTCCCAACATCTACATAGTTAAATTTTACCTTTGTAGAGAGGGTAAGGGTGACTAGCTTACCAAAAAAACAAGTCTCATCCACCATAATGGGTTAGGGAGTGGTAGTGACCAACTTAGAGGAGGACTAAAAAATCATAATCGGTATTCCACTACTAAGAAATACATCTATCAACAATTCCAAAGGGTCACCCACCTAATGAAGGAACAATATAGAATAACTTGAAATAGTCAAGCTACTGACTTTAAATAAGTTTATCAACAATTTCCAAAGGGTCACCCACCTAATGAAGGAACAATATAGGATAACTTGAAATAGTCAAGCTACCGACTGCTTTTGGCTCTGATACCATTTTGTAAAGAGTGGGTCCCAAAAGGGGATCCACTTAAACGGTACCATATAAAGATCCATGTGATGAAATATGTATTGAATATTATTTGCATTATGTAAGATATTTTATTATTTTCTCATATTTCTACTATTTATGCATTGTTTGTCATCATTACGACACAAATTTGTATCAAATATTATCTATTTTCATTGATTTATATTGATTTATTATATTTAATTAGACTCATGTTCTTTATTCTAAATTTTAGGTAATTTGAGAAGTCATGAGTCAGCTCGATGCCATCGACAGCTTTGGTTGTGGTACTGACTTTTGGAGAAAAAGAACACATCTAAATTGAAGCCTTTTAGAGCTATCAACTAAATGGTCGGTACTAGAGACTTTTGGGACATTGATGCACCTAAAGCAGCTCTGATGGTACCGACCATCACATGAAGAATTCATCAGTTTATTGATGCCTTCATCAATAGTACTGACACTTACATAGATTCACAAACCTAGAAGAGGACTTGCTGGCACTAATTTCCTATCCGTGGTACTAACTATAGCGAAATACAGGCACAAAGTATAGCAGCAGAAATAAAAAAAATTATCTATCAGTATTTCCATAACAGTAAGATCACGTCAGCTACTATGAAATAGGAAGGATGGTTTAATGAGTTATACCTAGTCCTAGAGCAAGTCCAGTGAGAAAAACTCACTTCAATGTAATTATAAACTAGTTTCTCTTAGATGGTGGCTGCAAAGCTCCTAGTCTTCACCACGAATAACGAACAAAACAACTTCTATAGTGACCCCTGTGGTCTAGCCTCACACTGCAGGCTGACTATGCTCTCCTAGAAGTATCCAAAGGACTCCTTCCTCTAGAGTAGTCTACACGGACCAACTATAACTCATGTCATTCAACTAGAATAGATAGGAAGGAGTTATCCCTCTCATTTATGCACTAGTCACCAACTTGCTCTCCTGTCGCTATCCCTCTCTTATCAGGTAGGACTTGCTTGGGCTCTCTCAATTACCACAAATAGAGAGGAAAACAATTATCAAAGCAACTAATTCTCAATTGTTTTGTTGTGTTCTGGGCAGCCCCCAATACCCCTCTATTTATAAGTGGGGTTAGGTTTATGGTTCCCAGTCTGTACGGGATTGTGTGGAAGTGGAAGGGACTAGAAGATCTTGAATTTTTACAACCTATTAACACTGAAACGACTGTCTAGTGACCAAGACGATCATCTGGTCACATGATATGGTCATCTCGTACTGCCAAATGACCGTTTGGTAGTTTCACAATCACATACGAATATGACAATTCGATTCTAATTAATATTACATATTAATTTCTTACACCAAAAGTATTGTGCAATCGAACAAGTTCGGGAAACATCTAGAACATTGATTCGGCCCTAACTGAGCCATCTCACCCATGCAAGATGCCCATCTCATTCACCCAGAAAACCTTCTGGTGAGTCTGAGTAAGCCAATCAGTTCAGGTGGTCGATTCATAGAGCAGAAATTGGCCAATTCAATTTCTCATCATCCTGATGTCCCAAACGACCATCTCAATTCTTGATTCGGTCCTATGGTACCCCAAACGGCTGTCTCATCTAGTGAGATGGTCATGAGATAGTATAGACATTATTGTTAATTTATTTGTTGCATGGAAAGTTGGAGAACAACTTCAACCTACATTCTATGTAAGGTGTTGCAGTGACTATATAATTCCTTTATCGTTGATGTCCAAAATGAACTTGAGGCATGGAATCATCATCCTCTCAACATTTAATCCATGTTCCTTGAACTAAGAGTAGATTGTCTGAGATAATGTGACCTTAATATCATATATTGATTCACATGTGCATGTGCATATTTTTCCCAGTCTTGCTTATCAAGTGTCTAGGATATCACACTCTAGTAGGAGGGGCAAATCCCATATCAATCATCACGGTCTATCCCCATGTGCCAAAGTCACCCAATCATCACCTTTATAACAACCCATGTTTCAAGAATGTGTTTGATGATGTCAAATCATACCCAACGATATGTGATGAGTGCAGTGATTTTAGGTCTAAGAATCACAATCACCACCTTCACTATGAGAGATGACTACGACCACCAATGATGGTTTCCATGTGTCACTCTCAAGGTGGGTTTTCTGTACAATGTTATCTAACATGTATTTGTGTGCTTGGATTGATATTGCCACATCATCACGAATGAGATTATGTCATCAACCAACCCACATTCTAGTCTTTGTGTTATTAGTGTCTATCTACCTTCCACAATATCAACCATCTAGTACATAATAAGAATTTAAACATTCTTAAGATTTGTATGATCTCATCCTCCAAGTCACGTACTTGAAGACATATGTCATTGCGTATTGCCATTCTTTAGATATTCATAATGTTTCCTCATTATCTCATGACCGAACGAAACAGAACGAATTGGAAGCTTGCCTTTATGAGTATTAATCAAATCTTTTATGGATTATTCCATGTCAATCATCATATGATTGGCTCTATGGGAAAACCTTACCAACAGATTCCCACTTGCACTTAGAGCCAATCACCCACGAATCTCATTCTTAGTGATCCAAACATGTCCACCATGTTTCTACTGCGTAAGTGCATAATTTAGCTGGTTAGGAACATTTTGCTATTAATTGGTGTATTGCATGTTTCTTATCTCTCCGCTATGGGATGAAACCACAGTAATATGGTATCTGATATTCCTTGCCTAACAAGTAGCTCCATTGTTGTCACATTATCACTACTAAGTCATCAATGGTTGGAACATATATAAGTTCATCATATGAACTTCTAGATCCATATAGTATCACTCTATGTTTGTAACACAAGTATATTTAGCTTCTATTATAGAATAGAATTAATGGCTATTAGTTCAAAACCCTTCCAACTAACAACATTTCTCCTTTTAAATAAAAAATAATATTGCAATCACTTTGTCATTATGGAAGCTTGTATCAATGTAATCCTTTACATCCAACTCTTCCTTTATTACTATACTTATTGACTAGCAATCTATCGTTATGTAATTTATAAGTACTAATGGATGTCTTTAATGCCATTCCAATAGCCTGTATTGGAATTTATCATCATCTTGTCATGTCCAGTACATACACAACTATATGTTATAAGTACATTTATAGCATTCATGATAGATCCATTGCTGTAGCCTATGTCATCTTAATCATGTCATTTCCATTCTTCACAAGAATGAGAACATAAAGTTCATGAGAGACTAATCCAGATTCTCTCTCATTGAATCATTTCCGCGTTGAACTCCTTCAACACGTTGTTACTATATGTGCTCAAAACATCCATTGTGAAACATTTAAGAACTATCTCATAGGTCTTGGTCCTTATCTCATAAGACATTTCTCTTTACCCTTCATTGTTGAAGGTGTTGTTCATGCCAGTTCTCAATATTTACAATATTGAGATATTTATTCCTCAACATATGTGGAATATTCATATATACTCCCACTATATCTTTTGTAATCACAAATTTCATCTTTTATCTTTATTCAAGTCAAACTCTTCGACTATCATGTCAAATAAAAAGATCCCACTTCTGATATGCTTATTTCAATCCTAGATTGAACTTTGTAGCTTATAGACTTTATTTTCATTCCTTGAAGTTATGAAACCCTTTTAGTTTGTGTCATATACACATCCTCTGGTGTATTCCTTTTAAGGAATCCTATTTCTATCTTCATATACCAAATATCTTAGTCTATTTTAACTACAACAACAAGCCTAACAATTGGTAAAGGAATTTCTATCATGTTCAACAACTTGAATTGATTTGAAAACCTATTAAACCAATATGTCTTTTTATGTTGTCCATGTAGATCTTTGCCACAAGACCTTATTGCACCATTTTGGTATTACCCCTATAGGTGGAGCGATCAAGGTCCTACCTTGTTAGCTTACATGGGCCCCATAATGGCCTTGAGCCATTACTCAGATTATGGTACTCAATAATATCTAGTTGATCAGGTGAATCATCCTATCATGACCAACCTATGTGAGTTGTTGGATTCACAATCCTTCAATCTCAGACATATTCTACTAGAACTATTTTATTCTATGTTATATGATGAACTCGAGATTCCACAACAACTTGTGATTCACTTAGTTCTCATTGTACCTCTTTGTTGACCTCAAACGCTTCGAGTTCTAATTTTACTCCCATTGATTCTTTAGGAACTCAGTTATCCTATCAACAAAACACTTTTGTTATTGGATTGGGATTAATAGTAACATTCAACAATTATGGTTTGTGGATAAACGTTTTTAAGAAACTACTTTATTAATCTAAGATTCAATCCTTTAGATATATTGGGACATTCCCAAATCATATCATATATGATGTCTTACAAACCATTTAGACAGTACTTCATTTAGTGTTAGGTATATATTTATGAGGATAAGAAGATTAGATTAATCGATAATCATATCATGACTCCTCATGGTATAATTCCTTCATTATGACACATTACATGTTCAAATGGGTTTGACTTGTGATATGTTATCACAGTTCTCTATTTGAAGGTTCTCATAAGACATTGACGCAAAGTATTTCAACATTGGATCTCATCAAATTTTTTTAATCAAAGTCATAGTTCATAAATAATCTCCTTAAACATTTCAAGAGATTTCCATTTTACTGAGTACATATCATCATATTACCAGATAAATGAATATGAGGTATGAGTATAGATTTCATTCCATAAGATCTCCATGTATCACATGTATGAGGTCTTTATGGAAGCTTTATCCTCCCACTACATCTAGTGAAGGATGTCATGTTGTTTTGTATGTAAATAAGACTTTGCATGTTTCCTTAGGTTTGACAACTAGGGGAATCTAGATTAGCACAATATGTATTCTATACATGTATTTCTTATAAATATGTGCAAGATGACTAATGCTACTGATAGTCTTGAGTTATAAATTGTAAAACTTTGGTATTAAAGTTATAAACATTCATGTTAAAATCTTTACTACAAAGATCATTAGATGTTTGGGCATTGTCACACAAGATCATATCTTTTGAAATAGAAACAATAATATTTCACTTTTCTAATTTATCATCCTTTTCATTCAAGATGCTTTAAAGTAAATGTTTCTATTTGATGGCATAATGAAATAGTAGTTCTAGTAACTCTATTACATGCCCATTGGGCTAAGATAAATTTAAATGTAGACTAAATCTTGTGCACTTCTTTCTCTGCCTTGTCCATCCTTGTCCTTCCATGAAGGCTTTTGCTTCTTGTCAAATCCTACACATTAATATGTTAGATCTCTATTTGGTATCACATACCAAATTGAAGAAGTAATCAAATTCATCTTATAACGTTTATACCTAAATTGGAGGTTGTGATGCCTTCCTTCTTCTTTAATTCCTCTAACCAGAGTGGGCAATTTCTTTTCCAATGTACAAGGTGGTGACAATGGTGGCAATCACCTCTTACTTTCTTCACTCCTCCTTTTGCTTTGAGATATGAAAACTTGAGCTTCTATCTAGCTTTAGAAATTTTATTAGCTTTTCCTTTGCCTTTAGACTTCCCCTTTGTCTTGCTAATCATCATCATATATTTGTGCTTGTCTTTCTTCATTTGTGTATCAGTTGTTCTCAACATGCCCAACAACTCTGTCATCAGTTTGTCAAAGTCATTCATGTTGTAGTTCATGACAAACTGACTATATGACTCTGGCAGGGACTGCATAATCATGTCAGTGGCCAACTCTTGACCCAAAGGGAATCCCAGTCTAGCTAGGTTTTCCACATACCCAATAAGCTTTAGTACACGAGGACCTACTGGATCTCCTTCTGCCATCCTGCATTTGAGCAATGCCTTGGAGACATCATATCTCTCTAGTTGCCTGATCTTGATGCATGTTCTTGAGATGTGTGATCATCTCAATCACACACATATTCTCATGCTGCCTCTACAACACATGGAGTATAGCATCATACAATTGACATCCATGACATCTTCAGTGTGCTTCTTGTAAGCATCCTGGTCATCCCTTGATGCATTTTGAGGTGTTTCCTCTGGTTCTGGCATTTCCAGGACATAAAGCTTGTGCTCATGTGTGAGAATGATTCTCAACATCATGAATTAGTCATTGCAGTTTTTCCTAGTTAATTTGTCCTTCTCAATGACCAATCGTAGAGAAAAGTCATTGTTGTTCATTGCCATTTGATTCTACAAAAGAATTTGCAATTTTGTCAAAAAACTCATTTTGATTTGATTTGCTTTGATTGAGTCAGGGCAATAATAATTAGGTTTTATTTCATTATCATTCTCATTATTTTGTTTAAATTGACAACCCTCAAGTATCAATTCAGAAAACTAAAATGAACAATTTTCTAGTGAGACAAGATCCATATTTCATTAAATCATGTGTTGTCTTTTATCGATCGCCCACAACTTGATTATTTAGGGAGGCAATCATGTCAATTGCATCATATGAAACTATTGGATAGATGATATGCACAACTCTTTGCCATAATCATCTACATGCCTCTGGTCTTAGGCTCTCTAAGTCACCAGTTAAGCCTGACCCAATAGCCAACACAATAGATATGACCATGCTTTGTGCAATTCTACATATCTACCATCACACTACCACAAGATAGATGACACACCATGCTTTGTGAAATCTATGCTTGGTCGATCAAGATTTTTATGTGTGTTGCTAATGGAAGGCATTATAGACTTAATATATTTGATTTGAGGGATTTATATATATCATATATATACATATATTGTATCCAATCACCATATATATAGTACATACCATTTACAAGCTATATTCCACAACATAAAAATGCAATATATGACAAAAGAAATATGGTTATGGCTATGTCTACTTGTAATTCCTGGAGCCACAAGGAATTACTACCACCTTGGTCGATCATCACATCTCATGTATGATTCTACTGTTGGTGTAGATCTGTGCTTGCCAATCTAGGCAAATCAGTTCAACCCTTGAACCAGTCGTCTTTCCTCTTGGCTGATTAATTGTTCCTCAGGGATGCTCGTATGACTTCCAGTCCAACTAATGTTTGAACTCCTTCCAAATGGTCAGTTAGGTCCACTAGGAAGTTGGTTGGATCCATCGCTCTGTCCTCCATGGTCCCCAAAACTGTCGACTCATCTCACAAACTGATCATCTCATCTTCCTCATCGTTCTAAGAAAAGAAACTATCCTATTTCTATTAAAATATTACATTATATAAAGAAACCCTGAGTTGCATTAGAGGTTGGAGCAAAGGTAGGATAAAATTAACTTTACATTGGGAAAAATTCTTGGTTCGTAGACTAAGATAAATTGGAATAAAACCAAACCATTTAACCATGCACAGATATTGGGTATTGGCCATAACGACGCCAAACATCAAACCACTTTTAGGATGATTCGTGTAAATTGCAAATATATATATATATATATATATATATATATATATATATATATATATATATATATATATATATATTATGTGGTCTTTGATCAAATATGCATATGAGACAATTGAAATATTCACACAGTATGCAACAAATAAACAATTAAACCAAAAAATTGATTATATTGATTATCCTAAATCATAACAAATTGACGTGGCTTTGATACCACTGTACGGAAATACAAACATAGAGTATAGAAGCAGAAGCAACTTTTTTATCTTTATGTATTCCCATAATATCAAGATTGCGTCAATTACTATGAAATAGGAAGCATGGTTTAATGAGTTATACCTAGTCCTGGAGCAAGTCCAGTGACGAAAAATTACTTCAATGCAATTTTCAACTAGTTTCTCTTGGACAGTGGTTGTGCATATCCTGGTCTTCACCGCGAACAATGAACAAATCAACTTCTATAGTGAATCTTGTAGTCTAGACACGGACTGTAGGATGACTTTGCTCTCCTAGTAGCAGTTAAAGGACTCATGTTTATAAAGTAGTCCACACAGACCAACTACAACTCATGTCGTTCAACTAGAACTGATAGGAAGGAGTTGTCCCTCCCGTTGGCATACTAGTCACCAACTTGCTCTCCCACAACAACAATTCTCAGTTGTTCTCTCTTGTCGCTATCCCTCCTTTGTCGGGTAGAATTGGCATGAGCTCTCTCGGTTACCACAACCAAAGAGGACAACAATTATCAGAGCAACTGATTCTCATTTATGTTGTGGTCTTGTGGGAAGCCCCTAGTACCCCTCTATTTATAGGCAGGGTTAGGGTCAGGGTTCCCAGTCAGTATAGGATTGTGCGGGAGTGGAAGGGACCAGAAGATCTTGAATTTTTGCAACCAGTGAACACCGAAATGGCCATATAGTGACCTAGACGGTCGTCTAGTCACACAAGATAGTCATCTCACACTTCCAGACAGTCACTTGGTAGTTTCCCAATAGCATATGAATTTGGCAATTTGATTTTAATTAATATTACATATTAATTTCTTGCACCACAAGTATTATGCAATCGAACAAGTTTGGGAAACATCCAGAACGTTTGTTCCGCTCTAACTAAGCCATCTCACCCATGCGAGATTCCTGTCTCACTCACCCAGACGGCTGTTTGGTGAGCTTGAGTTGAGTAGACCGGTTCAACCGGTCAGCGTATATATTAAAACTTAGCTGATTCAATTTCTCATCAGCATGATGTCCCAAACAACCATCTCAACTCTTGATCCAGTCATCTGATACCCCAAATGGTCGTCTCATCATGTGAGATGGTCATCTGGAAGTACAAATAGCTGATTTGTTTTGTGATTGAGTACCTAAACACTTTAGTAATCAATCCAATCATTATTCAAGATAAACTCCTCTTCTAGATGAGTTCCTTTGTGTGTGACCCTATAGGTCCCATATCACGTGGGCAGTGAATGTCCATAACTACCTTATGACATCACAAGCAAGGAACGGTGCCTAGTCATACATTAGTTCTACCCAAGTGAATGGAAAGTTGGAGAACAACTTCAACCTAAAATCTGTGTAAGGTCTTGTAGTGATTGTATAATTCCTTTGTCGCTGATATCCAAAATGATCTCGTGGCATGGAATCGTCCTCCTCTCAATGTTCAATCCATGCTCCTTGAACCAAGAGCAGTCTGTCTGAGATAATAATGTGACCTCAAAATCATATATTGATTTACATGTGCATGCTTTTCTCAATCTCTCTTATTAAGTGGCCAGGATATTACACTCCAGTAGGAGGGGAAAATCCCATATCAATCACTCACAGTATATCCCCTCTGTGAAAGTCGCTTAATCATCACCTTTATAACAACCTATGTTTCAGGATTATGTTTGATGATGTCAAAGCATACCCAATGACATGTGATGAGTGCAGTAATTTTAGGTCTAAGAATCACAATCACCACCTTCACTATGAGAGATGACTATGACCATCAATGATGGTTTACATGTGTCACTCTCAAGGTGGTTTTGTCTGATACACTATTCTCTGACATGCATATGTGTGCTTTGCTTGATATTTCTATATCATAACTAATGAGATTTTGTCATCAACCAACCCACACTCTAGTCTTATGTAGTACTAGTGTCTATCTACCTTCCATAGTAACAACCGAATAGGGACATAATAAGAATGTACAAACTCTTAACTTTCATATGATCTCATCCTCCAAGTCACGTACTTGAAGACATTCGTCATTAGGAATTGTCATTCTTTAGACATCCATAATGTTTCCTCATTATATCATAACTAAATAAAACAGAATGAATTGGAAGCTTGCCTTTATTGGTACTAATCAAATCCTTTATTGTTTATGCCAAGTCAATCATTACATGATTGGTTCTACAGGCATACCTGACCAACACTAACTTGGAATGATCTGATGAGATTGATCTTGATTAATCTTTCAGACACAACTTAATGAAGCCCTAAGTCTCTATTATGACTAGGGAGGAGTTTGGCCATACCTAATTATCATGTTCAAGTTCATTACATGATGGTAGAGAGTCGAGAGAAAAGATAGGAGAGGAAAAAGCCACACTCCAACTGATTTAAGAACATCCAGTGGATAGATTCATCACATTTCTTAGAGGGAGTCATCCAGATCATCTTCTCTAGGGGTTTACATTAACTTTTAATGTTTTAATTCTCTTCTCCTCTTCTATCTATGTGTCTAACAAAAAAATCATACAAGGCTAATCCTATAGTTCCTTAGGAACTGAGAGTAGCATGGTTATGCACTGTCATTGACAATATGATTTAATACATATGTCTTTCTTAAATTTTCAATATAATACTATGATTGCATAATGAATTGATTATGCCTAATCAACATCTAATTTCTCAGACCCTTAGCTACTTTGAGATAGGGATTTAGGATTATAAAAGTCATAGTATTACACAATTTATACCACACCTCGAGAGAGGGCTTATGATTGTGAAGGGAATAGCCCAGAGGATTCATAAAATCACCTAACTAGTAGTTAAATCTCTATGAGAGTGGGGTTTATATTAGATTAGGCTGTGAATTACTCTATGAGAGTGAGTAATTCTAACTATAGGTCCCTTAGTACACGATTAGGAGAAATAAATATTAATAAATGATGTTAATTGCAGTGTGAATCATAGTAAAACTGTACTCCTAAGGAATCCATCCCATTTGTGATCACAACCCAATTAATTTAGTTTTGATTCTTGCAATGAGTTAATTAACCAACCAATCACTTCTTCACTATGTCTAGTTGTTCAAGTCACTTTTAGTAGTAGTCTATGGATACGTTTCCCTATGTTTGACACTTGGGTCTCATAGGCCTAAATTACATGATACATGCACTTGTATTTTATACGAATAGTTTACACACATCAAGTTTTTGGTGCCGTTGCTGGGGAAACTCCAACTCCAATACTACGAGTGTTGTGACCAGCCACTCTAGGCCACATTTTTTCATTTAATTAATTTTCAAATATTTTCATAGAAATTGAGCATAATTGAAAAAAATCTTTTATCAATTCACTACTATTCTGCATTCTTACAGTGTTATTAAGTTTCAAGTACTAGAGAATGGTTCACACATGAACCACTGATTATAGAGAGTCTACTCCAAGTATTGCATATCAGGAGGAGATTTTCCATAAGACAAGAGAGTTTGGGGCTTCAACTAAGAAGCTCACCCAAACCCCACCACAACATGAAGAGAAAGCAACGACATGAATGGAAGATCCTAATGCAAAAGAGAGAGTTTGAGCCAAGCTTGAAGAGTAGATTGTCTGGGAGAAAATCAAAGCATCATCCACTATAGCACAGTTAGGGCCAATTGTAAAGCAAGAAGTTAACGTGGGAATCTACAAAATAGATCTAGGGTTGGTGGCACTCATAAAATCTCAAGAATTCCATGGTCACAACATGGAGGATCCTATGGCTCACAACAACAATTTCATGGAGAGTTGTGAAACACTAAAGATTGATAGGGTACTGATGATTATTATACATCTAAAGTTATTCTCGTACTTGCTGGAAGATAAGGCAAAAGCTTGGTTTTTAAGGCTTCCAATAGAATCCATATCAACATGGGATGAAATCATATATGTCTTCTTTGAGTGATACTTTCCACCCTAGAAGACCAATGAATTGGTTGGAAAGATCCACAGCTTCAAGCAGCAAGCCGAAGAGTCATATTCTGAATCATGGGAGCAATTTCAAAACATGCTCAGGAAGGTACCTCATTATGTGATTGACTTATATGGATATATAGAAAAAGACATTATAATATGAAGGGAAGTACGCTTCTTTATAAACAATAAAGATACAAAATTTCATGAGATCCTAAAGATCATAGCCAATAATCAATCATGGGGAGAGGAGAGAGAAGAACCAACAACAATTAGAAGTACTATGAAATCAAGGGAGATCACTAACTCAAATCCCAGATGGACATACTTGCAAGGAAGCTTGAGCCAAAATCTAGCACCTCATCTGGAGGTGAAGAGGAGGATTGCATGTACCTACGTCAGAAATATCAATAGGTTAAGGGACCCAATAAGATAGATAAAATTGAAGACATACTAGGAAGGCTAGTGAGTTAGAATGAGACCTTACTACACCACACAAAAAAGATGCAGTAAGATCATGAGGTACATATCCACAACATCAAAAATCAAATTTCTCAGCTAGCAGCAAAGGTGACTTCCATAAAGAAGCCCATTCAACAAGGATTTCTTGAGAATACAAAGACAACTTATCAACATCATCGAGAAAATTTTGTCTCTATTGTTAAGGAGTCAGAACATATTACTGAGGATTCACTAAGACAACACTCTCCAGAGTCAGATTGGGTGTATGTAACAAAAGTTTCATTTCCCCCAGCATATACAAAAGACCAGGAGAATGTAGAATGCTAGCGCAATATTCTCACGCATGCACCTCAGTAAATATAGGGTCAACAAAAATTGACAAGGATACCACATTTTCACCAGCTTTGTAGGACAAGGAACTTCAAATTTCCACCATTGTTATTACCACACCTTTAGTTTTATAAAACATGTTCATGCAATAAGAAAATGTGAAGGTTCTACTTTGGAGTGGAGCAATCAGATTCAACAAGGAGTCATACACAATTTAGAAGGGGCAGCCACCAGTCATTCCATCCATAAGAGATGTGCCAAATTCTCTCCCAGAAGGTGGCATTGAAGCAATCTTAGGAGAGGATATCTCTAATGTTCCATATGTTCCTCCACACAAGCATACTGAGAAGCCACATGTGCCACTCCCAAATAGCCTGAAGCTGAGGAGGGAGGAAAGGTAATTCAAGAAATTCCTAGACATCTTCCGCATGTTGATGAAGTGGTTAATGCAATGATCTAGGGATGATTGGCGATGAAGAGAAAAGACCCAAGATGATTCTGCATTCCCTATTCTATAGGCAGCAAGCATTTTCATCAAGCATAGTGTGACTCTAGGGCGAGCATGAATCTCATGCCTCTTGCTACCTTTTGGAAGTTGGGAATGAAGAAACCAATGAAGACATCCATGACAATCTAACTGGTGGATGGATCAATTGTGAGGCCATATGGGATATGCAAAAATGCTTATTCAAAGTTGATACGTTTATCTATCCTATAGATTTTGTGGTTATGGATATGCACGACATGAGGTGTCAAAGATGTTGTTAGGAAGGCCATTCCAAGCTACGGCCGATGTGATTATTGCCATGGGTAGAGGCTACTTGACACTCAGGATAGATGATGATAGAGTGGATTCAAGACTGCTAGATGATTCTTCACCACCATCCTGTGACAACCCAAGATGAATAAAATCACCTTATCGAGCGTAGGACATTAAACAAGGGCGCTCATGGGAGGCAAACCAATTTTATTTTTGTCATTTATCTTTTATTAAGACTTTTGATTGTTTAAATTTTGTATTTTTCTTGTTATATTTTGTATTAATGTAAAAAGGTACCTTGATTCATTTGTTTGGTGTGCAGGCAGAGTTAGAGTTAGTACTAGTGAAACCACTTTCGATGTCACTGACCTCCTTAAACATGTTCAACATGGATTTCCCAAAAAGTCGATACCGCCGACTCTAAATTCAGTGGTACCAAGTCCTTATCAAGTCAAAGTTTGTAGAAAGTCGATACCAACACCAAAGTCAGTACAACCAACTTTTCTCAGAAAAATCACAAGACTATAGGAAAAGAAAGACGATACCACCAACTCCCAAGTTGGTACCACAGACTTTTCTTAGGAAAACTCATAGAGCTACAAGTGGAAGTTGTCGATACCACCGACACACAAGTAATGGTACCAACTCATAGAGCTCAAAGAAGGATACCAGATGTCATATCTCAACATCATTGACACTCACATCGATGGCACCGACACCAAGGGAGAGACCCCAATAGAATTTGATCCACAAAGGCCAATGAGAACATATCATCCATACCATCACTGCCATTGCACATGGCACCCCCGTTCCACCTCTATGTTTGAATTTTTTCCATGAGGAACAGTCAAGTTCAAGCTTAGGGGGGTGTTGGAATGGGTTTATCTTTGTATCTTGAATTTTTTGTAGTTATTTTATTTTTATAAGTGTAGGATCCATGTGTATCTAGTGTAATCGTGGAGCATAGTTATCATGATTTCTTCTATCATCATAGTGTGTGTCTTTGCAATGAAATTTGAAAGTTTTGAAACAATCTAAAAAAATCTTATCTCTGGAAGCTTAGTTGCAAAAGCTAAAGGTAGCATCCCCTAGAGGAAGTGTATGGGTTAGTCAGCTAGAGGACATTTAATATGAATGAAAAGTCTTCATTTATCTAATAATTGAGGATGACGATGGGGTTTGATCCCAAACCGACCAAACAAGTAATGAAACCTTAAATGGGATTTTTAGAAAGAAACTCCAAGGTTACCATGTACACATATTGATAGGAGAGGGACATGTCATAGTCTAAAAAAGCAATGTCTCTTTTAACATGTGATTCACCCACTTTTCATTACATTTCATCCACCATCTGAAGATGATCAAGTAACCCAAAGTGTTTTCTCTTGATTACATTACATAACATAGTAGGTGACTTGATAGCTAGTCTATTTATTGTATTAGTTAGAAAATGAAAAAAAATGTGCATGTCAATTAGTTTCATAATAAATTTCATGTAGATTGCATATTATTTTTGCATCATTCTTTCATCATGTATCTATATTGCTTCCTACAAAAAATAAAGCGAAAGGATACACATCCATACCCCTCTAAATGAAAAAAAGGATAAAAAGAAATGAGTTGTTGCAGTGAAGATTAAATCTTGCTAAAATAAAAGGGCAAAGAAAAAAAAAGAATATATATATATATATATAGAGAGAGAGAGTCAGGATATATATATATATATATATAGAGAGAGAGAGAGAGAGTCAGGCTAGAATACACTCGAGTGTACATATCACACGCTACACTCAAGTGGTGATTACATATGTAGACCATTTTTTTGATAAATCCAAACCATTGATATTTAATGTTATCACAAATACATGCTACATGCAAAATTTGAGCTCATTTGGATTCTTCTAAGTCACTCTTTTATCATCAACAAAATCAACGCACGTAACTAATTTGAATTGTGTCATTTTTGTTTCCTTTAGATGCATGACATATAAGTGTCAAAATGAGATAAAATTTTGTATGTAGTATGTTCATAAGGTACTTAAGAAGTTTCATGGTTTAGATTTTCAAAATAATGTTGCAAGATGGAAAACAACTTGAGTGTATTCAGTCTTAGCTACACTCGTGTGTATTCCAACTTCTCTCTCTCTCTCTCTCTCTCTCTCTCTCTATATATATATATATATATATATATATATATATATATTAGATAAAGAGGGAGAAAAGGATGCCTTGAACTCAAATATGATTTTTTTCTTCAAGAAGAGGTGAAAATAGTTACATGAATGCATTCTTTTGCTCTACTCTCATCAGTCCGATGAGATCTTAAATGCATGCATCTTTCCACCAAAACATTAGGCATTAGGATTCATACATTTCTCACTTTATTCATACTATAAGTTCATCATGTTTTACTTCTACACAAATGATTCAGATGTTACCTATGACTCTTCATAAGCCACCTACTTCATTCCACCAATTGCTCTTTACAGTAGGCCGCATGTATGATTTATCCCCTCATTCATTCTTTGGTCTGATGAGAGAATGAATGAGTGGATCAATCATACATGTGGCCTACTATAAAGAGAAATTGGTGGAATGAAGTAGGTGGCTTATGAAGAATCACAAGTAACATCTAAATCATTTATGTAGATAGAAAAGAGCAATGTAGATAGGAAATTACATGATGCACCATGCCAATGCCCTATTAACTACGATATTAACTGCTCTACTGATATTGTTACACTAATCTAGGGGTGGAAATCTTTAATGAACATTTTGGTCACTTGAGAGTAGTTATTTGTTCAGTGGTTGGTAAGGGCCAGTTGGGGACCGCCAGGTGGGGGTAGTTGAGAAATGAATTTCATATTATTTGTCCTTTTTGCTAACTTGTCTCAAATAGACCCAAGGGCAATGTTGCTCAAGGGCAAGCAACATTTAAGCTTAGGGGATTTTGATTCACTGAATATTATCTACTTTTCATATGCTATTTTATTATGTAATTCATGCATATTTTCTCATTTTGCTACTACTTATGCATTGTTTGTCATCATTAGCATGTGACACATATTTGCATTCACTATTTTGTATTGATTTATCATATTTAATTGGACTCATGTTCTTTATTTTGAATTTTAGGTAATTTAAGAAGTCCAGAGTCAGGTCGGGGCTACCAAATTTTGGAGAAAAAGAACAACTCTAAATCGAAGCCTTTTGGTGCTACCAACAAAATGGTCAGTACTATTGACTTTTGGGATAGTGACACACCCAAAGAAGATCGATGCCACCGACAGTCGAGTCGGTGGTACTGATTCTTACATGAAGAATTTGTCAATGAAGATGGAAAGTAGCTCAGTGCTACTGATGCCTTCATCGGTAGTACATATTCTTACATACAGTCACGAACCCAGAAGACAACTTAGTGCCACTGACTTCCTGTAGGTGGTACCAACTTGGCATGATCAGATGAGATTAAAGATCTTGATTAATCTGAAGACCACAACTTAATGACACCCTAAGTCTCTCTTATGACTAGGGAGGAGTTAGGCCAGACCTAATTATCATGTTTGAGTTTATTGCATGATGAAGGAGAGTGGGAGAAAAGTGAGGATAGGAGAAAGCCACACTCTAGACAATTTGAACACCTTTGGTGGACAAATTTGCAGCATGAGGACATCAGATCATCACATTTGTCAGAGGGAGTCATCCAGATCATCTTCTCCAGGGGTTTACATTAATTCATTAATGTTTTCCTCATGTTCTACTCTTCCATCTATGTGTATGACAATAGAAATCTTGCAACTCTAATCCCCTAGTTCCTAAGGACCCAAGAGTAGCCCGATTTTGCATGGTATATGACATTATGACTTAATACATGTGTTCGTCTAAATTCTGGACATAATACTATTATTGCATAATGCACTGACTATTTCTGATCAATATAGTTAAATTTTTAGATACTTAATTCCTTTGAGAGAGGGATTTAGGATTAGAAAAGTCATAGTATTACACAATTTATACTGCGCCTCAAGAGAGAGCTTACGATTATGAAGGGAATAACCCTGATGATTTGTTAAAACACCTAACTAATAGTTAAATCACTATGAAAGTGGGATTTATATTAGATTAGGTAGTGAATGATTCTACAAGAGCTAGATAATTCTTACTACAAGTTCCATTATCCAGGATTAGGAGAAATAAATATTAATAAATGATGTTAAGTACAATGCGAAACATGGTGAAACCACACTCCTAAGGAATCCATCCCATTTTTGATCACAACCAACTAATTTAGTTTTAATTCTTGTAATTAGTTAATTAATCAATCAATGATTTATTCACTAGGTCTAGCTGATCGATTATCTGCTAGTAGTAGTCTCTTTTTTTAGAAACTCAAGCGCTCTTTATTTATCCCACTTGTGAAGCCCTATCAAGATACAACTCCACACTAGTATTGTTTACATGAACATCTGAAAGATGGTGTCTACGGATGCAGTCCAGGGGGAATCGAAATGATGCTCGGGTGATCTGCTTCTGAGTTGGTATTTTGCCAGTCCATCTGCTACTGAGTTGCACATTTGTCCTACATACTGAATCTTCGTGTTTTCCGGCCTATCCTCACACAACCTGGTTAACCAGTAAGTGAAATTGGGGTAGTTCTGGGCTTCTTACTCCAACAACTTCAGTGTGATTTGGCAGTCTGTTTCAACTAAAACTTTGGGCCATACATTTCTCTTTATCTGTTGAAATGCAAAATGGATGCCGGCCAGTTCAGCGGCAGTAGTTGAATTGGTGTGAATCTTTTTGGTCCAGCCACCCTGCCAGTGTCCCTGAGCATCTCTTACAATGATCACAACAGCTATGCCATTATTATTCATTGAGGCATCTACATTGAGTTTGATGAAGTTTTCTGGAGGCCCATTCCAGAATTTAGTTGATTTTGATGGCTTCTCGACTTGCCCTATCCTCCAACTTTCCGCTACCAACTGTATCGAGGCTTTGATCTGGATAATCTGATGAGCAATACTCTTGACTTCACCTTCAAAGATCTCAGTGTTCCTGAATTGCCAGATTTTGTTACAAATGATCCAGAAATTTTCTCCTAGAATATTTCTACCATTAGTAACCATTTTTAGCCAACCGTTCATTGTTTCTGCCTGCATGAACTATCCTGCCTCGTGTGTAGGGAGTATTTGATTCCATATCTCCCTGACTTTGCTACAGTCATGTAGAGTGTGTAGAATCGTTTCATCGGACTCTTCACATCTCATACATAAACAACTTGCGGTCATATGTATGACCTTGTGATGCTCATTTGTGAGAATAGCTTCATGGTAAACTAGCCAAGCAAAAAGCTTGATCTTCACCGACACTTGTAGCTTCCACACATTACTCCAATTTTCTTGACCTCAGTTCTCCTTCTATTTCCTGAGGGTATGGTATGTCGAGCTTGTTGAGAAGTGACCATATGTAGTGTGAATCCATGCTCTAAGATCCTTTTGATCTAAATGTATTGGGGCGTCTATCTTTAGAATTAATTGGACCGTGTCTTCCTCAAACCAGTGTTTGATGAAGTCCAAGTCCCATTCCCCTAAATCCATGACTAAGCTTCTGACCTTTAGATATGTAAGGTCATCAAGTATCTGCTTCTTGGCTCGATCTCTAAGAAAGATCCCCAATCGCACCTAGCTGTCATGCCATACGTTCACCGATAGGCCGCTAATAGGGATCATGATAGAATTCTCACAGATGAACTACTTACCCTCAGTGGAAGCCTGAGCAAGTCTTGATGCTGCCACCTGCTTTCTAGCCTTAGCTGTTTCAAATCTTTTTCTGATTGCATTACACCAGGGTGTTTGTCGATTCGCTGCCAGATCCTAGGTGTTCTTTAGCACTAAAGCTTCGTTCCAGTCCCGCATGCATTTGATACCCAAGCCCCCATTTTCTTTTGAGCTTGTAACTTTGTTCCACGCTACCAAGGACACCGACCTTGATTTATAGCTTCCCCCCCATATGAACCGTCTGACAACAACATCAATTCTATCACACAGACTTTTAGGCAACACTGTCATTTGCATAGCGTAGGTAGGAATGGCTGACAGTGTGGATTTGGCTAAGCAGACCCTCCCTGCCATAGATAAACTTTTCGCTGCCCAGGCTTCAATCCTACTCTCCATCTTGCTAAGAATATCTACATACGTATGTTTAGTAATCCTTGTGTGCAAGATTGGAACTCCCAAATACCTCCCAAGATCATCCGTCAGAATGAACTTACTCATATGATGTATTTCTCTTTTTGTAGCATGAGGTACACATTTAGAGAAGTAAATCTGTGATTTGGTGACTGATATTTCCTACCCAGATGCTCGTTCAAAGTCTTTGAAACATTGTAAGATGGTCCTCATATGTTTCCTACTAGCCTCCGCAAAGAGTATCAAGTCATCAGCAAAGCAGACGTGAGCTACTGTAAACCCAGATCTTCCCATCTTTATCGGTTTCCAGCTGCCTTCACTCACCTTCTCCTGGATCATTTGTGACAATCTCTCTAAGCATAAGACAAATAAATATGGTGAGAGTGGATCACCCTGCCTAAGTCCCCTACTAGCAGTAAAAGCTTTGGATTGTTTACCATTCCAACAAATAGTTGAACTTCCCCCAGATATAGAATTCATGATGAATTGCTTTATGTTTGTAGGAATGTTCACCTTGTCAAGTGTATCCTAAATGAAACTCCATGCCATTCGGTCATAATCTTTGGATAAATCTATTTTGATTGCCATGGATTTTGCACCTTTTCTCCTTTTCATGCCATGAATGATTTCCTACACCAGTGCTATGTTGTTTGTTATTCTTCTGCCAGGGATGAAGCTGCTTTGCTCTGTCGAAATCCAATTTGGTATGTGTTTCTTCAACCTTTCAACTACCACCTTTGAAGCTAGTTTCAAAATGATGTTGTTTTATGAAATTGGTCTCAACTGGTCGCATTTTTCTGGATGTGGCACTTTTGGGATTAAGATGATGGTTGCTTTGCTAGTAGTAGTCTTTGTATATGCTTCCTTGTGTTCAAAACTCATGCCTCATAGGCCTATATTACGTGATACATGTACTTGCATTTTATAAGTGTAGTTTACATTCATCAATGAAGCAGTGGAAACAAAACTATTACAAGGTTACATGATGATTGATATACAATTTCTCCTTACCATAAAAGGTGGTATAATGAAGTAAAAATGTACATCTAATGACTCTAATAACCTACAATGCCTATTGTAGAGGGCTACCCGATCATCCCAAGTTATCCTTAAGTTTGACATTTCTTGTAAAAGTCTTCTTGAGTCCTCTTCATCTAATGTACCTACACCTGGATGGAAGGGGAACATCACCAAGAAAATAGGAAATAAAGGCATGTATATGTAAACACTGAGTATGTGCATATAAACAACATTTGTGCTTTATATTGGACTATAACTACAAAAAGGATGTTCACATACCAAAGGGACTGTATAAAAGTAGGAAAGTTCAACAAGAGTAAAATGAATATATTGAGGCATAATATTTATGGAGAAAAACATTTGAGAAAAAAGAAACATCTTTCCATAACAAACATTCACAATATCCAAATAAACAAATTATTTGCATGCATAAACAATATAGACTAAATATACCTAAAATAGGGCCATAACACCATAAAATAATGTTGGTTTTTACGTGGTTAGAGTAGGCAGTGGAAACAAAAAAATTACTTGACCATAAACCCATAACCAGCAGATCACATCAATATCTATGTAATAGGAAGGATGGTTTTAGCGAGTTATACATGGTCCTGAGGCTTTCTAAGTGACTATACCTCACAGTAAGTGCGGTCTTCAACCACCTATCTTTGATGGTGTCTATGCAACTCCTGGTCTTGACCTGGACTGTAGTTGACTATCGTCCTCCTGAGCGGCAGAAGTCTCCCACCTCTATAGATAGTCCACACGGACTATCGAGAACTCTAGTCATCCTGAAGGATGGACTAGAATGAGTTGTCCCCTTCTATCATCGTACTAGTCACCGACACACTCTCCCACCACCAATTGCTTTTCTACATTTCTCTTTCCCTTATTGTTCCTCCCTAGATGAGTAGAACTTGCTTGGGCTCTCTCAGTTACCACAACTAGAGAGGACAACAACTTTGTCGAGCAATTGATGTTTTGAGTTGTATCTTTGGAGAAGCCCCTTATACCCATCTATTCATAGTAGAGGGAAGGGTCAGGGTTCACAGTCTGTGCAGGAGTAGAAGGGTCTGAAATTTTCATGAACAATTTGCACTGCGGCAGGCAAACAGGTCATTTCATAAAAGAAGTGGTCATTTGGAAAGGTGGGCCAATCAGTTCACTAGTGAATTGGTCGGTTGGGAGTGTGACATAATCAATTCACCCAATGAACTAGTCATTTCACTCCCCCGACCTGCCTACAATTGACTTTCCTTATTTGTTTCTAATTAATACAAATATTAATTCTTATCCCAATAAATTTGAACAAGTGAAATGATTTTTTTTCTCAAAAATCGAGGAAACCCAACACTATTAGTTTGATCCAAATGAATCGATTGATTCACCAGACTGAACCGGTTGTCTCAGTGACCATGAGCCGATTAGTTCACCCAGTGAACCGGTCAGTTGGTGGTCCAGATTGTGCAGAACACAATCAATTTAGTTCTCAATCAATCTGACACTCTAATCAGTTGGTTCAACACTTGAGCTTGATGATTCCGAGTCAAGTCTATTGATTGAATGTTTGATTGAGTACTTAAAAACTTTAGTAATCAATCCAAACATCATTCATGGATAAACTCCTCTTCCAGGTTAATCCTATGTGTGTGACCCTATATGTCCCATTTCACGTTGGCATTGAATGTCCATAACTAGCTTATGACATCACAAGCAAAGAGCGGTACCTAGTCGCACATCAGTGCTACCCAAGTGTAAAGGAAAGTTAGAGAACAAATTTCAATCCTATAGTATGTGATTGGTGTTCCATCGAATGTATAATTCCTTTTTCTCTAATATACTGAATGAACTCAAGGCATGTAGTTGTCATCTTTTCAACATTCATTCATGTTTCTTGAACTAGAACAAACTATTTGAGATATGTGTGGCATGAATATCATATATTGATTCACATGTGCATGTGCATGCCTTTCTCAGTCTCACTTATCAAGTGGCCTGGACATCATACTCCCTTAGGAGTGACAAATCCCATATTTATCACTCACAATCTATCTCATGCGTCAAAGCCACCCAATCATCACCGTTACGACAACCCATGTTTTAGGATTGCATTTGATGATGTCAAAGTGTACCCAATCACATTTGACGGTGTAGTGATTTTAGGTCTAAGAATCACAATCACCACCACCACTATGAGAGATGATTTTGACTAGCATGTCATGGTTCCATGTGTCACTCTCATGGTGGGTCTGTGTGATACACTGTTCTCCAACATGTATCTGTGTGCTTGGTTTGATATCATATATCATGACTAATGAGACACTATCATCAACCAACACACACTCTAGTCTTGATGTGTCATTGTTGTCTGTCAATCTTCCACAATGACATATGACTAGGGAAATAGAAACAATGTACATACTCTTAGCATCCGTATGATCTCATTGTTCAAGTCCTTAACCTGAAGACATACATCATTGAGTATTGTCATTCTTTAGACATTCATTCTGCACCATCATATATCTCATAATTAATTGAGCTAGAATAAATTGGAAGCTTGCCTTTGATATTTATCAAATCAATCAGAAAATATGCCAATCCAATCATCATATGATTGGCTCTCTGGGCATACATACCAACAGACTCCCACTTGCACTTAGAGCCAATCATCTTTGACTTATATTCTTAGTGATATCTAAACATGTCCTACATGTTTCTGTTGCACTAGTGCTAATCCAGTGAGTTAGCAACATTTTGCTTTAGTCAGTATATTGCATGTTTCACATCTACTCACCGTATGACATTTTGTATGATGTGGAGTTGTTGTAATATGCTATCTGATATTCCTTGCCAAACAATTAGCTCCATAGTTTGACTTAATATTTCTACTTTGTTATCAATGGTTGTAATATCTATAAGTTCATCCGTATGAACTTCTAGATCCATATAGTATCCTCTGGTGTTCATAACACAAGTATACTTGGAATTCCTTTTAGAATTAAATGTCTTTTAATTTTACTCGAAACTTTTCCATTTATCAACACATATTCATTTTTATATTTTGTATTTTACGATCAATTTCTGACATTTCGGAAGCTTGCATCAGTGTAACTCATTTACACTCAACTCTTCCTTTTATTACCATAGAACTAATCCTTTAATACTTCACAAGTATTTAAATAACTTCTTTATGGTATTCCAGTGACTCTCACTGGAAGTAGATAGACATTCACTCGTCATGTCCAATACATACAAGATAACTGGATGAGTATATCATATTTTCATGTCCAATACATATAAGATGATGAATGCATATATATATTCTTGTCATGTCTGATACATACAAGATAATGGGATGATTACATACATGATAGATCCAATTGCGAATTCACAAGACATCTATCTATGTGTTCCTAATCTTCATAAGAATTTGGGACACTAGCCATCTGAGAGACTAACTCCATGTAATATGGACAAGTTTTCTCCCACTGAATCTCTACATACTGAACCCTTCAACATAGACTACCAATGTATGCTCTCTCTTTATCAGGTCAAGATACTTTTGAGAACTATCTCTATAGGTCTTTATTCCTATCACATATGACATATCTCTTTATTCCCTGGAAGAAGGTATTTCCACACCAGTTTCTATTCTTATAACATTTCATTTCTCATCATCATGTGGAATATGAATACGCTCCCACTAAATCTTTGTAATCACAAATCCCTTCTTTATTTCGATATATCAGTCAAACCTTTTGACTATATAATCAAAGCAAAGACTCCAGTCCTGAGGTGCTTGTCTTTAATCAAACATATTGATAAACTCTTGTAACTTATAGACTGCATTTGCATTAATGGAATTATAAAATCCTTTAGGTTGTATCACATACACAGCCTCATGTTATTCCTACTAGGAATGCAATTTTAATATCCATATGTCGTTGAATAAAATCATCATGTTCAACACCTTGAAATCACTCAACCAATCAGCTCTTCAAATGTCATCCATGTCAGTCTTAACTCTTAAGACCCAATTGTACTTACAGGTTTTATCCCTATAAGTTCTACCATTAAGGTCATACCTTATTTGGTGCACATGGAAGTCATTTTGGATCTTATGACTTCAAGCCTTAACTCAAAATCTGGTTCCTCAACATCGTCTAGATAGATTATTGGCTCATCATCATATGACCAATTAATCACCTTTGAGTTTGTAGGATGTCATTATCCATCAAGCTCAAGGTGTTTTCTACTAGATATATGAGGTGTATCTGTTACATAAGGAGTTTGAGATTCTACAACACTTGTGATTCTTAATCTCCTTTTGTACCTTTATTTAGTATAAAACACGTTCTTTAGAAGAATTCTAGAAGATTCGTTATTTGTTTGATGATCATGCTCTTACTATTTACAGTATGATTCCTTCTTTGATTTAGATATCATTATGCATTAATCTTGAGTTCTCTATGATACACTATCATAGTTACTCACAAGGCCCTCAAACATTTGGTTTAAGTATCTAGTTCATTGATCATATCAAAGAATTAATACTTTTACCAAGTTTGTTCTTCATTTATGATATTCTTGAACATTTCATGATATTCATATTGGTATTTCATTAAATACCATATCTAAAGTATTAGCATTTATTCCAATAGGTATGTATATACATCAATATGTATTATACCTAATAGAATAGTCATTCTCCCACTACATCTAGTGAAGATTGACTTGTTATCATTCCCAATAAACAAGACATTCATATATCTTAATGGTTCATTAACCAAGAGAGTCTAGTTTATCCATCAACATGGAGCCTAGAGATGAATTTCTCATTCATTTGTTTACGTGATAATGCTAATTTATTATTGGAGTCATCAATAACTTTTAGGTATTATTTTTTTATCTCATGCATACCAAGTAGCACAAGATAAATAAGGCATTGCCATAAAAGAACATATCTTTGAAATTGAAACATGAATTTAATTGACAGCCATCCTTGTCATTACAAGATGAAAAAATAAAAAATGTTTCTATTTATTGGCAAAATGAAATAGTAGTTCATAACTCTATTACTTGCCCTTTGGGCTAAAATAAACTAGAAGGCACTACTATCTATGGCAGTAACACTTGCTCCAATTTTGATAAGTGTTCCTTCTTGGTCCTTTCATAAAGGCCATCACTTCTTTTCAGATCATGCACATCATATATGTCAGATCTATATCTTGGTATCATATACCTAAGATAAAGAAGCATTTAAAGTTTATTTCATAATACCTGAGGTGGAGACTTCCATCCCCTCCTTCTTCTTATTTAGTTCATCTATGTAGAGAGGGAAATTTCTCTTCCAATGTCCTGGCTCATGACAATGGTGACATTTTCCTCCCTTGTTCACCCCTCCCTTGGCTTTGAGAGTTGAATATGACTTGGGCTGCTGGCTAGCATCAGAACCTTTCTTTGCTTTGCCCTTGCCCTTAGACTTTCCCTTCTTTCTGCTGATCATCATAATAGATTTGGGTTTGCCCTTGCCCTTAGACTTTCCCTTCATCTGTGCCTCAGTTGTCCTCAACATGCCCAACAACTCTGTCAGTGACTTGTCAAAGTTGTTCGTGTTGTAGTTCATCACAAACTGACTATAGGATTCTAGCAATGATTGCAGTATCACATCTTGGCTCAAAGGGAATCCATGTCAAGTTAGGTTCTCCACATACCCAATCATCTTAAGTGTGTGAGGGCCTACTAGATCTCCTTCTATCATGACACACTTGAACAATGCCTTGGAGCCATCATATCTCTCTTGTTGATATTGGTCTTGATACATGTTCTTGAGATGTTGAACCATCTCAATGACATCCATGTTCTCATGTTGTCTCTGCAACTCATAGTTCATTGAGCACAACATCAAGCACTTCGCGTCAATGGCATCCTCAATATGCTTCCTATAAGCATCCATTTCAGCCTTTGGTGCAGTGGGAGCGGGTTCATCTGGCTCTGGTGTATCTAGGACATAGAGCTTTTGCTCTTGAGTGAGAACAATTCCCAACGTCCTAAACCAGTCATGGAAGTTGTTCCCATTTAGCTTGTCCTTCTCAAGAACCGATCACAATGAAAAGTGATTGTTGTTAGCAGCCATTTATTCTACAAAAGGAAATTTGCAATTTTAGTCCAAAACTCTTTTGATTTGATTTGATTTGAAAATTGACGATATTAATTAGTTCTTTAATTAATTATCTCTCCCACTATTTTGATCAAATTGATAGCCCTCACCATCAATTTGGAAGATTGCAGTGTACAACCTTCTAGTGAGCCAAGATCCAAAATAATTGAGTTATTACCCGGCCAATGCTGACCTCCATAATAAATTATTAAGGTAGGGAACATTTACCAATTGCATCATATGTAATTCTTGGATAGATGATATACACAACTCTATGCCATAATCATCTTCATGCCTCTAAGTTCTTAATCTCATTAAGACCACTTAGTTAAGCGTGACCCAGAAGCCAACACGATGGGATTGCAACCCACTTGGCGGGCCCACACAACTACCATCACATTTCCACAAGATAGATAGCGCACCACCCTTGAGATTCCCACTCTTGTCAATCAAGCTTTTCATGTGTGTTGCTTATAGAAAGCATCTAAGACTTAATATTATATTGAGGGGTTTGAAATATGCTTATATATGCATATATGTATCCAATCACCACATATATAGTATGTATCATATACATGTTATATCTCACAAACAAAAACATGCAATAATGATAAAATGATGATTATGGCCATCCTATTGTAGTTCCTTGGAGCTACAAGGAACTACAGTCATCTAAGGTCTACATCACATGCAACGTGTTATTGATGAAGATATGTGCTTGCCAATCCGGGTTCAATGGTTCAACCTTTGAATCGTTCGACTCGCCTCTTGACCGGACGATTGGTCTCCTCCAGCCGGTCATCTGGCTCCTCCAGATGGTTAGCCTGTTTGGTCATCAAGGCTTCTCATCAGTCCACCAATTGTTCCTCAGTCATCTTAGTCCATCAAGAGGTTATCTTCAGTCTTCATCATCACAAGAAATAAATCTAATCATATTTTACATAATCTTTGTGAAACCTCGAGTTACATTTGAGGGGAGTAAAGGTAGAAGAGAATCTCAAGTTATCTTGAGTTACATTCAGAATAGAAGAAGAGGGCTAGATGTGCAGACTGAGATGCAAACAACCACAACCAACCACACACATGCACATAGGATTTATAGGCCATAACCATGCTACACATCCATCATCAAAACCATTTTAGGGCTACGTGTATCAATTGCATATATACCATATTCTATATGTATATATATTGTTTGGGATCATGTGGTATTAAATGAATATTCACATTAGTCATTTAAATATTCACATCATATGCAATAAAAGACGGTAAAACCAAAATCTGATCATATTGATTATCCCAAAACATAGAGTATTGATGTGGCTTTGTTACCACTATTGGTTTTTACGTGGTCAGAGTAGGCAGCAATTTTTTTTTACTTGACCATAAACCCATAACCAGCAGATCACATCAATATCTATGTAATGGAATGATGGTTTTAGCGAGTTATACCTGGTCCTGAGGCTTGCTCAGTGATTATACCTTGCAACAAGTGCGGTCTTCAACTACCTATCTTTGATGAAGTCTGTGCAGCTCCTGGTCTTGACCCAGACTGTAGTTGATTGGCGTCCTCCTGAGCGGTATAAGTCTCCTACCTCTATTGATAGTCCACACAGACTACTGGGAACTCTAGTCATCCTGAAGGACAGACTAGAAGGTGTTGTCCCCTATTGTCGGCATACTAGTCATCGACACACTCTCCCACCACTAGTTACTTTTCTACAATTGTCTTTCCCTTGTTGTTCCTCCCTGGATGGGTAGAACTTTCTTGGGCTCTCTCAGTTACCAGAACTAGAGAGGACAAAAAATTTATTGGGAAACTGATGTTCTGAGTTGTGTCTCTAGAGAATCCCCATGTACCCCTCTATTTATAATAGAGGACAAGGTTAGGGTTTCTAGTCTGTATGGGAGTAGAAGGGTTTGGAATTTTCATGAAAAATTTGCATTGCGGCAGACGAACCAGTCGTTTCATAACTAAAACAGTCATTTGGCAAGGTGAGCTGATCAGTTCACTAGTGAACTGGTTGGTTGCAAGTGTGAGCCAATCAGTTCACCCAATGAACTGGTCGTTTCACTTCCCAGACCTACCTTCAATTGACTTTCCTTATTCGTTTCTAATTAATGCAAATATTAATTCTTGTCCCAATCGAATTGAACAAGAGAAATAAATTTTTTTCTCACAAATCGGGAAAACCCAACACAGTACATTTGGTCCAAATGAACCGATCAGTTCACCAGAGTGA
This sequence comes from Alisma plantago-aquatica, assembly GCA_963693085.1. Taxonomy (NCBI): domain Eukaryota; kingdom Viridiplantae; phylum Streptophyta; class Magnoliopsida; order Alismatales; family Alismataceae; genus Alisma; species Alisma plantago-aquatica. The sequence goes on from OY856411.1 coordinate 288,620,720, forward strand.
ACTGGTCATCTCACTGACTATGAGCCGATCAGTTCACCCAGTGAATTGGTCGGTTGGTGGTCCAGATTGTGCAGAACACAGTCAATTCAATTCTCAATCAATCTGACACTCTAATTAGTTGGTTCAACACTTGAACTTGATGATTCTGAGTCAAGTCTATTGATTTAATGTTTCATTGAGTACTTAAACACTTTAGTAATCAATCCAAACATCATTCATGGATAAACTCTTCTTACAGGTTAATCCTATGTGTGTGACCCTATAGGTCCTATTTCACGTTGGCATTGAATGTCCATAACTAGCTTATGACATTACAAGTAAAGAGTGGTGCCTAGTCACACATCCATGCTACCCAAGTGAAAAGGAAAGTTGGAGAACAACTTTCAATCCTACAATATGCGATTGGTGTTCCAGTGAATGTATAATTTCTTTGTCTATGATATCCTGAATGAACTTAAGGCATGGAGTTGTCATCCTTTCAATGCTCATTCATGTTTCTTGAACTAGAGCAGATTGTCTAAGATATGTGTGACATCAATATCATATATTGATTCACATGTACATGTGCATGCCTTTATTAGTCTCACTTATCAAGTGACCTGGACATCATACTCCATTAGGAGGGAAAAATCCCATATCTATCACTCACAGTCTATCTCATGCGTCAAAGTCACCCAATCATCACCATTATAACAACCCATGTTTTAGGACTGTGTTTGATTATGTCAAAGTGTACCCAATCACATTCGACGAGTGTAGTGATTTCAGGTCTAAGAATCACAATCACCGCCATCACTATGAGAGATGATTCTGACTACCATGTCATGGTTCCTTGTGTCACTCTCATGGTGGGTCTGTCCGATACACTATTCTCCAACATGTATCTGTGTGCTTGGTTTGATATCATATATCATGACTAATGAGACACTGTCATCAACCAACATACACTCTAGTCTTGATGTGTCATTATTGTCTATCAACCATCCACAATGACATCCGACTAGAGACATAACAAGAATGTACAAACTCTTAGCATCCGTATGATCTCATTGTTCAGGTCCTTAACCTGAAGACATACATCATTGAGCATTGTCATTCTTTAGAGATTCATTCTGCTCCATCATATATCTCATATTTGATTCATCTAGAATAAATTGGAAGCTTTTCTTTGATATTTATCAAATTAATCAGAACATATGCCAATCCAATCATCATATGATTGGCTCTCTGGGCATACATACCAACAGATAATGGGCTAAAAAGTAAGGGCACAAAAGCAGACCCCGGGAAGAATACACGTGCCCTTTATAGGTATTGTTGTACATAGGTAATACTATTATAGATATTCTAGTCAAACATTTATCATGCACAAATAGAGTGGCAAAACTCATTTCAGTCATTATTCACACCATATATTCAAAGCATACCAACAGGGGTCAAAAGACACATAATAAAAGAATAGCTCAATATTCACAATACTTCAGATGATAGCAATTCTGGTAGAACTTTAAAGATAAAAAGGAGTTATGCTCACAAATTTTCTTGAATGTAGAAAATTAGGAATATAGTCAACTAAATGACCAAACATAAATAGGGATTTGCGCATACCTAATCTTCACAACTAGTGGTTACTCAAGTTCAAGGAACACAGATTTAATGTTGAAGAGGATGAGGATTCCATACCTCAAGTTCGATTTGGATATCAGATACAAAGGAACTATACAAATAACTGTAACACCAATCACGTATTGCAGGTTGAAGTTGTTCTCCAACTTTTTGAATTACTTCGGTAGCAACGATGTCTTGCTAGGTACCAATTTTTTTTTATGATGTCATAAATTAGTCACAGTCATTCATTTCCAACTTAATATGGGACCTATAGGGTTACACACATAGAAATGAACTTGGATAGGTGTTTATTCATGAATGATGTTTGACATTGATTACTAAAGTGTTAGGTATTCAATTTAAACAAGATTGGCAATCTATACTCTAAAACGACCAGTTCAACAATTGAACTAATTGAATCAGGTTGTGAACTGGCCTTTTGATAGATCAATGAGATAGGATCAATGATTGATGCTGACATCATGTTGTGCATTAATCAAAATTAACTGCCAAAACAATTGTGAATAGGAAACATAGTGAAACAATCGATTCAAGTGTTGAACCAATTGTCTCATGTGTGAACCGATCAGTTACTAGGTCCTAAAATCAACATGGGAATACATTGTTTATGTTAGTCAAACCAAGGAAAACATGTGTATGCATTCCCAATATATATTTTCTTATTTTTCTTATCCTAGTCCCAATCCTTTACATATTAGGGTTTTTAATATTAGTAAGTGGATATATGATCCAATAGGTATCTATTCTAGTTATAATTATTTGTACTTAGATACATACATTTCACTATATCTAGATTGCATATATGTGTTGGTAAATATATGTTTTCCTCCCATTTAATTTTTAAATATTATTCTCTTTCTACAAGTATATGATACACTATCATTCCTAACATCATATTTATCATGTGTATCAGTTTGTATAACCATTGTATTATCAAATTTACTAGAAAATATGCATACATGTATGGCTAATGTTTAGATACTAAGGAAATAGGCTAGCTATAGTCATAGTATTTTTATATGTATAGCATGTTCTAATCTAATTACCATGTATTGGTTAACTTTGAGTGGTTAGAAAATATACATAAATTACATGTTATATGAATTAAACATGAATATGATAAAATACTATTAGAATGACCAAATTGTTCATGTACTCATTCATTACCGTGAGTATTATCCACCTTAAGATGATTAAATACTTTTTTGAAATTTTCATTAACAAACTAGTTACAGAATTAAATTGTCCACTAAGTAAATACTAATTGCATATACATGATTCCTATTTTCTTAAATGTAACTTTACTTACATATTGATGCACTTGAACTTATCTTTATTGATAAATACCATGTGATTAGACTATGGTAGGTGAGATTGTTTGACACTGCCTCATATGACTTTCTTAACATGGATGAAGTTAGTTACATTTCATTATCTTCTCGAGGTGTGTGTGTTAGAATGTGACTTCATCATTTCTTCATGCAAGGCGTCCATGTATTGGAGTTTGGTTGTTGAAGTTCTACAAAGGGGAGGTATAAGTAGATTTAGATATATGTCATTATGTCTAACATGTGGGAGTGGATGGAACTGGTGGGGTAGGAAGTTTTGGGGTCAAGGCATGATTGTAGTCTATTTGTAGGTGAGGGAAGCATGTGGCATGCAGACTATTTATGCAGGTGATCGTTGGTGAAAGCCATGACTTGTAGATTGGAGGTGATGTTGGTGAGGGAATATGGATGGTTATGTAAGTGGGGGAGATATTATCTTGGTACCAATTAGGTGTTGCAATGGAGGATGGAAATGGGGTTGATTGTGTCTACTAAAGGTGATGGTAGTTTCTTAGTTTGAGAAGAGACATTCACATTCATTGGACAATAACATGTAAAGGGGTGCCAAAAGAAGCAAAGAAGGGAGGGTCTAGGTATAGGAGGCTAAAGGTGGCAAAATGAAATTCTACAGGAATGTTTATAGGAGGCATCCTCATAATAAATGGGTGTATGGAGAAAGAGGAGTAGTTGTCGATGGATCAAAATGTGCATACATGAAGGGGCATTGCAATATTCACATGGATAGCTGATCAGATGTGTTGGATCTTGGTAGGTGGATCCATAGAAGCTTCTACTACTGGAGCCTCACTATCCGGTGAGTGGCAATAGGGAGATAGTAGTCAGTGTCCAAGTTCAAAGAAGGATATATGAGGAAGAGGAGAGGTAAAGGGGGAGGCTTCATGGCATTCGACCACTAGATTTGTCCAAGGCGCCTAAGGTTGGTGACATGGAGACGATGAGGAAGAAGATTTGTGGTAGGGCTGTATGCATGCTCTAGAATTTATCATGGTGGTGGTGAGTTGTCGTGGAACTAGGGAAATGGGACCGTTAAACTATGATTTTGGAGCCTTCCATGGCTGTGTGGTTGTGGTTAGGCTAGTAGCTTCTTCCAGAAGGGAAATAAAGGAATAGGGCTACCTAGGGTTTATATGGGTTTGGAAGTGAAGAAGGAGGGATGAAAGAGAAGGGGGAATTGTGGCTACCTTATGAAAAGGAGATCACATCATCAGGTGCTTCTCATGTGCCAACGCCAACACTGGTGTGGAGTCAGTGAAAAGGAAATCAGGCCGCTATAGTTAAGGAAAATTGAAGAAGCAGTGGGTAAAGAAATAGACAATGAGTAAGGGATAGCAGATGGAGGAAGAAGAGGATGTAACAGAAGATAACAATAGGTAGAGAAGAAGATGAAGGGCAAGAGAAGGGGTGGATATGGTCATGGAGGCCTATCACAAGTGTCACATTGAGCATGTCAATGGGGAAGATGTCCCAAGTTACAAGGAGTAAGGGAAGACGAAATGACAATTAAATGTAATAATAAACTTATTCAATCAAGCTTAGGTTTTTTTAGAAACATTGTGTTTCTAATTTAATTAGAAGTGTAACCATGGTCCTATTAATTTGAAATTTTGTTTTAAAGATACCAAATGTGTGAGAAACATGATTATCTAATAAGTTTTATCTTTTGGGATCATTGAGTGTACACTTTAATTAGTTGTATGTTGGGTGATGATTTAGTATATTCATTACTTTCTGTCTCCCAATTATATTATTGGAATTTGTATTTCTCTAATTTTCCAACTACTATATTAAGGAATCTTATATAAAGTCAACTTAGGGATAAGATCAATAATTGGGGTATTTGTGATTAGTCCCTATTATTGAGGTTAATTGGTTCATCTACCCTAAAACATCATATAAAGAGGTTATCATTTATCACATGGTGCCATATGTACATAATATTATTGTATGGAGGAAATCATATGAAAAAGGAAGGGTTAACTTTAGGGTCAAGGTTTGGGTATGTTATAGTTACGACGCTCCATATTATAATTGCATATGTAATGGGTCATGTCTTACAAATGTTGATGTACATATACGAATCTTCATTATAGTTAAGACGCTCCATATTCTAATTGCATATGCAATGGGTCATGTCTTATACATGTTGATGTACATATACGAATCTTCATGTGGTTTCATGGCATTCAAACTAAAGTACAATGACAGTGTGTGGCTGGTGCATAATTGTGGAAGTCTCCTTGTCCTAAGACTCAACCATAGGTTTTAGTGGCTCTACATGGTAGCTACAGGCTTCCCACATCCAACACTGCCCCACGGATCCATGAAAACACATTGCATCTATAAATATATCATAGTTTACATGTGTGCATGATGCAGCTATAACTCCCCAATTTTCTAAAGCGTATAACTCAGTCGAAGGTTATTCTCATTGGGATGTCAAAAAAATGATAATCATTGGATAAAAATATAATCTCATTAAATCAACTCATGAAAATAAATGTAGTTCTCGTCTCAAGTTCTACCAGATAAAACTTAGTCTTCAAACTAAGATAAACTATTACATGATCACCATACAAATATAAAAATTAAACTAAATGTTATAGTATAGTTGGCACCTCACCATGGCTAAACCCTTAAATCGTACTTGAATGTAAGATCCTTGGTTATGCTCCACTATTCTTTCATCCTGCAAACATCACTTCCCCAACTATGCATTCAGTAAAATTCATGTTAGAGTTAGCGACATTGAGTAATGGTATAACAAGATATTAAATTGGCAATAAGGACAAATACAAAATTAATTGAGCAATAAACTTTGATTCACATATTATGATCTTAGTGGTTGATTATAGTGTCCTATACTCTTATGCACCAGTTGTGCTCATTAGGCCTGTAGGATCAATTGATGTTCCACTTGAACTCATGATTTGCACTTGAGTGCCATTATGTGTGCTTGAATTGAGCTCATGATTTCCCATAAGCACCTCTATGTTCCATTCAAATTCATAAGGCCCAAAGTTTCAACATTAAAATGATGAAGAAAATAACAACCAATTAGATGCTTAATCATTAAATTGAAAATTATATATTAACTAAATTTCATATGATCATGACATAAATTCTTGAAAGAACTTGACAGCATAAGAATCATTTAATGACATTGATGCAAGTATTATTAAAATTGGAGTACATGATTATGCATACAATTTATCATGATCATCATAATAATCACACGGATGTGAAATAGATACTAAATACTTAAAGTGCACCGACCCACTTCTATTACTAAATCAGCCTTCTTATTTCTAATTCTAATTTTCTATACAAAAATCATAAATCAATACATCGTATTTATAATGACCTATTTTCAAATTAGTCATCAGAATAGGGTTTACTTGGATGATTGTATAATTAACTAAGTTGATCATTATTTAAAGATTGATGGTAGTTAAGTTTTGATGTTTTAAATATAATGATAAGGTTTAATCATACTTTGATTCACATAATTAGGGTTAAGATTTGGAAAACCTAATCGGCCCAAATTAGGGTTTTGATGACATATGAATGTATAATTTGATAAGTATAGTGTCTCACTAAATGATTTTTATTATTTTATGTTTAACTTTGATTTAATTGAAATTTGGATATGGTTTGGATATCTCTCGAATATTGGGTAATTTTATTTCGAGAAGGGCTTAGGAAAACCCTAGCCCTTAGCACTAAGTGCTCATACAAAGACTTGTTTATAGAATGGAAACAAACCCAAAAAAAATTTCCCTAAGGCCAACCCTCACGCCCGTTTACCAACTGTGTCTGTCCAACCTAGGGTTGTTCAGGGCAAACAACAAGTACGGGAGCTGAGTTGTACAAAGTACCTAATAAAACTGTATCACAATCACTCCTTCGGGTCAGTCTAAAGAGGCTGCGCGGACACAAAAGGAACAGAATGAGCATACTGCTAAGATGGACACAACTGATCTCAGTTGTACCCCTCATGCACACGAGCATGTTCGCGTCCAAAACAACCCGAGCCGGATACAAAGCCTAGGATGTGTGTCTGTCACACCACCTGGCCTCATCTGGCGTCTTCACTTCAGTGGACTTCCCACGCAATGCCAAGCCCGCGTGGTAGCTGTTCCTTCCATGCTGGGTGTACAAACAATATGTTCCTCACCGACCTCCTAACTTGTGTTGCTAGCGTAGCACAAGGTTGTCTCTGCTCTCCATGTCTTCTTTTATTTCTTTCCATCCAAACAAAGTACGTAGCTGCAGAAAGTGCAAGGAACATGGGTTGGATATCTCAAATGTGAGAACTAGTGAAAAATATCAGAATTTTTGAAGAATGTTCTAACCTATTTGTCAGTTGAGTTTCAAACTCGACTGACCATATTTTTAGATTGCTATAGAAGTGTTGTAATTGAATTTTGTATTTTTTTTGGTATATCCAATTGATTTCAAATTTTAACTATAGTTGGCGAACTATATTATAGATATAATTTTAAATTGGAGTAATTTTTGGATGATTTTTGATCTCTGTAGAGAGGGGTTTCGGTCAACTTCTGTGTAGGACAAACTCAACCGACCATGCTGCAGACTACAATATAGAAGTGTAGTATTTGATTTTTAGTTATTTATTGATAACTTCGAATGATCTAAAATTTTTAATGTTTGTAATAGACTCAATTTTTGACATTGGGTTAAAGTTTCATAATTTTTGGAGAATTTTATGTTCTAAAAAGAGTGGTGTCGGTTGAGTTTATAACTCATCCGACCAACCAGTCTGTGCAAAATAAAAATATAATGAAGGGCTTGTTTGAAATTGTTATAAGAACCTAAATTCATCTATATGACTAACCTAACACACAAGTAGCTCTCATAAATCTTCATTCCTATCAAAGAAATAAAATTTAGAGAGAGAGAGGAGAGCTAGGGTTTTGAGAAGAGAAAGTGGTGGAGATGTTGACCTAGGGTTTCTCTATCCAAGATATGATGAAATCAAGTAAGTTTAGCTTCTTTGCATATCATTTCATGGTGAATTTTCTCTCACATGTCAAGATTCCATCCCTCCTCTGATTTGATTTAAAACCACATCAAATATCCCCCTTTTATCACTCTTTTTATTCTAATCCCCATTTCTAGGGTTTCTGAGTTGAGAGGAGAAAGAATTGGATTCATTTGCTAGAGTTTGATTGGGTTCCGAAAAATTCAAAGGTTGACCTACGTTTTTAAGGTTCTTGGCACCTGAGGTGAGTTATTTTATCCCTCCTAATATCTGTATTCATGTTGAAATCCTAATTCTATCTGGCTAAAATATTCAGAAACCTTGCTTGTATAAGTATGTGATTGGATATTGATTTGGAAAAGATATTGGGGGATCCAATACTACTGATTTTGTTTATTTCTCATTGATTGGAACTTGATTATTTCCTGATATATTGATTGAGGATCCATGGGTAATCTTATGGTTATATGACTATGCTATTTCATGTGAGTGTTTCCTAAAAATCAGCCCAATGGCCGATATGCTTGGAATCGAATTGACATGTATAAAATCATATTTAAAATGTACTAGATTGTATTATACAAGTGTATTGTTGAATGTTAATGGAATTGAATATAATATATGTATAAGGATCAATATGAGGTGACCACATATCCTGATTAGGGTATGTTTTGAGGAAGTGAATCAAATGAGTCAATTAATCAAGGTAGACTTATGATCGATGAAAGGAATATGTGAAAATGGAAACTAGGGTTTTCATGTGTGTGAATAGACCTACTGAACCTCTATGGATCATTATGAAATTACTTTGTGATATGGATCTTATGATGTGTTGAACTATGTATGACTTCTTCAAAACCCTAGATGTTTAGTATTAAGATGAGTATGAGTGATGAAGCTAGAACTTGTATATGATGTTGTAAATGTGTTGAAATTTTGAATGTAAGCATTAATACTTAAATTAAATATGATGAGTATTACTAATATGATTTAAGCCTAATGCATCTTTTTAGTACAATTTATGGATTAATGAGTAGCCCTAATATGAACGTGGGTCCTTTTATACAAGTTACATAACAATGATTTTTGAATGATGATCAGAGATTATGATGTAAGAAGATGTAACCTAAACCATTATTTTAACCTAAAGTGATTAGTATAATAAAGAATGATCACTACTGGTTATGGAAATGACATTAGTAGTCAATGGTGTGGTACACTTATCTAAATATAAGAGACAATATGAACAAAATGTGCTTAATGGTGATTGCAAGTTAAAGATGAAACTAATGAAGTTAGTATGATGAAGTATTTTATCTTTATTTTAATTACATGTGGCTTAACCCAAATTAAATGAAATATACTAAGAAATGGACTTTGAAAAATGTTAAGTAGAAGAGAATCATTGTATATAAATTGAATCAAGAAAGATTGGTTCGAATAATGTAATGAACATGAAATGAAATAAATTGAGACTACTGAATATAAAATGAAGGAAAAATATGGGAACTAGTAGATGATTCTAAGAATGTAACTCTTACCCTAAAATTATGATTTCGATGATGCTAGTGAATGACAATCTCAAATGAGGGATTAAGGGATGCACATAACTATAGTTGAATTCAACTAAAAGATGAAATTCAAGTAATTGAATTGATTTACAAGGATGTGTTCTTGAATTGTGGCTTGTACTCTGAGAATGGACGAATAGTCTGAACTTCTAATGATAGTCAAGTGTTGATTAGTAACCCCATCTGAAGAATGTGAAATAAAATAAGAAGAGAACTAAGTTTGTTATGCTTGTATATGCATGAAATTTATTTGCATCTATTGAGATTGGATGGAGCAAGCATATGTTGTATGATAAATCTATTCTAAGTATGATGAATGATACATGATATCTATATGCTTTTACTATTGCTAGTTCTAATGCCTCGGCTTATAAATGTGAAGAACTATGATATACAATGAATTGATAAGAAATATGTTGAAATTGAATTTAATATGCACTCCTTACATTTGAGAAGCCCTAATAAGGGTAAATGTTCCATAATGAGATTATGTATAGGGTTGAAAGCCCACTGATGATGATAAAACCCTCATGGGGTAATTGCAGGACAATAAGATTATGTCTCAGGTTGAAAGCTCACTGTTGATGATTGCTATGAGATGATGTAGAATATAGAAATAATCATATGTGTTGCAATCTATAGATTTATTGTGCTTCTTGCCTTGATCATTGTACTTATTGATGAACATAATCTATTTCATGTTATTCAAGTTACGCGAGAGTACACAGATATGATATATGATGTTTTGAATTCTTTTAAGATGAGTAAAAGAGTTTAATAACAAGTGAAATGATGGAACATTTAGTTAGGTGCCCTGAACACTGTGAGTTTTCCCCGATAACCACACTGGGGAAACAAAACAGATCGCCTTGTAGTAATCGATGAATTATGAGAAGGATTTTTGGAATGTGGATCAAGACCTTGAAGGTTAGACCACTAAGCTTTAGGAGTGTGTCATCTAGAGTGGCTCTGGCCCTAAATCCTTACTGTAGAAGTCTATGTCCAGATGGAATAAACTATAATTAAATGAAATTTGTGAAATGTTGTGATATGTGATATACAATTTTGTTGGTTCCTATCTCATGTACCTGAGATGAGGATGTGAGCCTCTTTAAGAAACCCTGAGGTGGCCATGGTCCTTTGTTGATATCTTAAGATGGTCAGCTAAACCCTAAGATAGTGACATTGAGTCGTTGACATGAGAATCAGGAGTGGCGGCTTCTACTTGGTGAGATACAAGCTAAGTAGATTCAGGGCATATGAATAAAAGATGATAAGCCATGTAGAACATTATTTGAATGGTTGTTACATTCCTTGTACTGCTACTTGATAATTTGTCATTGTTGATTAAGATTCTTGTTGTGGAAAGGAATCATGTTGCTATGGACATTTTCTATTTCATATTGTGATATGTCATGTTGACAAGTTATAAATGATGGGATTTATATCCATTCTAAATATGAGTTGGATTGCTTGCTATTTAATAGTATTGTTTAGTAGATATGTATTATGTATACTTCAGCTTTAGGACTGCAGGATGTGTTCCTGGTCCAGCCGGTGGAGTGTCACAAAGATAATGTTATTGTTATGTATTGATTCAAAATGCTTAAAGCTTGAATTATTTCTAATGCAGTAGGGTTCTTAACTTGAACTAAGAAGTATCTACTAATTTGTTCATAGACATGCTCTAAAAGATGTTTGAAAGTTATAATTGGTTTAAGTGATTACTATATCTATTGGATTAGATTATAATTGTAAGTTAGATATGACTTATGATAGAACTATCTGCTAGACTTTTCAATATCTACATATTATACTTAATCTAATGCTAATGCATGTACCTAGATTGAGTGGGAGGTATCCACTCAATGGGGCTCTATATGAGTCTCATGAGGTTGTTTCAAATGTTTTTAGGTATAATTCTATCTAGCAGAGAGGTCTTGACAAAGAAGATATAAATAGCATAATCTTGATAGATTAGAATGTCCGTGTACTCTCTCTTTCTCGAGATGAGTTGTAGACTATGTTTGTTCATCAATGTACATGTATCTGATGTAAACTAAAATACATATGAGAACAAGATTTGATTCTGGTTTTAATGGAGTTGATTAAGATTTGTGATATCTAAATGTGATGTCCTGAATGTGACATTGATTTATGAATTTTTGAAGAAAGAAAAAGGAAAAATTTATCTCTTTTTTTGTATATTATTCAATCGCCTTTGTCGAGAATTCAATGTTTTATTTCATCATCTGGGTTTAGGTTTTGGGATTATCTCTAATGGTTGGTATTTATGTTGATTACAAGAATGGGTCCTGACAATGTGGTATTAGAGGTTATGTTAGATGACTCTATAGGGACAATAGGATCTAGGACTATTTGATAATGTAGATGTTGAAGATAACATGTATGATGTGCATACTGATTGAACTCAGTATCTAGATACTCTGATCAAGTATTTGGGTATCGAGCTAAGCTAGTATGAAACTACCGACTGTACTTCTTCAGGATTCCCTGACCAAATATCCAGATGAACATAGTTTGGTAGTATAATAAGATGCATGATGAAAAAGAGAAGAATGGCAATAAAATGGTGAAAACGAAAAGGATTTTATAATTTAATATGGAACCTATGGCAAGCAGGAAATTTCCTATAATAAAGATAAAAGCCAAATTGATTATGAAGATAATCTCTAATAAGATTGAATTTGAGTATGAAATGTGAAATTGTAAGAAAAATCTAAGAACTAAAAATGATGCATGCTAAATGATCTTCTTTATGAAGGAAAAATGATGAATATGGATGATAATATAGAATGAGTTATAATATTGATCAATGAGATACATAATCAAATTTTATAAGGATGTGAAAGGTGATGTGAATTATATCTTGATAAATGATGTATTTCTAAGATTTGTGAAGTCAATATTTATAATACTCAAGGAGAGATATGATGATGACAAGGGATGAAATATCCATCTAATACAACAACAACAACAAATGATGTCATATGAAAGAAAGATAAAATGAAAGTCTTTATAATTTGATGCCCGTAGAGGTGAACACTTAGATGATATGATATTCTTCCATATCTTTTCTTATATTTCTAGTTGAAATCCTAAAAGGAGGGGAGAATTTGTAATGACTATTTTTCAAATTAGTCATCTAATTAGGGTTTACTTGGATGATTTTATGCTTAACTAAGTTGATCATTGTTTAAAGTTTTATTAATGATGGTAGTTAAGTTTTGATGTTTGAAATATAAAGAGAAGGTCAAGTCATACTTTGATTCACATAATTAAGGTTAAAATTTGGAAACACTAATAGGCCCAAACTAGGGTTTTTAATTACATATGAATACATAATTTAATAAGCATATTGTCTCACTAAATGATTTTTAGTATTTTATGTGTAACTCTAATTTAATATAAATTTGTATATAATTTGGATATCTCAAATATGAGCACTATTGAAAAATATCAGAATTTTTGAAGAATGTTATGACATGTTTGTTGGCCAAGTTCCAAAATCGATCAACCATATTTTCATATTGATATAGAAGTGTGGTAATTGAATTGTATCTTTTTATCGATGTATCCAATTGATCTTAACTATAGTTGGGAAACACTATTATAAATGTACTATTAAATTGGTGTAATTTTTGGATGATGTTTGATCTCTATAGAGAGGGGTGTCGATCAAGTTCTGTACAGGACAAACTCGACTAACTATGTTGCAGACTACAATATAGGAGTGTGGTATTTGATTTGTAGTTATTTATTGCTAACTCCAAATGATCAAAAAAAATTATTTTTTCTTATAAACTCAATTTTAGACATAGGGTTAAAGTTTCATAATTTTTGGATGAGTTTTTAGTTCTAAAAAGTGTGGTTTCGGTCGAGTATATAACCCATCCGTCCAACCAGTCTAAGCAAAATAAAAATACAATGAAGGGCTTGTTTGTGATTGTTCTAAGCACCTCAATTCATCTATATGACTAACCTAACATACAAAGAGCTCTCATAACTCACCATTCCTGTGAAAGAAACAAAATTGTAGAGAGAGATGAGAGCTAGGCTTTGAGAAGAGAAAGTGGTGGAGTTGTTGACCTAGGGTTTCTCTATCCAAGATATGATAAAATCAAGTAAGTTTAGCTTCTTTGCATAGTATTTCATGGTGAATATTCTCTCACATGTCAAGACTCTATCCCTCCTCTGATTTGATTTGAAATCACATCAAATCTCCCCCTTTTCTCACTCTTTCCCTTCTAATCCCCATTTCTAGGGTTTTTGAGTTAAGAGGAGAAAGAATTGAATTCATTTGCTAGAGTTTGATAGGGTTTCCAAAAATTCATAGGTTGACCTACATTTTTAAGGTGATTGGAACCTGAGGTGAGTGTTTTTCTCCCTCCTAAGATCTATATTCTTGTTGAAAGACTAATTCTATCTCGCTAAAATAATTAAAAACCTTGCTTGTATATGTATGTGATTGGATATTGATTTGGAAAAGATATTGGGGGATCCAATCTGACTGATTTTGTTTATTTCTCATTGATTGTAACTTGATTAGTTCATGGTATATTGATTGAGGATCCATGTCTAATGTTATGGGTAGATGACTATGCTATTTCTTGTGAATTTTGCCTAAAAATCAACCCAATGACCGCTATGCTTGGAATCGAATTGACATGTATAAAATCATATTTGAATTGTACTAGATTGTATTATACAAGTCTATTATTGAATGTTAATGGAATTGATATAATATATGTATAGGATCAGTATGAGGTGACCACATATCCTGATTAGGGTCTGTTTTGAGGAAGTGAATCAAATGAGTCAATTAATCAAAGCATACTTATGATTGATGAATGGAATATGTGAAAATGGAAACTAGGGTTTCCATCTATGTAAATAGCCCTAATGAACCTCTATGCATCATTATGAAATTACTTAGTGATATGGACCTTATGATGTGTTAAACTAAGGATGACTTCTTGAAAACCCTAGATGTTTAGTATTATGACGAGTATGAGTGATGAAGCTAGAACTTGTATATGATGGTTTAAATGTGATGAAATGTTGAATGTAAGTATTAATATTTCAATTAAAGATGATGTGTCTTACTAATATGATCTAAGCCTAATGCATCTATTTTAGTACAATTTATGGAATAATGATTAGCCCTCATATGAATGTGGGTCCTTTTATACAATTTACATAAAAGTGAGTTGTGAAGGATGATCAAAGATTATGATGTAAGAAGATGCAACCTAAACCATTCTTTTAAGGTAAAGTGATTAGAATAATAAAGAATGATCACTACTGATTATGGAAATGACATTAGTAGTCAATGACATGGTACACTTATCTAAATATAAGAGATAATATGAACAAGATGTACTTAATGGTGATTGCAAGCTAAAGATGAAACTAATGAAGTTAGTATGATGAAGTATTTAATATTTTATTTTAATTACATGTGGCTTAACCCAAATTAAACGAAATATACTAAGAATTGGACTTTGATAAATTTTTAGTAGAAGAGAAGCATTATATGTAAAGTGAATCAAGAAAGATTGGTTCGAATAATGTAATGAACATGAACTGAAAGAAGTTGAGACTACTGAATATAAAATGAAGGAAATAGATGGGAATTAGTAGATGATTATAAGAATGTAACTCTTACCCTAAAATGATGAGTTTGATGATGCTATTGAATGACAATCTCAAATGAGGGATTAAGGGATGCACATAACTTTAGTTGAATTCAACTAAAAGATGAAATTTAACTATTTGAATTGATTTACAAGAATGTGTTCCTGAATTGGGACTTGTACTCTAAGAATGGACTAATAGTACAAACTTCAAATGACATTCAACATGTGTTTTTTAGTAACCACATCTGAAGAATGTGAAATAAAAGAAGAAGAGAACTAAGTCTGTTATGCATATATATGCATGAAATTTGTTTGCATCTATTGAGATTGGTTGGAACAAGCATTTGTTGTATGATTAAACTATTCTGAGTATGATGAATGATACCTAATATCTATATGTTTTTACTATTGCTAGTTCTAATGCCTCTGCTAATATTTGTTAAGAATTGTGTTTTACAATTAACAGATAAGAAATATGTTGAAATCGAATTTAATATGCACTCATTACATTTTAGAAACCCTGATAAGGGTAAATGTTGCATAATGAGATTATGTCTAGGGTTGAAAGCCCACTGATGATGATAAAACCCTGATTGGGTACATGCTGACAATAAAATTATGTTTGGGTCTAAAAGCCCACTGTTGATGATTTCTATGATATGATGTAGAATATAGAAATAATCAAATGTGTTGCACTCTATAGATTTATTGTGCTTCTTGCATTGATCATTATCCTTATTTATAAACTAATATGTTTCATGTTATTCTAGTTATGCGAGAGTACACAAATATGATATATGATGCTTTGAATTCTTTTAAGATGAGTAAAAGATATTGTTAATAAGTGAAATGATGGAACATCTAGTTAGGTACCCTGAACACCATGAGTTTCCCCTTAGGACCACACTAGGAAAACAAAATTGATCTCCTTGTAGTAATCAATGAATAATGAGAAGGATTTCTGGAGTGTGGATTGAGACCTTAAAGGTTAGAACACTAGGATTTAGGAGTGAGTCATCTAGAGTGGCTCTAGCCCTATATCCTTGTTGTGAAAGTCTATGTCTAGATGGAATAGACTCTCATGAAATGGAATTTATGAAATGTGAAAATATGTGAAATGTTGTGATATGTGATTTACTATTTTGTCGGTTCCTATCTTGTGTACCTGAGATGAGGATGTGAGACTCTTTAGGGAACCCTAAGGTGGCTAGGGTTTGTTGTTGATATCTTAGGGTGTCCGGCTAAACCCTAAGATAGTGAAGGTGAGTCATTGACACGAGAATCAGGCATGGTGACTTCTAGTTGGTGAGGTACAAGCCAAGTAGTTTTAGGGAAAATCAATAAAAGATGATAAGCCATGTAGAACATGTGAATGGTTGTTACATTCCTTATACTGCTACTTGATTATTTTTCATTGTTGATTATGCTTCTTATTGTGGAAAGTAATCATATTGCTATAGACATTTTCTATTTCATATCATGATATGTCACGTTGACAAGTTATAAATGATGGGATTTATATCCATTCTGAATATCTGTTGGATTTCTTTCTATTTGATAGTATTGTTTGGTAGATATGTATTAAGTGCACTTCAGCTTCAGGACGGTAGGAAGTGTTCCTAGTCCGGTTGGTGGAGTGTCACAAAGATAATGTTATTGTAATGTAATGATTCAAAATGCTTAGAACTTGCCTTATTCTTCATGCAGTAGGGTTCTTAATTTGAACTAAGAAGTATTTGTTGATTTGTTCATAGACATGCTCTAAAAGATGTTTCAAAGTTATAATTGGTTTAAGTAATTATCTTATCTGTTGGATTAGATTACCATTATAAGTTAGATATGACTTATGATAGAACTATCTTCTAGACTTTTCAATATATGCATGTTTCTTTGAAGTTTATTATACTTAATCTGATGTTGATGCATGTACCTAGCTTGAGTGGGAGGTATCAACTCACTGGGGCTCTATATTAGCCTCTCGAGGTTGTTTAAAATGTTTTTAGGTATAATGCTATCCAGCGGAGAGGTCTTGATAAAGAAGATATAAATAGCATAATCTAGATAGATTAGAATGTCCCTATACTCTCTCTTTCTCAGGATGGGTTGTAGACTATGTTTGTTCATCAATGTACATGTATCTATGTAAACTGAACCGCATATGAGAACATGATTTGATTCTGGTGTTAATGGAGTTGAATAAGATTTGTGATATCTAAATGTGATGTCCTTGAGGTGACATTGATTTATGAATTTGTGAAGAAAGAAAAAAGAAAAATTTATCTGTGTTTTTTGTATATTGTTTAATCACCTTTGTCGAGAATTCATTTTTTTATTTCATCATCTGGGTTTAGGTTTTGGGATTATCTCTAATGGTTGGTATTTATGCTGATCAAAAGAGTGGGTCCTGACAACATGGTATCAGAGCTAAGGTTAGATGAGTTTGCAGGGACAATAGGATCTAGGACTATATGATAGTGTAGATGTTGAATATAACCTGTATGATGTGCATACTGATTGAACTTAGTATCCAGATACACTGGTAAAGTATTTGGGTATTGATCTAAGCTAGTATGGAACTTCTGACTGTACTTCTTTGGGATGCCCTGACCCAGTATCCAGATGAACATAGTTTGGCAGTATAATAAGATGCATGATGGAACAGAGAATAATTATGATAAAATGGTGAAAAAGAAAAGGATTTTATAATTCAATATGGAACCTATGGCAAGCAGGAAATTTCATATAATAAAGATAATAGACTAATGGATTATGAAGACAATCTCGAATGAGTTTGAATTTGAGTATGAAATCTGAAATTGTAAGAAAAATCTAAGAACTAAGAATGATGCACACTAAGTGATATTCTTTATGAAGGAAAAATGATGAATATGGATGATAATATAGGATGAGTCATGATATTGATCAATGAGATACATAATAAAATTGTATAAGGATGTAAAAGGTGACGTGAATTATATCTTGATAAATGATGTATTGCTAAGATTTGTGAAGTCAATGTTTGTAATACTCAAGGAGAGTTATGATGATGACAAGGGATGAAATATCCATCTAATACAACAACAACAACAAAAACAAAAAATGATGTCATATGAAAGAAAGATAAAATGAAAGTCTTTATAATTTGATGCCCAGCGAGGTGAATGATTATATGATATGATATTCTTCCATATCTTTTCTTATGTTTTGGGGCGAAATCCTAAAAGGAGGGGAGAATTTCTAATGACCTATTTTCAAATTAGTCATCTAATTAGGGTTTACATGGATGATTGTATGCTTTTGATCATTGTTTAAAGATTTATTAATGATGGAAGTTAAGTTTTAATGTTTTAAATATAATGATAAGGTCAAATCATTCTTTTATTCACATAATTAGGGTTAAGATTTGGAAACCCTAATCGGCTCAAATTAGGGTTTTGATGACATATGAATACAAAATTTGATAACTATAGTGTCTCACTAAATGATTTTTAGTATTTTATGTGTAAATATGATTTAATTGAAATTTGTATATGGTTTAGATATATCAAATGTGAGAACTAATGAAAAATATCTTCTTACCTATTTGTCGGTTGAGTTTCAAACTCAATTGACCATATTTTCATATTGATATTACAGTGTGGTAATTGATATGTATATTTTATTGGTATATCCAATTGATCTCAAATTTTAATTGTAGTTGGGAAACTATATTATAGACATACTATTAAATTTGCGTAATTTTTGGATGATGTTTGATATCTACAGAGAGGTGTGTCGGTCGAGTTCTGTCCAGGACAAACTCGACCGACCATGCTACTGACTGGAATATAGCAGTATAGTATTTGATTTTTAGTTATTTATTGGTAACTCCAAATGATATAAATTTTTAATATTTATTAAAAACTGAATTTAAGACGTTGGGTTAAAGTTTCATAATTTTTGGATGATTTTTAAGTTCTGAAAAGTGTGGTGTCGGTCAAGTTTATAACTCAGCCGACCAACCAGTTTGAGCAAAATAAAAATACAATGAATGGCTTGTTTGCAATTGTTGTAAGCACCTCAATTCATCTATATGACTAACCTAACACACAAGGATCTCTTAAAACTCGTAATTCCTTTCAAGGAAACAAAATTCTAGAGAGAGTGGAGGGCTAGGATTGTGAGGAGAAAGTGGTGGAGATGATAACCTAGGGTTTCTCTATCCAAGATATGATGAAATCAAGTAAGTTTTGCTTCTTTGCATAGAGTTTCATGATGAATCTTCTCTCACATGTCAAGATTCCGTCCCTCCTTTGATTTGATTTGAAATCACATCAAATCTCCCTCTTTTATCACCTTTTCTCTTCTAATCCCCATTTCTAGTGTGTCTGAGTTGATAGGCGAAAGAATTGGATTCATTTGCTAGAGTTTGATTGGGTTTCCAAAAATTTAGAGGTTGACCTACATTTTTAAGGTGCTTGGCACCTGAGCTGAGTGCTTTTCTCCCTCCTAAACTTTGTATTCATGTTGAAAGCCTAATTCTATCTGGCTAAAATAATCAGAAACCTTGCTTGTATATGTATGTGATTGGATATTGATTTGGAAAAGAAATTGGGGGATCCAGTCCTACTAAATTTGTTAATTTCTCATTGATGGGAACTTGATCTATTTATGATATATCGATTAAGGATCCATGGGTTATGTTATGGGTAGATGACTATGCTATTTCTTGTGAATTTTTCCAAAAAATGAGTCCAATGGCCGATATGCTTGGAATCGAATTGACATGTATAAAATCATATTTCAATTGAACTAAATTGTATTATACAAGTGTATTGTTGAGTGTTAATGGAATTGAATATACTATATGTGTAAGGATCATTATAAGGTGACCACATATCCTGATTAGGGTTTGTTTTGAGGACGTGAATCAAATGAGTCAATTAATCAATGTATACTTATGATTGATGAATGGAATATGTTAAAATGGAAACTAGGGTTTCCATGTGTGTGAATAGCCCTAATGAACATCTATGCATCATTTTGAAATTACTTAGTGATATGGATCATATGATGTGTTGAACTAAGGATGACTTCTTGAAAACCCTAGATGTTTAGTATTAAGACGAGTATGAGTGATGAAGCTAGAACTTGTATATGATGTTGTGAATGTGATGAAATTTTGAATGTAAGTATTAATACTTCAATTAAAGATGATGAGTCTTACTAATATGATCTAAGCCTAATGCATTTGTTTTAGAACAATTTATGGAATAATGAGTAGCCCTCATATGAATGTGGGTCCTTTTATACAAGTTACATAACAGTGATTTGTGAAGGATGATCAGATATTATGATGTAAGAAAATGTAACCTAAACCATTCTTATAAGCTAAATTAATTAGTATAATAAAGAATGATCATTGTTGATTATGGAAATGACATTAGAAGTCAATGACATGGTACACTTATCTAAATATCAGATACAATATGAACAAGATGTACTTAATGGTGATTGTAAGTTAAAGATGAAACTAATGAAGTTATTATGATGAAGTATTTTATCTTTTATTTTAATTACATGTGGCTTAACCCAAATTAAATGAAATATACTAAGAACTAGACTTTGATAAATGTTAATTAGAAGAGAGCATTGTATGAAAAGTGAATCAGGAAAGATTGGTCTGAATAATGTAATGAACATGAAATGAAAGAAGTTGAGACTAGTAAATACAAAATAAAGGAAAATTATGGGAATTAGTAGATGATTCTAAGAATGTAACTCTTACCCTAAAATGATGAGTTTGATGATGACAGTGAATGATAATATCAAATGAGGGATTAAGTGATGCACATAACTGTAGTTGAATTCAACTAAAAGATGAAGTTCAAATATTTGAATTGATTTACAAGAATGTGTTCTTGAATTGTGACTTGTACTCAGAGAATGGACTAATAGTACAAACTTCAAATGATAGTCAACATGTGTTGATTAGTAACCCCATCTGAAGAAAGTTAAATAAAAGAAAAAGAGAACTAAGTCTGTTATGCATGCATATGCATGAGATTTATTTGCATCTATTGAGATTGGATGGAACAAGCATATGTTATATGATAAATCTATTCTAAGTATGATGAATGATACATGATATCTATATGATTTTACTGTTGCTAGTTCTAATGTCTCTGCTAATAAATGTTAAGAACTGTGATATACAATGGATTGATAAAAAATATGTTGAAATTGAATTGAATATGCACTCCTTACATTTGGGAAACCCTAATAAGGGTAAATGTTGCATAATAAGATTATGTCTAGGGCTTAAAACCCACTGATGATGATAAAACCCTAATGGGGTAAATGCTGGACAATAAGATTATGTCTCAGGATGAAAGCCCACTGTTGATGATTGCTATGAGATGATGTTGAATATAGAAATAATCATATGTATTGCAATCTATAGATTTATTATGCTTCTTGCTTTGATCATTTTCCTTATTGATATATAATATTTTGAATTCTTTTAATATGAGTAAAAGAGATTAATAAGAACTAAAATGATGGAACATCTAGTTAGGTGCCCTAACCACTATGAGTTTCTCCCGAGGACCACACTGGGGAAACAAAATAGATCCCCTTGTAGTAATCGATGAATTATGAAAAGGATTTTCGGAGTATTGATCGATAACTTAAAGGTTAGACCACCAAGATTTAGGAGTGAGTCATCTGGAGTGGCTCTGGCCCTAAATCCTTACTGTGAAAGTCTATGTCCAGATGGAATAGACTCAGATGAAATGAAATATGTGAAATCTGAAGATATGTGAAATGTTGTGATATGCGTTATACTATTTTGTTGGTTCGTATCTCGCATACCCGAGATGAGGATGTGAGCCTCTTTAGGGAACCCTAAGATAGACATGGTCTTTTGTTGATATCTTAGGGTGGTCGGCTAAACCCTAACATCATGACGGTGAGTCAGTTACTTGAGAATCAGGGGTGGCGACTTCTACTTGGTGAGGTACAAGCCAAGTAGATTCAGGGCAAATATATAAAAGATGATAAGCTATGTAGAACATGATTTGAATGGTTGTTACATTCCTTGTACTGCTACTTGATGATTTGTCATTGTTGATTATGTTTCTTGTTGTGGTAAGTAATCATGTTTCTAT
The DNA here is from genome assembly GCA_963693085.1 of Alisma plantago-aquatica. Taxonomy (NCBI): domain Eukaryota; kingdom Viridiplantae; phylum Streptophyta; class Magnoliopsida; order Alismatales; family Alismataceae; genus Alisma; species Alisma plantago-aquatica. The sequence goes on from OY856411.1 coordinate 288,643,079, forward strand.
GGACATTTTCTATTTCATATTATGATATGTCATGTTGAAAAGTTATAAATGATGGGATTTATATCTATTCTGAATATGAGTTGGATTTCTTGCTATTTCATAGTATTGTTTGGTAGATATGTATTATGTGTACTTAAGATTTAGGACTACCAGATGTGTTCCTGGTCTAGCTGGTGGAGTGTCACAAAGATAATGTTATTGTTATGTATTGATTCAAAATGCTTAGAACTTTGCTTATTTCTCACGCAATAGGGTTCTTAATTTGAACTAAGAAGTATCTGCTGATTTGTTCATAGACATTCTCTAAAAGATGTTTCAAAGTTATAATTGGTTTAAGTGATTACCTTATCTATTGGATTAGATTACCATTGTAACTTAGATATAACTTATTATAGAACTATCTTCTAGACTTGTTGTTTCAAATGTTTTTAGGTATAATGGTATCCAACGGAGAGGTCTTGACAAAGAAGATATAAACAATATAATATAGATATATTAGAATGTTTGTGTACTCTCTCGTTCCCAGGATGGGTTGTAGACTATGTTTGTTCATCAATGTACATGTATCTAATGTAAATTGAACCACATATGAGAATAAGATTTGATTCTGGTTTTAATGGAGTTGAATAAGATTTGTGATATCTAAATGTGAACTTCTTGATGTGACATTAATTTATGAATTTGTGAAGAAATAAAAAGGAAAAAGTTATCTATGTTTTTTGTATATTGTTTAATCTCCTTTGTCGAGAATTGATTGTTTTATTTCATCATCTGGGTTTAAGTTTTGGGATTATTTCTAATGGTTGGTATTTATGTTGATTAAAAGAGTGGGTCCCGACAACATGGTATCAAAGCTTAAGTTAGATGAGTCTGCAGTGACAATAGGATCTAGGACTATAGGATAGTGTAGATGTTGAATATAACTTGTATGATGTGCATATTGATTGAACTTAGTATCCATATACTATGGTCAAGTATTTGGGTATTGAGCTAAGCTAGTATGGAACTACTGATTGTACTTCTTCAGGATGCCCTGACCAAGTATCCAAATGAACATATTTTGGTAGTATAATAAGATGTGTGATGAAAAAGAGAAGAATGGTGATAAAATGCTGAAAAAGAAAAGGATTTTATAATTCAATATGGAACCTATGTCAAGCAGGAAATTTCATATAATAAATATAAAAGCCTAATGGATTATGAAGACAATCTCTTATGAGTTTGAATTTGAATATGAAATCTGAAAATGTAAGAAAAATCTAAGAACTAAGAATGAGTCACACTAAATGATCTTCTTTATGAAGGAAAAATGATGAATATGGATGATAATATAGAATGAGCTATAATATTGGTCAATGAGATACATAATAAAACTTTATATGGATGTGAAAGGTTATGTGAATTATATCTTGATAAATGATGTATTGCTAACATTTGTGAAGTCAATGTTTGTAATACTCAAGGAGAGATATGATGATGACAAGGGATGAAATATCCATCTAATACAACAACAACAACAAAAATGATGTCATGTGAAAGAAAGATAAAATGAAAGTCTTTATAATTTGATGCCCAGAGAGGTGAATGATTTGATGATATGATATTCTTCCATATCTTTTCTTATATTTCAGGAAGAAATCCTAAAAGGACGGGAGAATTTGTGTAGACCCATTTCCAAACTAGTCATCTAATTAGGGTTTACTTGGATGATAGTATGCTTAACTAAGGTGATCATTTTTTAAAGCTTTATAAATGATGGTAGTTAAGTTTTGATGTTTTAAATATAATGATAAGGTCTAATCGTACTTTGATTCACATAATTAAGGTTAAGATTTGGAAACCCTAATCGACCCAAATTAGGGTTTTGATGACATATGAATACAAAATTTGATAAGTATACTGTCTCACTAGATTTGAATTTTTTTATATGTAACTCTGATTTAATCGAAATTTGGATATGGTTTATATATCTCAAATGTGAGGACCATTGAAAAATATCAAAATTTTTGAAGAATGTTCTGTCATGTTTATCGGTCAAGTTTCAAACTCAATCGGCCATATTTTCATATTGATATAACAGTGTGGTAATTGAATCGTATCTTTTTATTGGTATGTCCAATTGATCTCGAATTTTAAATATAGTTAGTAAACTCTATTATAGAGATACTATTAAATAGGCATAATTTTTTGATGATGTTTGATCTCTACAGATAGGGGTGTCAGTCGAGTTCTATGTAGGACAAACTCGACCGACCTTGTTGCAGACTACAATATAGGAGTGTAGTATTTGATCTTTAGATATTTATTGGTTAATCCAAATGTTCTAAATTTTTATTGTTTCTTATATACTCAATTTCAGACATTTAGTTAAAGTTTCATAATTTTTGGAAGATTTTTGAGTTCTGAAAAGTGTGACATCGGTCAAGTTTATAACTCAATCGACCAACCAGCATGAGCAAATAGTGAAGGGCTTGTTTGTAATTGTTCTATACACCTCAATTCATCTATATGACTAACCTAACACATAAGGAGCTATCATAACTCATCATTCCTATCATTTGGAGTATCGTCAGGGAAATTCCTGTTATGGTGCCACAATCTATTCATCGTAGAACAATAGGTTGAACTACCTCAACAAGAACAAGTCTGTAAAGAAACAAAATTCTAGAGAGAGAGAGGAAAGCTAAGGTTTTGAGAAGAGAAAGTGGTGGAGATGTTGACCTAGGGTTTCTCTATCCAAGATATGATGAAATCAAGTAAGTTTAGCTTCTTTGCATAGCATTTCATGGTGAATCTTCTCTCACATGTCAAGATTCCATCCCTCCTCTAATTTGATTCAAAATTACATCAAATCTCCCCCTTTTCTCACTCTTTCTTTTCTAATCCCCATTTATAGGGTTTCTGAGTTGAGAGGAGAAAGAATTGGATTTATTTTCTAGAGCTTGATTGGGTTTCCAAAAATTTAGAGGTTGACCTATGTTTTTAAGGTGGTTGGCATGTGAGGTGAGTTTTTGTCTCCCTCCAAAACTATGTATTCAAGTTGAAAGCCTAATTCTATCTAGCTAAAATAATCAGAAACATTGCTTGTATATGTATGTGATTGGATATTGATTTGGAAAAGATATTGGGGGATGCAATCCTATTGATTTTGTTTATTTCTCATTGATTGGAACTTGATTAGATCCTGATAAATTGATTTAGGATCCATGGGTAATCTTATGGGTAGATGACTATGCTATTTCATGTGAATTTTGCCTAAAAATTAGCCCAATGGCTGATAGGCTTGGAATTGACATGTGTACAATCATATTTGAATTGTACTACATTGTATTATACAAGTGTATTGTTGAATATTAATGGAATTGAATATAATATATGTATAAGGATCAATATTAGGTGACCAAATATCTTGATTAGGATTTTTTTTGAGGAAGTGAACCAAATGAGTCAACTAATCAATGTATAGTTATGATTGATGAATGGAATATGTGAAAATGGAAACTAGGGTTTCCATGTGTGTGAACAGCCCTAATGAATCACCATGTATCATTATGAATTACTTAGTTATAAGGATCTTATGATGTGTTGAACTAAGGATGACTTCTTGATAGATATTTAGTATTAATATGCACTACTACAGAAATGGCTTATAAAGTCACTTTTCAAGGTGTCAGTTGTATACATAAACTGACACCTAAACTCTACAGTGTCAGTTGATAACATAAACCGACATCCAATCTATGAAGGTCGACCAGACACGGGTACCACTTTTATTAAGTGTCGGTTAATTAATAAAAAACCGACACCTAAAATCAACCGCCAAAACCAAAACTCCAGTGAAAAAATTACCTCCAAAATTTGACATATGGCGTCGGTTCATAAATGAATAACCGACGACTAAAGGTTATTCGCGGGACAGGAATAGTTGTCGTTTGTCTTTTAGTTAAAAAACGATGACTATAATCTAGTATAGGCATCGGTTGTTGGAAAAGAACCGACACTGTTGGTTTAGTTGTCGGTTATTTTGAATAATCGACGCTTATTGTCAACTTAATAGCTCACCAACACGAGCGACTCTTCCCCTTTCCCTGTTTCATTCCCGATTTCAGTCAGGTCCGGCAATTTATTGCTCGCCCCCGCCGGTCGTTGCTCCGTGCTCGTGCCCGCCGTGCTCCTGCTCCTGCTCCTGCCCTCGCCGCTGCTCCATGCTCACCGGCGGCCGTGCTCCTGCTCTTGCTCCTGCCCTCTGTGCTCACCGGCGGCCGTGCTCCTGCTCCGTGCCCTCGCCGCTGCTCCGTGCCCTCGCCACCGCTCTTGCTTCTCTCCCTTCCGCCGCCGCTCCTCGCCGCCACTCCTCTCCTTGCCCCGGCCGCTGCTCTCCTCTGCCCTCAAGGTATGCCCGCCCTGCCTTCTTCCTTCTTCCTCTGCTCCGGCGGCTGCTTGGGCGGTGCCAAGGCAACCACGGCCTTCTTCCTTCTTCCTCTGCTCCGCCCTGCTCTTCTTCTTTCTTCTCCCTCTCCTTACCAACAGAAACCATGGCTGTGTGGGCTGGCACGGCCGTGGATGTGTTGGCCGACCACACGGCCGTGCTACCCAGGCTGCTGTTGGGCATTTTTTTTATTATTTTTTTAAGTTATTTACTTATTGGTAACTTGATGAATAACTCATATACACTGATCTATGGTAATGCCTTAGTTGATCACTCTTTATATTAGAGCTGCAAGCCTGTAACATTAAGTAATTTTTGAAAGTAAAATAATTATTGACTGTAATATATTGAACTTATATACAATACATGTTCTATGATAAGCCTTAGTTAATTTAATATGCATACTTTGTAGGTAAGACATAGTAATCGGGTACTATTGTATATCCAAGTAAATTACATGTAACTAATCATGACATAGATTTTAGAATGCATACTTTGGTTAAATGTACTACTGTAATTTTTGATCAAGTGATGATATGTAAATGTAGCAATAAGTTAGTAAGGTATCAATGATAAGTCTGCTGTAATGTGATGCAAAATAGTTTTTGTATAGAAAATCAAAACCCGTTCTTAGTGAGAATCCTAATCACCCTTCTTGCTTAATGATGAACTATAATGTACACATGTGACACGCTTTGAATGTAAATGATGAACTTTTCCCTAAATTGCCAATCATGCTTTTAAAGACATCAATAATCACCCTAACTTGAAGAACTAGGATTTTAGGTATAAGAATGACAACACATTATTTGTTGTCCTAGAAACCCGTCCAAGATTTACTCATTAGGAGTAAATCTTGGATAGTCCCCGGTTTGGGACTGTTCTTGAGCACCTAATCTCGCTTAGGATGTAAGTGTATAATGTGTATTGGGTTTTCAAGAAAATTTCGGCAGCATTTCCTCGTTTGTTCTCTAAGTACATATGTACTTGGAGAACGGCGGGGAAATGCTGCCGAAATTTTCTTGAAAACCCAATACACATTATACACTTACTAGTGAGATTAGGTGTTCAAGAATGGGATAGGTGGTACACATTTATTATATATAATAATGACATCACATGTATTTGTTAACCCTAGACCCTAATCTTGTTGTAATATATACTTGTTTTCTCTTTGATCATAGAATGGATAGATCATGGATGTCCATTCACAATTGATGCACCCCAGAATTTATTTCTGGTCTTGACCAGTTTATTAGATTTGTCGAGGAACATAGGAAACAACCTGGAGATAGGTTCTACTGTCCATGTAGGCATTGCGGTAACAACTTGAAAGTCAACACTGGTGACGAAATCAAAAGTCATGTCATGTGCAACGGGATTATACAAGGCTATACAGAATGGCACTGGCATGGAGAGATTTCAAACTCAAAACCAGTGGATGTCAATAGCAGTGCTTGTGTGGAAGAAGAAATTGCCTACGATGACGTAGATGTGAATGAACCAGTTCCAGTAGACATCGTTGATGCGATGTTGGATAGTTGTGGGGTAGAGCACACTGATCCACCTCCCATTTTTAGAAACATTGTGCATGATGCTGAGATACTGTTATACACAGGTTGTACTAAGTTAACGAAGCTTAGCACCATGTTGAGATTGTATAAGCTAAAAGCTAACAATAGATGGAGCGATAAAAGCTTCACGTCATTGTTGTCTTTGTTGAAAGAAATGCTTTCTGAAGGAAACGAGCTGCCAATCTCAACATACCAGGTAAAGAAATTGTTGTTCCCAATGGGAATGGATGCCAAGAAGATACACGCATGCCCGAATGATTGTGTATTATTTCAAAAGGACTATGCGGATTTGAAAGATTGTCCAAAATGTGGTGCGTCACGGTATAAATTGATGACTTCGGGGGAGTCCAAAACTGGTTCTCCTGCCAAGGTGATGTGGTATCTTCCTATAATATCACAGTTTCCACGCTTGTTTGCCAATCTGATACATGCGAAGAATTTGAGGTGGCATGTAGATGTTAAGAAAAATAATGATGGGATCCTATGACATGCGTCTGATTCCCCACAGTGGAAGAAGATTGATCTATTGTACCCTGAATTTGGTGAAGAAGTCAGGAATCTAAGACTTGGGCTTTGTACAGACGGGATGAATCCGTACGGGACATTGAGCAGCCAACATAGCACTTGGCCAGTCATGCTTGTTATATACAATCTTCCTCCCTGGATGTGTATGAAAAATAAGTACGTAATGCTGTCGTTGTTGATATCGGGCCCTAAACAACCTGGAAATGACATCGATGTTTATCTTGAACCTCTGATTGATGACTTAAAGAAACTCTGGGGTGAAGGTGTGATGACCTATGATGCTTCACGAAGAGAGACATTTCATTTGCATGCTATGTTGTTTTGCACTATTAATGAATTTCCAGCATATGGGAATTTGTCTGGATATAGTGTCAAAGGAGCTAAAGCGTGTCATATATGTGAAGAGAACACTGATTCAACAAGACTAAAACATGGCGGTAAGACTGTATATCTCGGTCATCGAAGGTTTCTTCCAAAATTCCATCCGTATCGTAGGAAGCGCAAAGCATTCAATGGATTGAATGAGGAACAGAGTGCACCTAAACCTATACCAGGGGAGGTTGTTTATGAAAGAGTAAAAGACTTTGTCAATGAATTTGGTAAGAGATCACAATGTACTATGGCCACACGGAGTGACAAATCTTTATTCAAGAAGAAGTCAATATTTTGGGATCTTCCTTATTGGAGTTCTTTGACAGTCAGGCATTGTATCGATGTCATGCACGTTGAGAAAAATGTTTGTGATAGTGTCATTGGTACTTTGTTGTATATACCAGGTAAGACTAAAGATGGGATAAAATCCAGACTGGACCTACGTGAAATGGGAATAAGGTTAGAATTAACAGAATTTCGTGAAATGGGAAATTGGAGAACATACTTACCTCCCGCTTGTTACACATTGTCTAAAAAGGAGAAGAAAGCTTTTTGTGAATGTTTGGTAAATGTTAAAGTGCCACAGGGTTACTCATCCAACATCCGTAGATTGGTATCAATGAAAGATCTGAAGTTGATAGGTCTTAAATCTCATGATTGTCACACTCTAATGCAACAAATATTGCCTGTGGCAATTAGATCTATATTGCCGAAGCATGTACGGTTTGCAATCACCAGACTTTTTTTCTTTTTCAACAGTCTGTGCAACAAAGTTATTGACCCTGACACTCTCGATAAATTGCAAAGAGAAGTGGTTGTTACCCTATGTCAGCTTGAGATGTATTTTCCTCCGTCGTTCTTTGATATCATGGTACATCTTGTTGTCCACTTGACTAGGGAAGTGAAAATGTTGGGACCAGTTTTCTTGCATTGGATGTATCCCTTTGAACGATACATGAGCATTTTTAAAAGTGATGTTCGAAACTGTTATCGGCCTGAAGGGGGTATTATCGAGGGTTATGTGGCGAGAGAGGTTATGGATTTTTGCAATGACTTTCTCAGTGGTAATGACACTCCTGATAATGACAAGAATATTGACGAGCAATTTGGCAAAGGAATTTTGGGATCACGTGTGAAAGTAATCAGCCGTGAGCAGTTGGAACAAGGTCACTTGTATATTTTACACAACATGGATGAAGTGAACGTTTATATCGAGGAACATACCAATTTCATCAAGAGACAATATCCTCGAGCCAATACAATGTGGCTTGCTAGAGAGCATAACAAGAAATTTATTAAGTGGTTTGAAAATAAAGTCTTACATCAACTATCTCAAACACCAGATGATATTACTAAAACTATCAAATGCCTCACCTTTAAACCAAAATTGACTGTTATGTCTTATGAAGGGTATGACATTAATGGATTCACATATTACACAAAGCGCCAAGATGATAAGAGTGTCGTCCAAAACAGTGGTGTCACCCTTCAAGCATCGACTATGTTTTTTGCAAGTGCAAAGGATAAGAGTCCACGTGAAGCTAAAATATCATATTACGGTGTCATTGAAGACATATGGGAGTTTGACTACATAGATTTCATAATTCCGCTCTTCAAATGTAATTGGGTTGATAACACCAAAGGAGTTATAGTGGATGAATTGGGTTTCACTTTAGTAAACTTTAAAAAGATTGGCGAGAAGGATGAACCATTCATATTGGCATCACATGCGAAACAAGTATTTTATATCGATGATCCTGCAAATGATAAATGGTCGGTTGTTCTTCATGGTAAAAGACAGTTCATTGAAGATCCTATAGATGAAGAACAATACTATGATAAGTATGATGACTCCAGTCCATTCTCAGTTGGGTTGCCAACACCAGCAAATATTGAAGCTAATGATGACTTGTATGTGCGCGGAGATCACAATGAAGGATTGTTAATTGATAAAAAATCGCAATATTAGAGGCATGTTTATACAATTTTTTTATATGTTTTATTTTTCTGAATGTGAACTTTACAATGTGAATGTGAACTTTACAATGTGAATGTGAACTTTACAATGTGAATTACTTTATAATGTGAACTTTACAATGTGAATGTGAACTTTACAATGTGAATTTTACAATGTGAATTACTTTATAATGTGAACTTTACAATGTGAATTACTTTACAATGTGAATGTGAACTTTACAATGTGAGCTTTACAATTTGAATTACTTTACAATGTAAACTTTACAATGTGAATGTGAATTTTCAGATGGCTGAGCATTCTCCTGATGACCGTGCTGATGATTACCGTGAGGGTGAGGACATCAATGCGCCGCCTCACAATGTAAGTTTTAAAAATATATCATATATTTATATCTATATGTCCATTTATAGTTATATCTTGTAAATGTGTTTATTTTGTCAAATTTTAGGTTGATGATGCACATGTACCATCTGAAGCACTTGAGGCACTTAATCAGCAACACCAAAAAGTTGACAGGAGAAGGGGCATCACTATGATGAAGAAGTTAATAGTGCAAAAGGGCAATGGACCCAAAATTGTTGTGGATTTTGATGATGCAGGAAATGCATCTGGTGTGAATCGCAATTCATTTGTTTCATATCTTGGGTATGTTACTCGTAGCCATTGCGGTTGTAAGATAGATTCTTGGCATAAAGTTTCTAAGGAGAAGACAGACGTAATATGGAAGGATTTATGCGTGAGTTATTATTAATTTGCAATTATATTTTGTAGATTACTAATTTTTTGGATACTAGTTAATAGCAATTCTAATTTGCTGAGTATATTTGAATTGGATGAAAAGTTGCATCGTAAATGTGTGATGCAACGCTGTGGGAGAGTCCTAAGGAACTATAGGATAAATCTTACCCGAGAATACATAAAAGAAGCTGACAAGAGGAAGAAGACAACCACTGAACAGTGGAACTTCCTGGACAAAGAAGAATGGGAAGCGTTTGTTGCTTCAAGACAAACGGATGAATTCAAGGTATTAGGCGTCAGTCTCAATCTCATTAATATATGTTGTATTCACCTATTCAAGATTAACATTTCCTGTTACTAACCAAATCATTAATGTGCATACTAACTAGGCCCTCAGTGAGGCACAAAGATCAAGGCGTGCACTGAATGTGCATGACCACACAATGGGTCCAAAGGGGTATGCAGGCATTCGCCAAAGACTACAGTCTGAGTCTACTGCTCAGTCTGCTGCTACTCAGGAGTCCTCCACTGTAGGTAGCACACCTCTGCCTCGCCATGATATCTGGATAGCTGGGAGGCAATATAAGAAGGGAGAAATAAGGAAGCCCGCAACTGCTGAGGCGGCTGCAAAAATGGTAAAATACAACTCTTACAGCAATCGTTCAAATATTGATTATTTGTGGTGTTTACTTAATTACAAATTTTTTTTGGCAATTAGCAGGAGCTGCACGAGCTGAGGAAACAAGGCAAGTTCATCCCTGAGGGCACAAGGGATGAATTGACAGTTGCTCTGGGTAACCCAGAGCATCCTGGACGTGTTAGGGCTGCAGGCGCTGGTGTGGGCATCAAATCTTTTTTTGGGCCATCCCAGTGCAAACATGTCCCAAAAGTGGGACTTTCACAAGAAGAGGTAACATATTCTTTCTTTATAATGTTACTGTAAAAAGAGAATTCAATAATTAGAAGCTAACGTTTCTTTTATCAATGTATAGGTAGATAAGCTAGTTGATAGGAAACTGGAAGAAGCACTGAAAAAGTGGCAGGCATCTCAGACTGCCACTCAGCAGACAGTACCTATCATAGCATCCCGCTCTACTCCTACTGCAGAGGTTGGGAGTAATCCTATAGACCCACCACCTAGCACATCCACTGTAAGTATTTTTATGACATAGTAACTAGTTTTTTAATTCAAGATGATATGTTTTCAAGATGATATGTATATATGTATATAACATTCTTTACACAAAAATTTGTAGGGGTTGAAGCCATGCCGTCTAAAAGTTAATGAATACGTCGTTGCAGAGGCGTCGGCTTACCCATCCCTACCAGGGGAAATGTTTCACGGGTCTCCATTACCAGCTGGTTGGATTCGTGTGAGCCCGGTACATATATTCCCCAAGTGGATGGATCTTCCATTGCCATATGCCCACCCAGATTGTGAAACACTTGGTGAGGCTTTAGGCGGAGTGATATTGTGGCTAAAAGCGGATGTCATCTTTACTGAAATTGTATGGTAAATTTACATTACGTTAAATTGTTAGTGTGTGTATATGATGTCATTTGATCTAAAATTATTATATATATACAGGTTAAAAAGAAGACACCGACAACATCTAGGCCTCCACTTCCACCTCCTACATTACCCAGTTGGGTTCCACAGGACCTAACTGTCCCGTTAGGTCCTAACTGTAGGGGTATGGCAATATGGTTAGGCGAACATGATATAAACTGCCCTATAACTGTTTCTATAGATTCAGATGCTGCAGGTCAATCATACGAAAGCAAACTATTTATACAAGATATTTTGGAGTTGTTTTGATATGATTGGCTAAATACATCTGTGATAGAGCTATGGATAAGGTGAGATCTTCTTTATACATCCATATACCTTGTGTAGGATCTGGTGATCTGGTTTCTTATTTATTAATGCATGCATAATTAATACATATTTTGCAGCTACTTAGACAAGATATGTGCATATTTTGCATTCGAACATGTAGGATTTTTGATTCCATCTTTGATTAGTCTAGTAGCTAAAGACCCTCCGTCAGTTCAACAATACTGCTGTGAGGCTTTTTCAATTTTTGCTCAAAAAAAAGAAGACGATGATAATGGCTCCATTCAATGTAGAGTAAGTTTACTTTGCTTATTATAATTTGGACTTAAGAAAATTACATTTTTATTGTGGATTTTGAGTTATTAATTTTTAACTTTTTTACCTCTAGTGGTATGCATTGGGAGTTACTGGTTATTGTCCCCGATACGTTCACTATCTATTATCTAGATCCTAAGGGGAGTAAATTGAATACAAAATATGGACACATAATGAAAATGGCATTATTCCGGTGAGAAATATTTCATTTTCATATCCGTTAACATATGTTATTACATTACTATTTAATTATGCATTGTATTATGTTACATTAACATGTAGGGGTTTTGATGAGTTCAAAAAGGCTGGAGGAAAGGTCCCCACAAAAAGAACCAACCAATAATTTGGAAGAACGTGAAAGTAAGTTCCCGACTGCAATATATGTATATATTATTTATGTGAATAGTGCTTAATTAGTTGTATTTTTTAATATTTTGTATGTTTGAATTTATAGTGTGCCACACAAGACAATGGATGGGCATGTGGATACTACGTGATGTGATTTATGCACATGATTATCAAATATGCCGCAATGGACATCGATTGTATTGCTGAGGTATTATATAGTCTCATTAGATAATATGAAATATATCAATCTTATTTATAGCTCATTAATTATATATATACATCATTCTCTTTACAGGTGTTTACAACTGACCACACTACAGGAAATGCCTTACCAGATGTACATGCTCCCTATACGATGGGAGAATTAAATGAAGTAAGAGAAGAATGGGCAACAGCCATACAAGTAGTGGGGGATTTAAGATATAATTGGGATGTTGATAGTGAATAATGACTAAAGAATGATATTTTGTAAATGAATTTCTGAATTATAATATATGTGTGAAGGTTTCTACATGTCTGGATGTTTCTACATGTGTCTGAGTGAAAATGAATGAAACTGTTGGTTGCTATATGAATGTTTCTATATGTGTGAATGTGAAAATGAATGGAACTACAGATTGCTAGCTACATGAATGTTTCTAAATGTGTGAAAATCAAATGGAACTGCAGGTTGCATTGCTAAATGTGTGAATATTTTTGTTGTTAATTTTGCAGGTTTGTGACCTGTTGTTGGCTGATATCAATGGATGTCGTAAAACCTACAGTTCATAACTGAACTGTAGGTTTCTCATCCTGCGACCAGCCATACAACAGGTCTGCAGACAGACAGAAAAAAAAAACAAAAAATAGGCGTCGGTTATTTGTATAAAACCGACGCCACATCGTTACAGTGTTGGTTTCTAATAGTAACCGACGTCTATTTCCTTAACACCACGACCGTGCTGGCCAGCACGACCGTGTTGGTAATGATATGATGTCGTTTGTTATCTAATAACCGACGTCTATTTACTTAACACCACGGTCGTGCTGGCCAACATGGCTGTGGCAGCGGACCAGACACCACGGCCGTGCTGGTCAGCACGACGACCAGCACGGCTGTGGCAGCGGACCAGACACCACGGCCGTGCTGGCCAGCACGGCCGTGTTGGGAGTGAGATGATGTCGGTTTTTATCTAATAACCGATGCTAATAGTGCCCAAGATGGTGCCCTTTCTGTGGCGCGAAGGCATATGGCGTCGGTTGCTTATCTAATAACCGACGCTGATAGTGCCCAAGATGGCGCCCTTTTGTGGCGCGAAGGCATATGGCGTCGGTTTCTTATCTAATAACCGACGCCTATAGTGCCCTGCTGGCGCCCTTCTGTGGCATGAAGGCATATGTCGTTGGTTTCTTATCTAATAACCGACGCCTATAGTGCCCTGCTGGCGCGTTTACGGTGGCGCGTGAAGGGTTATGGCGTCGGTTTTTGAACCGACGCGTAACGGCTGGGCTTTTAGCGTCGCCCACATAGGTGTCGCTTAGAAACCGACACTAAAGGCCTTAAATAACCGACACTAAAGGTCGGTTATGTACTAGTGATGAGTATGAGTGATGAAGCTAGAACTTGTATATGATGTTGTATATATGATGAAATGTTAAATGTAAGTGTTAATACTTCAATTAAAGATGACGAGTCTTACTAATATGATATAAGCCTTATGCATCTATTTTTTTACAATTCATGGAATAATGAGTGGCCCTTATATGAATGTGGGTCCTTTTATACAAGTTACATAACAGTGATTTGTGAAGGATGATCAGAGATTATGATGTAAGAAGATGTAACATAAACCATTCTTTTAAGCTAAAGTGATTAGTATAATAAAGAATGAGCATTGCTAATTATGGAAATGACATTAGTAGTCAATGACATGGTACACTTATCTAAATATAAGAGACAATATGAACAAGATGTACTTAATCATGAATGTAAGTTAAATACGAAACTAATGAAGTTAGTATGTTGAATTATTTTATCTTTTATTTTAATTACATGTGGTTTAACACAAATTAAATGAAATATACTAAGAACTAGACTTTGATAAATGTTAAATAGAAGAGAAGCATTGTATGTAAAGTGAATCAAGAAAGATTGGTCCGAATAATGTAATGAACATGAAATGAAAGAAGTTGAGACTACTGAACATAAAATAAAGGAAAAAGATGGTAATTAATAGATGATTATAAGAATGTAACTCTTACCCTAAAATGGTGAGTTTGATGATGCTAGTGAATGACAAACTCAAATGAGGGATTAAGGGATGCACATAACTGTAGTCCAATTCAACTAAAAGATGAAATTCAAGTATTTTAATTGATTTACAAGAATGTGTTCTTGAATTGTGACTTGTACTCTGAGAATGGACTAATAGTACAAACTTCAAATGACAATCAACATGTGTTGATTAGTAACCCCATCTAAAGAATGTGAAATAACAGAAGAAGAGAACTAAGTTTATTATGCATGTATATGCATGAAATTTATTTGCATCTATTGAGATTGGATGGAACACGCATATGTTGTATGATAAATCTATTCTGAGTATGATGAATGATACATGATATCTATATGCTTTTATTGTATCTAGTTCTATTGCCTCTGCTAATATTTGTTAAGAACTATGATATACAATGAACTAATAAGAAATATGTTGAAATAAAAATCGAATATGCACTCCTTACATTTGAGAAACCCTAATAAGGGTAAATGTTGCATAATGAGATTATGTCTAGGACTGAAAGCCCACTGATGATGATAAAACCCTGATGGGGTAAATGCTGGATAATAAGATTTTGTCTCGGGCTAAAAGCCCACAATTGGTGATTGCTATGAGATGATGTAGAATATAGAAATATTAATATGTGTTGCAATCTATAGATTTGTTGTGCTACTTGCTTTGATCATTGTCCTTGTTGATAAACTTAATTTGTTTCATGTTATTCTAGTTACGTGAGAGTACATAAATATGATATATGATGTTTTGACTTCTTTTAATATGAGTAAAAGAGATTCATAACAAGTGAAATGATGGAACATCTAGTTAGGTGCACTAAACACTGTGAGTTTCCCCCGAGTACCACACTGGGGAAACAAAATGGATCTCCTTATAGTAATCGATGAATTATGAGAAGGATTTCCAGAGTGTGGATCGAAACCTTAAAGGTTAGACCACCAGGATTTTGGAGTGAGTCATCTGGAGTGGCTCTGATCCTAAATCTTTGTTCTGAAAGTCTATGTCCAGATGGAATAGACTCTGATGAAATGAAAATTGTGAAATATGAAAATATGTGAAATGTTGTGATATGTGAAATACTATTTTGTTAGTTCCTATCTCGTGCACCCAAGATGAGGATGTGAGCCTCTTTAGGCAACCCTGAGGTGGCCAGGGTTTGTTATTGATATCTTAGGGTGGCCGGCTAAACCCTAAGTTAGTGACGGTGAGTCATTGACACAAGAATCAGGTGTGGCAACTTCTACTTGGTGAGGTACAAGCCAAGTAGTTTTAGGCAAATGAATAAAAGATGATAAGCCATGTAGAACATGATTTGAATGGTTGTTACATTCCTTTTACATCTACTTGATGATGTGTCATTGTTGATTATGCTTCTTGTTGTGGAAAGTAATCATGGTGCTATAGAAATTTTCTATTTCATATTATGATATGTCATGTTGATAAGTTATAAATGATGGGATTTATTTCCATTTTGAATATTAGTTGGATTGCTAACTATTTGATAGTATAGTTTAATAGATATGTATTATGTGTACTTCAGTTTTAGGACTGCAGGATGTGTTCCTGGCCCAGATGGTGGAGTGTCACGAAGATAATGTTATTGTTATGTATTAATTCAAAATGCTTAGAACTTGACTTATTTCTCATGCAGTAGGGTTCTTAATTTGAATTCAAAAGTATATACTAATTTTTTCATAGACATGCTCTAAAAGATGCTTCAAAGTTATAATTGGTTTAAGTTATTACCTTATCTTTTGGATTAGATTACCATTGTAAGTTAGATATGTCTTGTGATAGAATTATCTGCTAGACTTTTCAATATATACATGTTTTTGTTAAGTTTATTATACTTAATCTAATGTTGATGCATGCACCTAGCTTGAGTGGGAGGTATCCACTCACTGGGGCTCTATATGAGTCTTATTAGGTTGTTTCAAATGTTTTTAGGTATAATGATATAAAGTGGAGAGGTCTTGAGAAAGAAGATATAAATAGCATAATCTAGATAGATTAGAATGTCCCTGTACTCTCTCTTTCTTAGGATGGGTTGTAGACTATGTTTGTTCACCAATATACATGTATTTGATGTAAACTAAACCGCATATGAGAAAAAGATTTGATTCTGGTTTGAATGGAGTTGAATAAGATTTGTGATATCTAAATGTGATGTCCTTGATGTGACATTGATTTATGAAATTGTGAAGAAAGAAAAAGGAAAAATTTATCATGTTTTTCGTATATTGTTTAATCACCTTTGTTGAGAATTTATTATTTTATTTCATCATCTGGTATTAGGTTTTGGGATTATCTCTAGTGGTTGGTATTTATAGTGTTCAAAAGAGTGGGTCCTGACAATGTGGTATCAGAACATAGGTTAGATGAGTCTATAGGGACATTGGATCTCAGACTATATGATAATGTAGATGTTGAATATAACATGTATGATGTGCATACTGACTGAACTTAGTATCCAGATACTCTGGTCAAGTATTTGGATATTGAGCTAAGCTAGTATGGAACTGCTGAATGTACTTCTTCGGGATGCCTTGACTGAGTATATGGATGAACATAGTTTGGTAGTATAATAAGATGCATGATGAAAAAGAGAAGAATGGTATCCCTTAGTGGATGCACACTTAACCCTCATTCTTATATACCCCCTTCTTTGCTAGCTTGGGATCCCTTTATCTCTTTAGTTGCTTTCTTTCTTCCTTGGTGGCTGGTACACTTCCCCATGGTGGAGCTTGGGGGCCGATACTCTCTCCTTGGTGGACGACATAGCTCTAGTCTCCTTCTTCCTCTAGTGGTGGATGAACCCTAGAGAGTGCCTTTCTCCTTCTCCTCTTATGGTGAGTATCTCTCCCTTCTTCCATGGCATCTTCATCTGCTTCTTCTTTCTTCTTCTTCCTTCTTCTTCGGCCATGGTGGTTACATGTTTCTCTTCTTTGTGTTGGCCGAAGGTGGTGCCTTAGAGCTTGGAAGCTTGGTTCTAGGAGCTTGGAGCTTGATTAAGGTGGGTTACATAACTCCTACCCTAGCTATATTACCTTCACTTTATGTTGCTTGTTTATGTTCTATCTTGATCGGCCATGTTTATCTTATTTGAGATATCTTTGCTCTAGTATGTACCCTTGACGTTGTGGGATATGTTGTCATGGTTATGTTGTGTAGAGGTGTTGTTGGACCTTGTTGGCCAAACCTTAGGTTTATGATTCTTTGGGTAAAACCCCTCTCTCTTGGTTGTTGAGAGGTGAGTCTAGGGTTTCCTAAATCCATGGTGTGTGTTGTGTGTTCTTGGGGAAAAACCCCTTTCTTTCTTTGGTCTTGAGAAGTGAGCTCAAGCTTTAGTTGTGTGGGCAAAACCCCTCCCTCTTAGTTGTTGAGAGGTGATTATACACTCTAGTCACTTGGGCAATACCCCTCTCTTACCATGGACTTGAGAGGTGAGCCTTTGGTTGGTGTTGACCTAGTTGAGGTTGGAAGGATGGTCGTTATGATGATGACCCACCTTCTTGCCTGATATGTGATGGAAGTTGTGCAAAACCCCTCTCTTAGTTGTTGAGAGGTGAGCCAACTCTTTTGATCTTTTAGGGTTTGGTGGTTGTCTTGAGGTTGAAGATGACCCACTTGTCATGGTCTTGGAACCCCTACATGATACCCCCTTTGATGTGTTCTGCCTGATATCCCTCTTCTAGGGATGAGTCTTGGGCGATATGCTAGATGGTTTTCTATTGGTCTTCTTGACTGATATGAGCTTTGCCTTAGATAGTTTTTTTTTATGGGCGTTATGCCTTTGGCCGACATGATGCTTGATAGATATCCCAGTTTTGTGCCTTGGGCATTATGGCTTTGGGTGACACGGTCTTGATGGTTTCCCGGTATGGAAACCCTAACCCTAGCTTAGGAGATAGGGTGTCTTGGCTGTCAGAGTGAAAGTGTTGCCCGTTACACGTGCACCTGGTTGCACGATACACTCTTGATTCATGGTTGCATGATGCACCTTTGGTTCTAGTATGACCGTTACCTCATGAAGGTGTGTTGCCCATCTCGACGTTGCCCGTCTTAGGGCGTTACTCGATATAGATAGCACGATACATCGCTACACGATAGGATGCTTGATGATCCTTTAGCTGGATGATTTGGTGTGTGTTTTGCCCGTTATGCTGTGTTGATCTGGATGGGAGACAGAGGTGTGTTGTTTAGGCGTTGCACATTATGGTTCTTCACATCATGATGTTGTGTTGCTTGGGCGTTACAGGTTGAGTGTTTCCCATTGTTGGGAGTTGCCGGATATGGTGGATGCCTGACATGGGGCTTGGCATTCTAGGGTTTGGTAGTGGCCGATACCTATGTGTGAAGGAGAGTTCCCTACCTGATTCCCTTTTAGTGAGGATAGTGCTCTACCCAGTATACCTACAATGAGGAACATGATGTCTCTAGTGAGGGTTGTGATGCTTTTAGTGAGGGTTATCCCTTACCCGATATACCTAGGATAAGGGTTGCATCCCATGTTATTTTGGTAATCCTAATGCTCGATTGAGAAAGTGATATATGATAATGTCATGCATAGATATACTCATCCAATTGCATAATTATATCTCTCTTGATATATGCTCCCTAAGTTTGAATGGCATGATAATAATACTATGTTCTCTAAGATCTATGTTTGGTGATCCAGTTATCTCTCCTGATATACATACTAACCATGTAGGTGTATCAAATGAATTCATAGCCAGGTAAGAGCTATGAGGTGTATGTGTTTTGTATAACACTAAACGATGATAATCCTCATTGATAAGATAACATGTATCACCAGTATGATGAGAAAGGTCTATTGACCTGATAAAGGTTGAGTGCCTAGTTGAGGTGTTATACTCTGATGCTGAGATAAGGGATTGCTACCGAGGATGATGATGTATGATGATGATGCCTTGAGAGGCAGTGGCATTTTGTGATGAGGGATTGAGATCTCATGGTAATGTGATGACGACACTAACGATGTGACATAATGATGTTATGTTTTATAACTTGGTTGCCTCAACAATCCACATAAAATATACTAATTAACTACAGTGGAACATTTCATGTAGTTTGCCCTGGCCATAGATCCATCATCTTCGGTAGCTGGTGATGGTGAAACGGGTTTATCCTGCGAGATTACTTGGAGGGCATATTGTTGAATATGCAGGGTTTCTCCTAGCCAAAAGTAGGAGGATTAGAGTGCAACTGTGGTTGTGGACTCAAGATGTGTATAAGAGCATTGTGAACGAGCCCATGGCTCAGTATGATAGAGTATGAATGCGTTCATGGCTCAAGGAGCACGGTGAACTGGCCCGTGGCTCAAGTATACTAGCACCGTGACCTGTACAAAGGGTGGGCTAGATAAAAAGGGTAGACTGCGTGAGCTAACCCTATGGCTGAGGCCACTCAAGCAAGAGACTGTGGTCATGCTTTAGTTATCGTGCACTGACCACGAAGAGGTGAGGTCATGGATTCCGGCTCTCCCAATGACCTTGTATGGCATCGGTTTTGGGCTTCACAGTCGAAGGTTGGATTTGAGAGGGACGGCTCTCTTCCTCAGAGCAAAATAAATTGTAATCCAGTCGTATAGAATATATTGCTTAAAGAAAAACACAGCACATTGGTTGGGGTCTTTCTTGTATAGTTTCTCTTGTTATATTTTATAGTTAATTGTACGTTCCTCATATCTTGTGATAAGTTCTTATAAAGCTTATCTCGTCAATCATGTTCCATAAAGAAATATCTGGTTATATGCCTCCTAGATATCTTGGTAAGCTAGTTCTATTCAACACGCCATATATATGAGTTGTTTATATATCAGTTATCTACTTTATCTGTTCTATCTCTCCTTTGAGGTTTTATATTTTTTGGCGGGGATTATGTTTCTCGTTGGGACTGTGTGTCTCACCCCTCTAGTTTTAAACCTTTTTAGGTCATCATGCTAGATGTGGTGGTGGTCGTGAGGTTGCGGCCGAGCAGCGGGAAGAAAAGTAGGAGGCAAGAGATAGATATGTTGTTGTTTTGGTTGTTTGGTAGTAGAGTCCTAGAGTCATCCTTGTACTCTCAGGTCCTTGGAGGTGTTTTGATGATGTTTTATGATGTATAGCTGATGTAGTTTTGTTTATCCTGTTGTTGGCCTGGTATGGCCTGTTCTGTAAATAAATAGGTGGTGAACTCTTTGTGCCTATGTGATAGCCAGATCCTATAAGTTGTGGACATGTATCAAGGTTTATTTATGTTTATATAACATGTTTCCTTGTAGGATAAGGATCTGGATGTAATAGTTTCTTTGTTTATCTGCTTTCTGTACTCGATTTTCATTAACTTGTGTTTTTATAATATGTGGTTTATGGATGTTCCACACGTTTTCGTGTGGCGTTTCATTGTCTGTGTGATAGCAGGATATCACAATAGGTTTTGCTATTAGAGCTCTAGGTTCGCTGAGTTTATAGGGATTTAGGACTAGGCTTGTGTATGTTCTTGTGAGTTTTCCAGATTTTCTCATAATAACCTTCTGCCCCCAACAGAAGATAAAGCTTAAAGATGTCTGGAAGTCACGAAGAACATGCTGCCGAGAGCAGTGTTGCTGCATCTGTTGATGGAGAACGAGTGCAGGCACATGAAGATTGGGTTCCTAAGGTCCCCCAAATCGACCTAGCCATTCTTGAGAACCCTGGCTATCAGCACCTTATGGGATAGGTAATGGCAACGACGAATCACATGGTGGATAGATTGCCAGTGCCTCCACCAAGAGCACATGCTCCCCATGGTGAATCTTCAGGTATTGGGAAGACCTTTGAGCGGCTTTGCCGTGTGGGAGCTTCGGATTATGCTAGAACGATCGATCCAGCAGATGCAGATCTGTGGCTGACAGGTCTTGAAAAGGCCTTCTGGATCCTTGACATCCCCGAAGCAGACAAAGTCAAGCACACTGTCTACCTTTTGAAAGGTAGTGCTAGCCACTGGTGGGCCATCGAGGAGGAGAAGCGACCCAGTGAGGTGATCTGTTGGGACATCTTCCGATGGGAGTTCGTAAGTTGATACTTCCCAAAGACCTATCTGGATGAGAAGATCAACTAGTTTGAGCGTCTGTGCCAAGGATCGATGAGCATCACCGAATATGAAGCCAAGTTTATGGACATGTTGAGGTTTTGTCCTCACATGGAGGAAACAGATGATGAGAGAATTAGGGAGTTTGAGAAAGGTTTGAGTGCCGAGTTGTTGACACTTGCTGCTGCTCTGGAAAATCGAGATTGGTTTACCATGTTTGTGGAGTCTGATCGAAGGATTGAACAGTTAGTCTGAGAGAAGAGAGAGACTATGACCAAGAAAAGGCCTGCTCAGTTTCAAAAAATAAAGGTTTGATAGCCACAAGAAGCTAAGGTTTTCTGCACCTTCTGTGAGGCAAGGTTCTAGTGCACCATCACAATGGTCACCAAGTAAAGGAAGAGGGAGTGGGTATTCACCGTCCAGAGCTTACATCACAACTTCAGTAGTAGTGTCAGAGCCATCTAGGCCGCAGTTAGAGGACATGTCATGTTATCTCTGTGGACAGACTGGGCATTTAAAGTCAAATTGCCCAAGGAAAGATGTCAAAGTGACGTAGCAGCCAAGGCAGAATCAATAGGGGTCAGATAGACATCAGTTTAGTGGTGCCCGAAGGTGAGGACGCGGTCAAGCATCGTTGGCAGGATCATCTGCTTAAGGAAGTAAAGGACATGGACAGCAAACAACAGCTCGATTCTATGCTATGAGTCAGCCGGAAGCGATAGTCAACCCACGAGTGGTGGTAGGTCAGATGGAGTTATTTCATTCTGATTTGTCTTCTTCTTGCTTTATATCTATTTTGGATGACCCGGGTGCTACACACTCTTTTATTTCTTGTTGTATGCTTGATAACTGTCTTTTACCTATTAGTTGTAAGAAGGATAGCTTGTTGTAATAAACCCCTCTTGATGGTTCCTCGATGCTTCGAGAGGTGTGTCTGTCCTGTGTTCTATCTTTTTCGGGACACTAGATACAAGTGGATCTTATAGGGATATAGGAAGATTCTTCTGACGTGTTTAGTATCAACCATGGTGGTAGAGAATTTGTTGCGGCAAGGATGTAAGGCATTCATAGCTCATGTTGTGGATACCAAGGCAAAAGGTCCGAGCCTTTCAGACGTGATAGTTGTTAGAGAGTTTGAGGATGTGTTTCCCGATGAGTTTCCCGGTATTCCCCCACCTCGAGAGATTGACTTTGAGATCAATCTAGTGTCGGGGACACATCCAGTTGCTCAGACACCGTACAAGATGGCTCCAGCTGAGATGGAAGAGCTAAAGAAGCAGTTACAGGAGTTGTTGGATAAAGGTTTCATCAAACTGAGTACATTGTCGTGGGGTGCTCCAGTTCTGTTTGTAAAGAAGAAGGATGGATCAATGCGTCTGTGCATAGATTATAGGAAGTTGAACAAAGTCACGATCAAGAACAAGTACCCTTTACCGAGGATATATGATATGTTTGATCAGTTGTGTGGTGCTACAGTGTTCTCAAAGATTGATCTACGATCTGGATATCATCAGTTGAGGATCAAGGTGGAGGACATACCAAAGTCAGCTTTTAGGATGAGGTATGGTCACTTTGAGTTTGTGGTTATGCCGTTCGGGCTAACCAATGCACCTGTTGCTTTCATGGATCTAATGAACAGGGTGTTTTGTCCATTTCTAGACCAGATTGTTATGGTCTTCATAGACGACATCTTGATCTATAGTTGAGGTAGTCAACAACATGAACAACATATTCGACAAGCATTGACTCTCCTTCACCAGCATCTGTTGTATGCCAAGTTCAGTAAGTGTGAGTCCTGGCTAAAAGAAGTGTCTTTCTTGGGTCATGTGATATCCGCGGAAGGAGTCAGAGTGGACCCCAAGAAGGTGGAGTCAGTTGCGCACTGGGAGCAACCAAAGACGCTGACTGAAGTTCGTAGTTTTCTGGGTTTAGCAGGATACTACTAAAGATTTATAAAGGACTTTAGTGTGATCACGTTTCCATTGACAAAACTTACCAGGAAGGATGTACCTTTTATTTGGGATGATCATTTTCAGCAATCTTTCCAAAGTTTGAAGGAGAAGCTGACTAGTGCTCCAGTGTTGGTGCTGCCAGAGCCTAGGAAAGGCTATGTTGTTTCCTACGATGCTTCCAAGAAAGGCTTAGGTTGTGTACTAATGCAGGAAGATCATGTGGTTTCTTTTGCTTCACGACAACTTAAGAAACATGAGGAGAGCTATCCGACACATGATTTGGAGCTAGCAGCGGTGGTCCATACGTTAAAGATTTGGAGACACTATCTTTATGGGGAAGTGTGTCAGATATTTACGAATCATAAGAACTTGAAGTATATCTTCTCACAGAGTGAGCTGAACATGCGACAATGTCGCTGGATGGTGGTGATCAATGATTATGATTGTACTATTGAGTATCATCCTGGTAAGGCGAACGTGGTAGCTGATGCGCTTAGTAGGAAGTCTTCTTCTCTTCCTATGAAGAAGGCACAGTTGAGTTCTCTAGTAAGCCATAGGTGGGATATGCTTGTCTCTTTGCGGCAGATGAGCGTACAGTTGGAAGTCTCCTTATTTCCTGGACTGTTGGCACAGATGCAAGTAAAGCCTACATTGAGGTAGTAGATCAAAAAAGTGCAACAGACGGATGTTGTAGTTCAATTGATTAAATCAGAGTGCGGAAGCGAGAAGCGGGATGACTTCCATGAGTTCGAGGATGGACTAGTTTGTTATCATGATAGGATGGTGGTCCCAGATGTTGACAATTTGAGGAAGTTAGTTCTCGAGGAAGCACACACATTGATGTATGACATGCATCCAGGTGTCACCAAGATGTATCATAATCTAAAGGACCTGTATTGGTGGTCTGGCTTGAAGGGATATGTAGTTGAGTTTGTGGCTAGATGTGCGGTATGTCAGTAGGTTAAGGCTGATCATCAGAAACTGGCAGGTACATTGCAACCCATGTCGATACCGCAGTGGAAATGGGATCATATAACCATGGATTTCATAGTTGGTCTGCCAAGGACAACTAGGAATCATGATTCCATTTGGGTGATAGTGGACAAGTTGACAAAGTCTTCTCATTTCATACCTATAAAGACAACATATATAGTAGAAAAACTTGCTCAGGTGTATGTGGATGAGATAGTGCGACTGCACGGTGTGCCCACAACGATAGTTTCTGACAGAGGTCCCCAGTTCACGAGTCATTTTTTGGAACAGTTGCACAAAGCGTTAGGAACACAGTTAAGGTTCAGTACCGCTTTCCACCCACAGACAGATGGACAGTCTGAAAGGACTATTGAGACTTTGGAGGATCTTCTCTGAGCTTGTGTTTTGCAGTTCCTAGGCAGTTGGTACGTGCATCTCAGTTTGATAGAATTTGCCTACAACAATAGTTACCAACGGAGTATCGACATGGCACCTTATGAGGCTTTATATGGCAGGAAGTGTAGATCTCCTCTATGTTGGTATGAGTCTGGCGAGTATCAGCTTTTGGGTCTTGAGTTAGTGCAGCAGAAAATAGAAAAGATCAAAGTGATACAACAACAGTTGAAAATGGTACAAGACAGACATAAGTCGTATGTAGATAATCACTAACGACCTCTAGAGTTCTAGGTGGGAGACAAGGTGTATCTCAAGGTCTCACCATAGAAAGGCATGCTAAGGTTTGGCCGGAAAGGCAAGTTGGCACCTAGGTATATGGGACCATATCCGGTAATAGCACGTGTTGGCAAGGTAGCTTACAAGTTAGAACTAACACCAGAGTTACACAGGCTACATCCAGTGTTCCATGTCAGTATGCCAAAGAAAAGTCATCCAGGCACAGAGATAGTGATACAACCGGTTGAGGTCGAGCTGGATGAAGATGTGACCTACGAAGAAGGTCTAGTGATGATCCTCGATAGAAGAATGAAGAAGCTGAAGAGGAAGGAC
The DNA here is from genome assembly GCA_963693085.1 of Alisma plantago-aquatica. NCBI lineage: Eukaryota > Viridiplantae > Streptophyta > Magnoliopsida > Alismatales > Alismataceae > Alisma > Alisma plantago-aquatica. The sequence continues at coordinate 288,668,468 of OY856411.1, forward strand.
CTGGTTCTTGTGAAGGTTCTTTGGCATCATCGTGGCATTGAGGAAGCCACGTGGGAGCTTGAGGAAGAGATGAGGAGGAAGTATCCCTTGCTTTTCTCTTCATATTTCAAGGGCAAAATCCCTTTGTAGACGTTTATGGATTGTAAGGACCCTGACCTTCATTTTGGGCTTACCCTATTTGCTTTGCCGAAACCTTGTGTTGAGATGCTTGCTAATCACCTGAGTTGTGATTAGGGTTTGTTTGTGCTTTGTGAGAGGTGGAGGTGCAACTTGCAATTTACCAAAGTTTTAGGGTTGGTGTACAAGTTTGTCACCTTGAGAGATGTCTTTCTCTCTCCTTGCATCCTATAGAGTTGAGAGGATGGGTTGGGCTCATTGCTTGAGTTGCTTTGGGTTTTGTTGAACCTTGTTGGGCTTTGTTTTGCCTTGTTGAGGCTTGGTATCGGGCAAGCGTGAGCCTGGTGCCTTGTATCGGCCAAGGAAGAGTATCAGCCAAGGTGGTGATGGGTGTGTCGTGTTACCATGTTGGGTGACACACACCCCACTTGACCTAGCCTTGTTTGTGCCAACTTCTTGGGACAAGTGGTCGATGCCTTGCTAGTGGGTGGCAAGTCATGGACAAGTGGTTTAGGATGCTAGCATGTGGCATAACCCTTGGACATGTGGTGGTTTGGGCGAGCACATGTGAAGCTATCCCTTAGTGGACACCCACTTAACCCTCTTGCTTATATACCCCCTTCTTTGCTAGCTTGGGATCCCTTTAGCTGTTTAGTTGCTTTCTTTCTTCCTTAGTGGTCGATACACTTCCCCATGGTGGATCTTGGTGGCCGATACTCTCTCCTTAGTGGGAAACATAGCTCTAGTCTCCTTCTTCCTCTAGTGGTGGTCGAACCCTAGAGAGTGCCTTGCTCCTTCTCCTCTTATGGTGAGTATCTCTCCCTTCTTCCATGGCATCTTCATCTTCTTCTTCTTTCTTCTTCTTCCTTCTTCTTCGGCCATGGTGGTTACATGTTGATCTTCTTTGTGTTGGCCAAAGGTGGTGCCTTGGAGCTTGGAAGCTTGGTGCTAGGATATTATAGCTTGCTTAAGGAGGGTTACATAACTCCTACCCTAGCTATATTACCTTCTCTTTATGTTTCTTGTTTATGTGCTATCTTGATCGGCCATGTTTATCTTGTTGGAGATATCTTTGCTCTAGTATTTACCCTTAACGTTATGGGATATGTTGTCATGGTTATGTTGTGTAGAGGTGTTCTTGGACCTTGTTGGCCGAACCTTTAATTTAGGATTCTTTGGGCAAAACCCCTCTCTCTTGGTTGATGAGAGGTGAGCCTAGGGTTTCCTAATTCCATGGTGCATATTGTGTGTTCTTAGGGTAAAACCCCTTTCTTTCTTTGGTCTTGAGAAGTGAGCTCAAGCTTTAGTTGTGTGGGCAAAACCCCTCGCTCTTAGTTGTTGAGAGGTGAGTCTACACTCTAGTCGCTTGGGCAATACCCCTCTCTTACCATGGACTTGAGAGGTGAGCCTTTGGTTGGTGTTGACCTAGTTGAGGTTGGAAGGATGGCCGTTATGATGATAACTCACCTTGTTGCCCGATATGTGATGGAAGTTGTGCAAAACCCCTCTCTCTTAGTTGTTGAGAGGTGAGACAACTCTTTTGATCTTTTATGGTTTGGTGGTTGTCTTGAGGTTGAAGATGACCCACCCGTCATGATCTTGGAACCCCTGCACGATACCCCATTTGATGTATTCTGCCTGATATCCCTCTTCTAGGGATGAGTCTTGGGCGATATGCTAGATGGTGTTCTGTTGGCCTTCTTGACCGATATGGGCTTTACCTTAGATAGTGTTTGTTGTCGGGCGTTATGCCTTTGGCCGACATGATGCTTGATAGATATCCCTATTTTGTGCCTTGGGTGTTATGGATGTGGGCGACACGGTCTTGATGGTTGCCCGGTATGGAAACCCTAACCCTAGCTTAGGCGATAGGATGTCTTGGCAGTCAGAGTGAAAGTGTTTCCCGTTACACCTACACCTGGTTGCATGATACACTCTTGGTTCATGGCTGCACGATGCACCTTTGGTTCTAGTATGCCCGTTACCTCGTGAAGGTGCATTGCCCGTCTCAGGGCATTACTCGATACAGATAGCACAACACAACGTTACACGATAGGATGCCTACTGATCCTTTGGTTGGACGATATGGCGTGTGTGTTTCCCGTTATGTTGTGTTGATCTGGATGGGGGACAAAGGTGTGTTGTTTAGGTGTTGCACATTATGGTTCTGTATGGCATGATGTTGTGTTGCTTGGGCATCACAGGTTGAGCGTTGCCCATTGTTGGGAGTTGCCTGATATGGTGGGTGCTCGATGTAGGGCTTGGCGTTCTAGGGTTTTGTAGTGGCTGATTCCTTTGTGTGAAGGATATTTCCCTACCCGATACCCTTTTAGTGAGGATAGTTCTCTACCCGATATACCTACGATGAGGAACATGATGTCTCTAGTGAGGGTTGTGATGCTTTTGGTGAGGGTTATCCCTTACCCGATATACCTAGGATAAGGGTTGCATCCCATGTTATTTTGGTAATCCTAATGCTCGATTGAGAAAGTGATATATGATAATGTCATGCATAGATATACTCATCCAATTGCATAATTATATCTCTCTTGATATATGCTCCCTAAGTTTGAATGGCATGATAATAATACTATGTTCTCTAAGATCTATGTTTGGTGATCCAGTTATCTCTCCTGATATACATACTAACCATGCAGGTGTATCAAATGAATTCATAGCCAGGTAAGAGCTATGAGGTGTATGTGTTTTGTATAACACTAAACAATGATAATCCTCATTGATAAGATAACATGTATCACCAGTATGATGAGAAAGGTCTATTGACCTGATAAAGGTTGAGTGCCTAGTTGAGGTGTTATACTCTGATGCTGAGATAAGGGATTTCTATCCCAGGATGATGATGTATGATGATGATGCCTTGAGAGGCAGTGGCATTTTGTGATGAGGGATTGAGATCTCATGGTAATGTGATGACGACACTAACGATGTGACATAATGATGTTATGTTTTATAACTTGGTTGCCTCAACAATCCACATAAAATATACTAATTAACTATAGTGGAACATTTCATGTAGTTTTCCCTGGCCATAGATCCATCGTCGTCGGTAGCTAGTGATGGTGAAACGAGTTTATCCTGTGGGATTACGTGGAGCACATATTGTTGAATATGTGGGGTTTCTCCTAGCCGAAAGTAGGAGGATTAGAGCGCAACTGCGGTTGTGAACTCAAGATGTGTATAAGAGCATGGTGAACGAGCCCATGGCTCAGTATGATAGAGCATGGATGTGTTCATGGCTCAAGGAGCACGGTGAACTGGACCGTGGCTCAAGTATACTAGCACCGTGACCTGTACAAAGGATAGGCTAGATAAAAAGGGTAGACTACGTGAGATAACCCTAGGGCTAAGGCCACTCAAGCAAGAGATTGCAGTCCTACTTTGGTTATTGTGCACTGACAATGAAGAGGTGAGGTCATGGAGTCCGGCTCTCCCAATGACCTTGTATGGCACCGGTTTTGGGCTTCACAGCCGAAGGTTGGATTTGAGCGGGATGGCTCACTTCCTCGGGGAATAATAAATCATAATTCAACCATGTAGAATATATTTCTTAAGGTAAAACACGGAACATTGGTTGAGGCCTTGCTTGTATAGTTTCTCTAGTTATATTTTACAGTTAATTGTACGTTTCTCATATCTTGTGATGAGTTCTTATAAAGCTTATCTTATCAATCATGTTCCATAAAGAAATATCTGGTTATATGCCTCCTGGATATCTTGGTAAGCTAGTTTTGTTCAGTACGCCATATATATGAGTTGCTTATATATCAGTTACCTACTTTATCTGTTCTAGCTCTCCTTTGAGGTTTTATAGTTTTCGATAGGGGTTATATTTCTCACTGGGATTGTGTGTCTCACCTCGTTGGTTTTAAACCTTTTTAGGTGATCGTGCTCTATGTGGTGGTGGTCGTGAGGTTGCGGCTGAGCAGCAGGAAGAACAATAGGAGGAAGAGATAGATATGCTACTATTTTGGTTGTTTAGTAGTAGAGTCCTAGAGTCATCCCTGTACTCTCAGGTCTTTGGAGGTGTTTTGATGACATTTCGCGATGTATAGCGGATGTAGTTTTGTTTATCCTGCTGTTGGCCTGGTATGGCCTGTTCTGTAAATAAACAGGTAGTGAACTCTTTGTGCCTATGTGACAGCTGGATCCTATAAGTTGTGGACACGTATCAAGGTTTATATATGTTTATATAACTTGTTTCCTTGCAAGATAAGGATCTGGATGTAATAGTTTCTTTTTTTATCTGTTTTCCGCAATCAGTTTTAATTAGCCCATGTTTTTGGTAATATGTAGTTTATGGATGTTCCACATGTTTTCACATGGTGTTTTGTTGTATGTGTGATAGCACGATGTCACACTGTGGTCCTGCTTTAGATATCATGAACTGACCACGAAGAGGTTGAGGTCGTGGAGTCCAGCTCTTCCATTGACCTTGTATGGCACTGGCTTGGGTTTCGCAACCGAAGGTTGGATTTGAGTCGTACAGCTCACTTCCTCAGGGCATAATGTTTTGTAATCAAGCCATATAGTATCTTTGCTTAGGGAAAATACAAAACATTAGTTGAGGCATTGGATGATGTAAGTTTTCTCATATTCTTTTAAAAGGTCTTTTGTATAAGTTTGCATATACATGTTCTTCATATTCCTTCTTGCATAACTGGTTAGCTATTATCAGTTGGTTACATTGATCTATCTGCTCAGTTATCTGTGATAATAATAAAGTTGGTAGAGGGTTATGTTTCTCGCTGGGACTGTGTGTCTCACCCCGCTGGTTAATAACCTTTTTAGGTGGACATGTGTGGTGAGATAAAGATCATGTGACTGAGGATGATATGTAGAGGTATCATACCTGGTGGAATAGATAGTGTCTAGTAGTAGAGTCCTATGTGTCATCCCTATACACTCAGGTCTTCGGGAGAGTTTTTGATGTTTCTCATATGATGATCGATGTATACTTTTCGACTTATGTACCTTGATGTAATAAAACAACATTATGGAACAATTATTTCATGTAATGAGATGATGGGAAATTATGTTGTAGCACCTTGAAAATATGTTATGAAAAGAAAGTGTTGGCTCAGATGCAACATGTTTCATCTTATGGTGCTTGTTGTAAATCGGTTTTAATTTTCCGTGGTTTTCAGTAATCCATTGGTTAGTATGTAATCGTGTTTTGTTCAAGATGGGATGTTTCAATTATCATCAAAGTTATCCCTAACAAGCAATCATAAGGAAATGAGGAACTGGAGGTCAATTTCATTCCTTTCTAGTGCAAATTCCAATCTTGTTAGTTCAACATTAACTTCATGAGCAATGTGGGTTATTAGTCTTTCAATCATGATGTCACCAGTTTTCTTTTGCCTGATTCCAAAGAAATGATAGAGGATATCATAACCAACATTAATTTTGAAATCATGCATAATTGCCCACAAGAAGAATAGTTCTTGCTTTCCAAAAACACCCTATGTTTCTTTTCTAGAAAATACACAAGTGCTAAGAATCATATACATATAAAGGAATATAGGGTTTTGGATGTGTGTTTGTCTAGTGGCTTTGGCCTCATGCACGTTGTGACGTATGTTTCCATACATTGATTAAGATAAACATGGAACCGATCATTAACAGAGGATTACTGAAAATAAAAAAAAATTAAAATCATTTACAAAGAGATCCATTCTCAGAAATATTCTTTGAACAGGAACCACAGTATTATATTTACATACTTGTCCACAAGGTACATCCACCATACTGTCTCTTCTTGAGGAATATATATACATCATTGCTTTACTAAAAGCACAAGTAACAAAATCCTTGAGGCATCATGCCAAAATCTCAGATCTATTATAAAAACACTACCACTGACTCCTAGGACCTGAGAGTAAAGAGACGACACATAGGACTAACTATACAAAACTAGACAACTAGTATCTCCACCTGATGGATCACTGTTGTCCCTGTTGTTGTTGCTGCTGCTCTTCCCCTGCAGTAGGGTTTCTGCCTTTTTGACTGCGTTTACCTAAAAATTTTGGATCCCACGGGGGTGAAACAATTATAAAAATTGCCCCAGCGAGAGATATAACTCTTCACTGAAAACATTATTATTGCAGTTTAATGGAAATAAACTGAGTAGTGGAATCAAAATAATCAACAGCAGATAATTCACTTATTTAAAGTAGATTAGAGCAACATTCCCGCTTGAGCTTATTAGATGTAACTTGATAAAGCAGCATGTCTAATATTCAATAAATAATTATAGGACATGTATAACATTTATCCATCTAGGATATGTTAAGCAAGATAATCATCAACCAGTGATTCTCGTATTTCAATCTTATACAAATACACTACACGGCTGATTACATTTTTACAAACATACTTAAGCTCTGAGAAGATGAGGTATACCGCTCATACTCCAACCGACCATTGCTAAATCGAAATCGGTAACATACATAGGTCAATGTAAGAACTGGATTCCCATGACCTCCCACATCCCGGTCAGTGCGGGACCACAAGAAGGACTATGTCAACTGCTCAAAATAGCTTTCCAGGGTATACTGGCAACTTCGCTATAGAGTTACAACGTCATCTGCACTCTCATCGGCAATTGAGAGATTCAATGTTTATCTTCATCGACCCGACATTGAGTATCATTGGGAGATTAGTGATACATCCATCCCAACCATTGGGATATTTATGACACATCCATCCCGACACATGAAGAATTGAGAGGTTTAATGTTTACCTTCCATCAATCTCTTCACCAGGACGTAAGGATATTTTCACCCATTTACCCCTGCATATTCAAAATATGTGATTTCTAGGAAATCCCATAGGAAAACCTGTTTCACCATCACCAACTACTGACGATGATGGATCTATGGTCAGAGCACTACATGAAAAGATTTCACTTGATTAATTAAGTACATTATCATATTCTTTTAGCATCAGCCAAGTTTTTAAACATAACTTATTATGAAAATGCTATAAAGAAACATGAACTATTTTCATCAATTACTTATCAGTCTTTAAAAGACATTGGGAACTCAATCCCTCATTTCAATATTGGGAATTCTCATCCCTTTACAATCTCATTACCATAATCATATGGTTCTAGCTATTCAAACCCTTAGCTCATCATTGAGCATTGTTACCACTTTTCCAGGTAACTATCACCTTCAAGTCATCTGACCAAGGTAAACATGATACTTGCTATACAAGCATTACTCATGGCACTTGAGGCCCATTAACTCTCTTGTTACCTCTTATCAGGCAACAAGGTATATTATGGCACACAAGGCCCAATAAACAATAATGAATAAAACATCATAGCTCATACCTGGCCATGATCACCATTTCAGAATACCTGCATGGTTAGTGCAGATGATAACAGTAACTTCAATTATATATCAGTATCATGCAGAACAAATATGGATTCACTATTCAAGGGTAACACCACTATTCCCTTACTAGGGTTAGGGTTTCCTATTTCATGTCATTTGGGAACATTCATCCCATTACCCAGATCAAGGTTATGGTTTATCACCATATTGCCCAAGATTAGGGTTTCATAAAACATTACATAGTATCACCCTGGATTTGATCTCCACATCACATCAAACATCAGGGTTTCTCATAAAATCACCCTAAGTTAGGGTTTCACATAATTTCACCCCAGAATAGGGTCTACATTCAATAACCCACAATTAGGGTTTACTATTCATCCCAATTAGGGTATCATGTTCCATTACCGATAATTAGGGTTTACTATTCATACCAATTAGGGTTTTGCATCAAATTACCCTTAATTAGGGTTACTCATATTTTCACCCTGGATTAGGGTTACATCCTTACCCTGGATTAGGGTTAGGGTTCAATAATCTTGTCAGTTAGGGTTTATGCTCATGATTAGGGTTTTATGATCTCTTTGTTGAGGATCATACCCTTAATCACCACATGAATCATATTCATGTATGATTTCCTCTCTATCATCCTCTCAACTTGATTAGGTTATATCAACCCTTCAATCAAGTACATACAACTATGATTGACATAGTGTACTAAGTTATTGTTTTTATAAGAAACTAGGGTTTATCCCTTTAAAGGTATTAATAAATTAGGTACTTTAGGGATTCAACCTTTGTACCTATCATTGATTGTCATTACTATCAATCATTGGATCATTGGAACAATCATCACCTTCAATTTCCAAATGATTGAATCACAATTGACCTTTATTCAGTTTTGAGGTTTCATCACCAAATGGTTTTGAAACCATTTTATTCCAAATGGTTTTGAAAACCGTTTGACCCCAAACAGTTTCAAGACCATTTGGACTCAAACGGTCTCAAGACTGTAAGGGTTCATTAGGTACATCCATCAATTGGTTGAACATGATTTGCTACATTGAAACCTTCAATTAATTGAGTTATTGAAGTTCAACAATTATTGGCTCTTGGATCTCCAACCCTAAAATATCAACCATTGGATCACCAAACAGTTTTGAAACCGTTTGATCCCAAACGGTTTCAAGACTATTTGGGCTCAAACGGTCTCAAGACCGTTTGACCCAAAAAGTCTTGAAATCTAATGGATCAATCTGTGGAACCTCCAACAAATCGATTAGGGTTGTAATTGGTGGATTGTCCATACATTTAATCAATGAATTGGATCCATTGGATCATCATCTAACATGTACTAGGGTTCAAACCTCAAACAGTCAACCCATCCAAATGGTCAACACTCTCATGTGGTTTGGGACTCAAAACACCAAACGGTTTGCAAACCGTTTGGTCTCCAAACAGTTTGATGAAACCGTTTGGACCAAAAGTCCAAAACCATTTGCAAGTCAAATTTTTTGAGATGTGTGCTTTTGATGATGTCATCATCATCAAGCTCAAACCTTATGAAATTTACTGCCATTTCCATGTTGATTCCATCAATCAATCAAAGGAATTGCAAGAAGATCAATTGAACATAAAAGGTTGAGAAATTGAATTCAATAATAATGAATAAGGGTTCAAGTTATATAACCGACCTTCAATTGAGCTTCAAAGCTTGGATCTTCACGTAAACAATGGTGGAAAAAGCTTTTGTAACTCCCCCAAGGCTCGTCCTCAAGTTTTGGAGTGAAAAGATTGGCTAGGGTTGAAGATGGAGTGAAGAAAAGAAGAAATTATGCATTGATTTATGATTTCCACCATGAAATCAAGATGAAAGAAGGTCAAGAAGCTTACCAACAGGTTGGGGGTCATCCTCCTGGTCCTTCAAAGCTTCCTTGGTCGTTTTGCAAGTAAAGAGAAGAAGTGGATTCGAAATTATCCTTTCATCTCATGGATAAAGGGGCATATATACATTTTTATTAAAAATTCAATTAAGAGAGAGAAAGTAGGAATTATCTCTTCCTTTTTCCTTGCCACTTGCCCCCTTCTATTTCTTAGAGACGAGGCTATCCTCTTTGCCTATTATTCCCTTCAATTATCCATGATTTAAAGAAAAAAAAATTAAGCACCTTAATACATTTAATAGTAATATCCATAAGTGAGTGGATATTTCTTTTTCTTATAATAATGTGAGTGGGTTTTTCACCTCCTTGAGATATTTCGTGGCCCTTGCAAAGAACAAGGACGTCCACACATATCTAAATTCAAACATTTCAATTTTGGTTGAAGGTCCTTCAATTATTTTATTTATTTTTGCAAAAATTCGAATTAAGGTTTCCATTATGCTTAAATCTTGATTATTTTGATATCAAGATTCTCTCTCCTTCAAAGAGATACAAATGAGATGCCCCTCTCATTTTCTTTGCTCCACATGATCCCAAGAAACAGTATGGACCATTTTGAAGTGGTAATTTGCATATTGAGCCCTAGGTTTTGGGTAAATTGCACATTACACCAAAACTAGGTTTTAATGCACAAACATTGCTTTATCAACTCTTTCTTGGTATTAAGGCTATCTCAAGCCATACCTATGCATCATCCTCACTCTCATGATGAATCAACACATGAGTAACATATTATCATGCACAATTTGCAAATAAACCCCTCAACTTGGATAATTTGCACTTTAGTCCAAAACAAGCAAAACATTGATTTCAACAATATTCAAAAAGGACTAAAATTGCAATGTAAGTTCCTCTTGAGCCTTAATTACTTTTCAAAAGATAAGAGCAAGCATATAATCACTTTTATTAAACAAAACACCTAGGGTTAAAACATAACCCATGCCAGGGATGTTACAAGTTTATCCACCCCTTACAAGGATTTCGTCCGCGAAATCATTAACAAAAACATCAAGAGAAAAGAGAAGGGTACTTCCTCCTCATCTCTTCCTCTAGCTCCCACGTAGCTTCTTCAATGCCACGATGATGCCAGAGAAGTTTTACAAGACATGTCTTTCTTTTTCAATTTCTTGATTCTTCTGTCAAGAATCAACACTGGTCCTTCAACATATGATATATCATCATTTAGTTCTACCTCCACATGTTGCAGAACTAACTTAGTGTCAGGATGACACTTCCTTAGCATGGAAATATGAAACACTGGATGCAATCTATGCAACTCAGGTGGTAGCTCCAGCTTATAGGCTACCTTTCCCATCCTTTCAATGATTGGATAAGGCCCCATAAATCTAGGAGCTAACTTTCCCTTTCTTCCAAATCTAAGAACTCCTTTCCAAGGTGAGACCTTGAGATATACTCTGTCTCCAACTTGGAATTCTAAAGGTCTTCGCCATTTGTCAGCGTATGATTTTTGTCTATCCTGTATAGTCTTTAACTGTTGTTGTATTACTTTAATCTTCTCAGTTGTCTGCTGCACAAGTTCAGGACCCAAAAGTTGATTTTCTCCTATTTCATACCAACATAAAGGGGATCTACAATGTCTACCATATAAAGCCTCATATGGTGCCATCTCAATACTGTGTTGATAGCTATTATTATAAGAGAACTCTATCAAGCTCAGGTGTAGATCCCAACTTCCTACAAACTGAAGGACACACGCTCTAAGCAAGTCCTCCAAAGTTTGTATGGTCCTCTAAGACTGTCCATCTGTCTGTGGGTGAAAGGTTGTACTAAACATTAACTGTGTACCCAAAGCTTTATGGAGTCGCTCCCAAAAATGACTTGTAAATTGGGGACCTCTATCAGAAACAATTGTAGCTGGAACTTCGTGCAAATGCACTATCTCATCAATGTATATCTTTGCAAGTTTCTCAGCAGTGTAGGTTGTTTTGATAGGAATGAAATGCGCTGTCTTAGTCAACCTATCAACTATCACCCAAATGGAATCATGACGTTTGGTTATTCTAGGCAAACCAACCACAAAGTCCATGGTTACATGATCCCATTTCCACTACGGTGTAGGCAGAGGTTGTATTGTTCCTACGGGCTTTTGATGTTTAGCTTTAACCTGCTGACACATTGGACACCGCATAACAAACTCAGCTACATCTTTCTTTAATCTAGGCCACCAATTCATATCTTTTAAGTTATGATACATCTTGGTGCTTCATGGATGCATAGAATACATCGAACAATGAGCTTCTTCCAGAACTAACTTCCGTAAGTTATCAGCATCAGGTACTACCATCCTATCATGGTAACAGACTACTTGATCATCTGAATCATGGAAACCATCTCGTTTCTCACTACCATACTCTGACCTGATATGTTGGATCACAATAACAGCTTGTTGTGCTTCTTTAATCTATTGTCTCAGAGTAGGTTTCACTTGCATCTCGGCTAACAACCCGACTAACAATGATACCTTAAGTTGTACATTGTTTTGCCTCAAGGAGATAAACATATCTCTCTTGGAGCACACTAAATAATTCAATTGTGCTTTATCTAGGGATGGTATTTTTGATTTCCTACTTAGTGCATCAGCCACTACATTAGCCTTTCCTGGATGATAATCAATTGCACAATCATAGTCCTTGATTAACTCCATCCAGTGGCGTTGTCTTATGTTTATCTCATGCTGAGAAAAGATATACTTTAGGTTCTTATAGTCTGTGAAAATATGGAATGTTTCTCCATAGAGATAATGTCTCCAGATCTTCAAGGCATGGACCACAGCAGCTAGCTCTAGATTGTGTGTCGGATAATTCTCCTCGTGTTTCTTAAGTTGTCGAGAAGCAAACGAAATCACTTGTTTATCCTGCATCAACACACATCCTGGACTGTTCTTAGATGCATCACAGAAAATTATGTACCCCTTTCCTTGCTCAGGTAACACTAACACAGGTGCACTTGTTAACCTTTCCTTCAGCAACTGGAAAGATTGTTGACACTTGTCATTTTAGACAAAAGGAACTTCCTTCCTAGTCAACTTGGTCAGGGGTAAAGCTATAGAGCTGAAGTTCTTAATGAACCTCCTGTAATAGCCTTCCAGTCTTAGGAAACTACAAATCTTTGTCGGTGTCTTCAGTTGTTCCCATTGCAGGACAGATTCTACTTTCTTAGAGTCAACACGAATACCTAAAGCAGATATTACGTATCCAAGAAAAGAAACTTCTGGTAACCAGAACTCACATTTGCTAAATTTAGCATACAACTTCTGCTCTCGTAGTAAGGTCAAAGCTTGATAGAGGTGCTTCTCATGTTTTTGAGCATCTCTACTGTATATTAAGATATCATCTATGAAGACTACTACACACTGATCAAGAAAAGGTCGAAAGATTCTATTCATGAGTTCCATGAATGCAGCTGGTGCATTATTTAGTCCAAACGACATAACTATGAACTCATAGTGACCATACCTTGTCCTAAAAGCAGACTTAGGTATGTCACCCTACTTAATACACAACTGATGATATCCCAACCTCAGACCTATCTTAGAAAAGACAGTTGCACCACACAACTGATCAAATAAGTCATCAATCCTTGGTAGAGGATACTTGTTCTTTATGGTTACTTTATTTAACTGTCTGTAGTCAATGCATAATCGCATAGACTCATCCTTCTTCTTAACAAAGAGAACCAGAGCACCCCAGGGTGAAGTACTCGGTCGGATAAAACCCTTCTCAAGCAACTCATGTAGTTGTTTCTTGAGTTCTTCCATCTCAGCAGGTGTCATTCTATACGGAATTTGTGCTATTGGTTGCATTCCCAGAATTAGATAAATTTCAAAATCAATCTCTCAGGGCGGTGGAACACCAGGAAGTTCTTCAGAAAATACATCTTCAAATTCCCTGACTATTGGAACTTCAGAAAGATGAGGGCTATCCATTGTGCTATCAACCACATGGGCTAAGAATGCAAAGCATCCTTGTCTCATCAACTTTTCTGCTACCATAGCTGTCACAAGACAAGTTGGAAGAATCTTTCTATCTCCCTGAAAGATCCATGTGTCACCATTGTTTGTGAACACAGCCTGCATGGAATCACAATCCAAGACAACTTTATACTTCTCTAAGGTGTCCATCCCAAGAATTATATCAAACTCGTGCATTTCTAGTGGTATAAGATCCACCCAAATGTGATGTTCAGAAAAGGAAAGATTGCAGGGAGAACATACCTCCCGCAACACTGCAGAACCCAACAAGGGGGTTTCTAGCAACAAACTATCTGCTCTATGACTGACAATTATGTTGCACTCATGGATCACTTCTCGAGTGATAAAAGAATGCATAGCACCCAAATCAATTAACATAGATACTAAGCAGGATGAAGACATATCAGAATAAAATAATTCCATCTGACCTGTCACAACCCTGGGATTGACAACTGCTTCAGGCTGATTCATTGCATAAAATCTAGTCGTTGCTTGTTGTTGACCCTATGCTTGATTGTTGGATGTCGACGAACTAGTTTGGGACGTTTGTCCATGTCCTATAGCAGCACTGCCAGACTATTTCCTCTGAGAGCCTTGCTGACTCTGCCTCGGTTGCTGGGTCAATTCCTAACTTTTTCAAGACAGTCCCTCACCACATGGCCTTCTCTCCCACATCTATAATAGGTTACATTTCCCCTCTGTGGTCTGGGTGGTACTGTTACTGACATTGAGGCTGAGCTATGAGCTCTCTTCTGTGGTAAACTATGACCTCTACCCTTACTTGACATCCATTGCATCTGGGTATTAAACCTTGGTGGTGGTATAGGCACATAATACCTTGGTTTCTTAAAACTTCCAGAACTCTGTCCTTGGAACTGTGGGTACTCTTTCTTACCCTTGGTCTATCACTTCCCAATCACAGACCTTTCTATTCGTCTTACAAACTCCACAAAAGTGGAAAACCTCTCCTGGTTCTCCAGAGCAGACACTGGAGTGGTCAATTCAGCGTTCAATCCCTTCTCGAATCGCTGAATTCTCTCCTCATATGTAGATGCCATATGCGGATAGAACTGCGAAAGCTCCATGAACCTAGCTTCATATTCACTAATGTTCATTTTTCCTTGCCCCAACCTCTCAAATTGAGAGATTTTCTCATCTAGATACGTCTTGGGAAAGTATCTAGCGATGAATTCACGCCGGAATTCATCCCATCCGATCACAACACCAAGTCTTTTGCCTTCCTCAATGGTCCACCAGTGGCCAACACTCCCTTTTAGGAGATATACAACATGCCTCACCTTCTCATCATTATGAATCATGAGTATTCTAAAGGCTTTCTCTAGTTCAGTCAACCATAGGTCAGCATCTGCTGGGTCGGCTGTACCAGCATACTCTATGACTCCTACCCTTCTAAGTCGTTCAAAAGTCTTGCCGACTCCATATCTTTCATCGTGGGATGGTGCCCTAGGTGCAGGTAATGGCATCCTTTCTGTCATATGTGTCATGGCTGCCATAAACTGTCCAAACATGGCTTGGAAAGCTGGGTTCCCCATATCATCTTGATTGAAATGGGGTTGTTTAGGCACTGGTTCCTCCCTATCTTGGTCTCTTTCACCTCCTCCTGGTGCAGCAACGCTGCTCTCAGCAGCATGTTCATCATGTGATCCAGACATCTTTAGTTCTTCTTCTCCTCCTATATGAGTAGAAGACACTATCAGATAACTGGAAGACACTAGAACAGACTCAACAACCTTAGTCCTATGTCTCTGTAGACTCAACAAACCTAGAGCTCTGATACCACTAAATTGTGACGTCTGTTGCCATACATCGATTAAGATAAGTGCGGGACCGATCGTTAATAGAGGATTACTGAAAATCACTAAAAATTAAAACCATTTATAAAGAGATCCATTCTCAGAAAGATTCTTTGAACAGGAACCACAGTATGATATTTACATACTTGTCCACAAGGTACATCCACCATACTATCTCTTCTCGAGGAATATATATACATCATTGCTTTACTAAAAGCACAAGTAACAAAATCCTCGAGGCATCATGCCAAAATCTCAGATCTATTATATAAACACTATCACTAACTCCTAGGACCTGAGAGTATAGAGACGACACATAGGACTAACTATACAAAACTAGACAACCAGTATCTCCACCCGATGGATCACTACTGTCCTTGCTGTTGTTGCTGCTGCTCTTCCCCTGCAGTAGGGTTTCTGCCTTTTTGTCTCTGTTTACCTAAAAATGTTGCATCCCACGGGGGTGATACAATTATAAAAATTGCCCCAGCGAGAGATATAACTCTTTGCCGAAAACATTATTATTGCAGTTTAATGGAAATAAACTAAGCAGTGGAATCAAAATAATCAACAACAGATAATTCACTTATTTAAAGCAGATTAGAGAAACATTCCCACTTGAGCTTATTAGTTGTAACTTGATAAAGAAGCATGTCTAATATTCAATAAAGAATTATAGGACATGTATAACATTTATCCATCTAGGATATGTTAAGCAAGATAATCATCAACCAGTGATTCTCATATTTCAATCTTATGCAAATACGCTAAACGGCTGATTACATTTTTACAAACATACTTAAGCGCTGAGGAGATGAGGTATACCGCTCATAATCCAACCAACCATTGCTAAATCGAAATTGGTACCATACATAGGTCAATGGAAGAGTCAGATTCCCATGACCTCCCACATCCCGGTCAGTGCGGGACCACAAGCATGACTATGTCAACTGCTCAAAATAGCTTTCTAGGGTATACTGGAAACTTTGCTATAGAGTTACAGCGTCAGCTGCACTCTCATCGGCAATCGAGAGATTTAATGTTTATCTTCATCGACCCGACATTGAGTATCATTGGGAGATTAGTGATACATCCATCCCAACCATCGGGATATTTATGACACATCCATCCTGACACATGAAGATTTGAGAGGTTTAATGTTTACCTTCCATCAATCTCTTCACCAGGACATAAGGATATTTTTTCCCATTTACCCCCGCATATTCAAAATATGTGATTTCCAGGAAATCCCATAAGAAAACCTGTTTCACCATCACCAACTACTGACGATGATGGATCTATGGTCAGAGCACTACATGAATAGATTTCACTTGATTAATTAAGTACATTATCATATTGTTTTAGCATCAGCCATGTTCTTAAACATAACTTATTATGCAAATTCTATAAAGAAACATGTACTATTTTCATTAATTACTTATCAGTCTTTAAAAGACATTGGGAACTTAATCCCTCATTTCAATACTGGGAATTATCATCCCTTCACAATCTCATTACCATAATCATATGGTTCTGGGTATTCACCTTCAGGTCATCTGACCAAGGTAAACATGATACTTGTTATACAAGCATTACTCATGGCACTTGAGGCCCATTAACTCTCTTGTTACATCTTATCAGGTAGCAAGGTATATTATGGCACACAAGCCCAATAAACAATAATGAATAAAACATCATAGCTCATACATGGCCATGATCACCATTTCAGAATACCTACATGGTTAGTGCAGATGATAATAGTAACTTCAATTATATATCAGTATCATGCAGAACAAATAGGGATTCACTATTCAAGGGTAACACCACTATTCCCTTACTAGGGTTAGGTTTTCCCATTTCATGTCATTTGGGAACATTCATCCCATTACACAGATCAAGGTTATGGTTTATCACCATATTGCCCAAGATTAGGGTTTCATAAAACATTACATAGTATCACCCTGGATTTGAGCTCCACATCACATCAAACATCAGGGTTTCTCATAAAATCACCCTAAGTTAAAGTTTCACATAATTTCACCCCAGAATAGGGTATACATTCAATAACCCACAATTAGGGTTTACTATTCATCCCAATTAGGGTATCATGTTCCATTACCCATAATTAGGGTTTACTATTCATCCCAATTAGGGTTTTGCATCACATTACCCTTAATTAGGGTTACTCATATTTTCACCCTGGATTAGGGTTACATCCTTACCCTGGATTAGGGTTAGGGTTCAATAATCTTGTCAGTTAGGGTTTATGCTCATGATTAGGGTTTTATGATCTCTTTGTTGAGGATCATACCCTTAATCACCACATGAATCATATTCATGTATGATTTCCTCTCTATCATCCTCTCAACTTGATTAGGTTATATCAACCCTTCAATCAAGTACATACAACTATGATTGACATAGTGTACTAAGTTATTGTTTTTATAAGCAACTAGGATTTATCCCTTTAAAGGTATTAATCAATTAGGTACTTTAGGGATTCAACCTTTGTACCTATCATTGATTGTCATTACTATCAATCATTGGATCATTGGAACAATCATCACCTTCAATTTCCAAATGATTGAATCACAATTTACCTTTATTCGGTTTTGAGGTTTCATCACCAAACGGTTTTGAAACCGATTGATTCCAAACGGTTTTGAAACCGTTTGACCCCAAAAGGTTTCAAGACCGTTTGGACTCAAATGGTCTCAAGACCGTTTGGGCCAAATCAGTCTCAAAACTGCAAGGGTTCATTAGGTAGATCCATCAATTGGTTGAACACGATTTGCTACATGGAAACCTTCAATTAATTAAGTTATTGAAGTTCAACAATTATTGGCTCTTGGATCTCCAACCCTAAAATCTCAACCATTGGATCACCAAACGGTTTTGAAACCGTTTGATCCCAAATGCTTTCAAGACTGTTTGGGCTCAAACGGTCTCAAGACCGTTTTACCCAAAAAGTCTTGAAATCGAATGGATCAATCTATGGAACCTCCAACAAATCGATTAGGATTGTAATTGGTGGATTTTCCATACATTTAATCAATGAATTGGATCCATTGGATCATCATCCACCATGTACTAGGGTTCAAACCTCAAACAGTCAACCCATCCAAATGGTCAACACTCTCATGCGGTTTGGGACTCAAAACACCAAATGGTTTGCAAACTGTATGGTCTCCAAACGGTTTGGTGAAACCATTTGGACCAAAAGTCCAAAACCGTTTGCAACTCAAATTTGTTGAGATGTGTGCTTGTGATGATTTCATCATCATCAAGCTCAAGCCCTACGAAATTTACTACCATTTCCATGGTGATTCCATCAATCAATCAAAGGAATTGCAAGAAGATCAATTGAACATAAAGGGTTGAGAAATTGAATTCAATAATAATGAATAAGGGTTCAAGTTATATAACCCGTCTTCAATTGAGATTCAAGTCTTGGAGCTTCATGTCAACAATGGTGTAAGAAGCTTTTGAAACTCCCCCAAGGCTCATCCTCAAGTTTTGGAGTGAAAAGATTGGCTAGGGTTGAAGATGGAGTGAAGAAAAGAAGAAATTATGCATTGATTTATGATTTCCACCATGAAATCAAGATGAAAGAAGGTCTAGAAGCTTACCAACAGGTTGGGGGTCTTCCTCCTGGTCCTTCAAAGCTTCCTTGGTCGTTTTTCAAGTAAAGAGAAGAAGTGGATTCGAAATTATCCTTTCATCTCATGGATAAAGGGGCATATATACATTTTTATTGAAAATTCAATTAAGAGAGAGAAAGTAGGAATTATCTCTTCCTTTTTTCTTGACACTTGCCCCCTTATCTTCATTATAGACGAGGCTATCCTCTTATTCCCTTCAATTATACATGATTTAAAGAAAAACAAATTAAGCACCTTAATCCATTTAATAGTAATATCCATAAGTGAGTGGATATTTCTTTTTCTTATAATAATGTGAGTGGGTTTTTCACCTCCTTGAGATATTTCGTGTCCCTTGAAAATAACAAGGACGTCCACACATATCTGATTTCAATTTTGGTTGAAGGTCCTTCAATTATTTTATTTATTTTTGCATTAATTCGAAATAAGGTTTCCATTATGCTTAAATCTTGATTATTTTAATATCAAGATTATCTCTCCTTCAAAGAGATACAAATGAGACGCCCCTCTCATTTTATTTGCTCCACATGATCCCAAGAAACAGTAGGGACCATTTTGAAGTGGTAATTTGCATATTGAAACCTAGGTTTTGGGTAAATTGTACATTACACCAAAACTAGGTTTTAATGCACAAACATTGCTTTATCAACTCTTGGTATTCAGGCTATCTCAAGCCATACCTCTGCATCATCTTCACTCTCATGATGATTCAACACATGAGGAACATATTATCATGCAAAATTTGAAAATAAACCCCTCAACTTGGGTAATTTTCACTTTAGTCTAAAACAAGCAAGACATTGATTTCAACAATATTCAAAAAGGACCAAAATTGCAATGTAAGTTCCTCTTGAGCCTTAATTACTTTTCAAAAGATAAGAGAAAGCATATAATTAGTTTTATTAAACAAAACACCTAGGTTTAAAACATAACTCAGGTCAGGGATGTTACACACGTGATATCCAACAATTTCTCTCCAAAATTCATCACTATTAAGCTAAGGTGGGTATGACATAACTCCTCCGTAATGGCACCAAAATGCATCAAAAAATTGTTTCAATGTAACATTATAATTTCACCCAAGAATTTGGAAAGTGATAATAGAAAATGGTTCATATGAATTCTTTGGAACGTCCCCATCATGTAAAGTAGTTAGAAATTCATAAGTTAGTCTTTGGTAGGTAGGGCTTACAATGGCAGTAGGTAAATTTGAGCCCTAGTTATTCAAGAAATCCCAAGACTTCATCTTGGAACCCTAGAACCTACAATGTACTTCACAAGAAAAGCATGTAGGAAATACCCTATGGGTGATCCTCATTTAGTTGGTTTTGTCTTCTTCCTTAGTGATGCTGAACTAACTTGAAGAGATGTATGTTGGGGTAGAAGAAGAACTCTCCCCTCGGTGGCACTTTGTTGTTTGCTTGATTGGAGACATTGCACTTGTTGTTTCTATAAGAGGTGCGGACACAACATGTTGATGTTAAGACACATCCTGTCTTCTCAAGTCTGTGGAGGTGCCGCTAAATGGATGGGCAGTATGTTTTGTATGATAGACACAACATGTCTTCTATATTTGGGCGACTTTCATGTTGAGTAAGACTGTGGCTTCACGTCGTGTTTGTTGAGGCACACACCATGAATGAGGAGGGGGAGAGATGGATCTGGCATGCTTGTTAATGAAGATGATGGAGGTTTGCTTGGTTGCAGCTTCCGTGGTGGTGAAGAAGAAACTTGCTTCGACTAATAATGGTGAGCACACGGTTGTACTAAGATGGATGAAGATCTTCCAGACATGAGCACGGGGTGAGGTTGCTACGGGGAGACCGGTGACAATGGTGGCAGATCTGGATGACGACGACTATTTTACGGTGATGATGAAGGTTGTTGGTGTCGTACACGGTTGTGGTAGCTGGTCACTCTAACTCGGACACATCTTGAATGTGAGGTTGAAATGGATATAATGTTTTTAAAATTAGGTGAAAACCCTATTTCAAAACATTGAACATGCAGTGTGGGATAAGTCGCACAACATGTCTTCATGCATATAATCTGCCGCTTTTTATTTTTGTCTTGCTTGATGAAGAGACAGTGTTTCTAATGAAGGACACATTGTATGTCGATGCAGAAAGATTGCAAAAATGATTATCTCAAAATACACACCATGTGTGATTTAACACACACCATGTTTGTTCCTAGAAAAACTTCAGTATGATTCACCCAGCACGACATGTCGTGTGTTGAATTTACACACACTTTATATGATTCCAATGGACTTGTTGAATTACATTGCTTGATGAGAACACAATGTGTCTTAATAAGGACACAACGTGTATGATTCCAGAAGACTATCATCATATGGATGACTTTTTTTTGTTTTCTTTGGAGCATATGAATGACTTTACAGACACACCATGGACATATTAAACACACCATGTTTGTTTCCATTAGCCTTTTTGAGATTTTTCTCAAACAACGCATGAGGTGTGTGTAAATTCACACACCATTTTAATTGTATTGCTCACTGAACTTCATCTTCTTTGCAAGTGACATGTCATGTCCTCCACTGAACACACTATGTCTCGACTAAATATTTGCAAAAGTTTGGATATTCATCACCAGGAATAATGGCGATATATATATCTTATAAGGGTCTAAATTTATGATATTCACCTATGAAAAAATTATTTTAAAAATAAAATGTTTGTGAAAAAATGCATAAAATAAAATATATCCTGATTGCGGGGTCACCTCCCACAAGGTCCTCCATTTAGAGTCTAAAGTAAGACTTGAATCTATAGCATCAAGCATCTGAGAGGGGGCAGCAAGCTCCTTGTTCTACCTTCTCTACTTGGGTGTAGTTTTTAGAGTTGTCCATTTAGCCTGAAATGTTGATTGTTTCCCTTGTAGTTCCTTAGTGCCATGTGTATATAATTTCAACACTAAGAATTGTCCACACCATTTTGAATAGAGCTTTCCGAGAAAGAGTTCTAGCCTTGAATTAAAGAGCAACACCTGATCTCCCTTTGTGAAATGTCTTCTTATCTTCTTATCATGTGATTCCTTAGTTCTTTCTTTGTAGATCTTAGCGTTCCCATAAGCATCTAGCCTGAGCTCTTCAAAATCTTGAAGTTGTAGCATCAATTTTTCTCCTGCTTTCTTCATGTCAAAGTTGAGAAACTTGATGGCCTATAGGGATTTGTGCTCCATATCAAAAGAAAGATGGAAAGACTTGCCATATATGATTTTGAGTGGTGTAGTACTGATGGATGTCTTGAATGCCATACAGAATGACCAAAGAGCATCATCCAACTTGAGGGCCCAATCTTTCCTTAAATTTGAAATAGTCTTCCACAAGATCCTTTTAAATTGTTTATTGGACAATTCAACTTACCCAGTAGTTTGAGGGTGATATGTTGTAGATATCTTGTTCTTCACTCCATATTTTTTGAGGAGATTATTAAAAAAATTCATTGAAATGTGTGCCTACATCTAAAATGATGACTCTAGGAACTTTGACACAAGGAAATATGACTTTCTAAAAGAGTTTAACGATTTACTTTGCATCTGGGGCTTGGGTGGGAATGGCCTCTACAAATTTTGAAACATAATCACAAGAAATCAGGATATATTTATAACCACAATAAGATGGGAAAGGGCCCATATATTCTACACCCCATACATCTAATACCTCAATTTCCATAATGGAGTTGAGTGGCTTTCATCTCTTTTGGATATTCCACCTGGTCATTGGGACTTGTCATAGTCTTTCACATAAGCATGTACATATCTGAATAGGATTGGCCAATATAGTCTAGCTTGAAGAATCTTTGTAACCATCTTCTCTCCTCTGAAATGACCTCCATAAGAAGAAGAATGTCATTAAAAAATAATATTTGGAGTCACTTCTTTAGTAACACATTGTCAGATCAGTCTGTCAGTTCCTTGCTTGAAATACAAAAGATCATCCCAATAATAGAATTTGGCATCAAGTATAAATTTCTTCTTTTGATCATAAGTTAAATAAGGAGGAAGAAGGCTTGTGGAAAGGAAATTGGGCATATCTGCAAACCATGGTGCTTGCAATGTACCAACGACAAATATTATTTCAATAGGAAGGTGATCATCACTAGGAAGTTTATCATATGTGTCTGTAGTTATCCTGGAGAGGTGTTCAACCACATTGTTCTCAATGGTATTTTTGTCCTTGATCTCAAGATCAAATTCTTGAAGTAATAAAATCCAACAAATTAGGTGTGGTTTTTCATCCTTCTTGTTTATGAAGTATTTGATTACTTCATGGTTAGTGTAAAACCACAACTTTAGATCCCATTAGATACTGGAAAAGTTTGCTGAAGGCATATACTATGTCTAGCTCTACTTCTCTATGGCAGAATAATATATTTGGGCCTCATCCAAGCTCTTGTTGTTGTAGTGTATTGCATGCAACTTGTTGTCTTTTCATTGACCTAGTATTGCACCAACTACATAGTCACTAGCATCACACATCAATTCAAAGGGTGCATTCCAGTCTTGTGGCTGAATGATTGGGGCTGAAATGAGAGAATCTTTGAGATTTCTAAAAGTAGCTTGACATTTGTCATTAAACACAAAGTCCATATCTTTGGGAAGAAATGAACATAATAACTTATCTATCTCAGAAAAATCTTTGATAAATCTCCTGTAGAATCCAACATGACCAAGAAAATTTTGGACATTTTGATTGTTGATGGAGCGGACATATTTTCTATTGCTCCTACCTTTTCCATATAAAATTCAATATCTTTGATAGATATTACATGACCTAGTACTACTCCAGAGCGTACCATGAATGGGAAATTCTCACAGTTAAGTACTTGGTTATCCTTTTGACAGCGCTCAAGGACTTTAGATAAATTCAACAAACAATCATCAAACTAATTTCTATAAATACTAAAATTATCCATAAATATTTGCATAATATGCTCGATAAAATTAGAGAAAATAGCCATCATGCACCTTTGAAAAGTCATTAGTGCATTATAGAGATCAAAAAACATGCTTATAAGTGTAGGTGCCACATGTGCATGTGAAAGTTGTCTTTTCTTGGTCGAGTGGGTAAATTGGTATTTGAAAGAATTTAGAATAGTCATATAAATAAAAAAATAGGAATGATTGGCTAATCTTTCAGGCATAAAATCAATTAACGACAAAGGAAAATGGTATTTACTGTTTTCCTTGTTCAATTTTCTATAATCAATACACATGTTCCAACTCATGTCTACATGATTTTGTATTAATTTTTCATTATCCCTTTTATGACAGTCACACCCTCCTTCTTGGGTACTACATCAATAGTCCTTACCCATGGCCTACCACTTATAGGATATATTATCCATGTATCTTTCAACTTGAAAATTTCTTTCTTTACAATTTCAAGCATGTTTTGATTTAAATGCCCAGGATGTTCTATACATGGTTTGACATCATTTTCTAAATTGATTTGCTGCATGCAAATGGAATGATTGATGTCTTTCACATCATTGATGGAATAACCGATTACTTCTTTATGCAAACATAATTCATTAAGAAATTTGATTTCTTGTCCATCGGTTAAATCAAAATTTATGATGGCAAGAGATGTAGAATCGAGATCAAGAAAAGCATACCATAACTTAGGTGGAAGGGGTTTGAGTTCTACCTTTTTCTCCTTGACTAGCTTGCAAGAATCATGCTCCAATGGTTGAGTATCTTCATTGGGTGGTTGTGGATAATGAGTACGGGAAACATCTAGGAATTCTATGGTCTTGGTTGTGTTCAATTCACTTTATTCATAATAGTCTATGACAAAATCAGACAAATCTTTGTCTTCCTCTAGAAACGTGTCAAAACAATCAACTAAGAAAATGTTTTCAGTCTTTCTTGGAGCTTTCATTACATCTATGATAGGAAATTCCATTGTTTCATCTCCTACTCTAAGAGTGAGCCTACCTTCTCATACATAGACTATACAATCAGTTGTGTGAAAGAAGTGTCTTTTTTAAAGGATAGCGTTGGATAGAACTTCATTCATGTCCAACACAACAAAGTCACATGGAATATATAATTTTCCAACTTGAACATGAACATCTTCAATAATGCCTCTTGGATATTTGATGGTGTGATATACCAATTGAATGGCCATCTTGTTCGTCTTCATGTCTCCAAGATCAAGATATTCCCATAGTACTGGAGGAGTAAGGCTTATGTTCGCTCCCAGGTGAACTAGAACTTTGTGAAAAGTTGTGTCACCAATTTTACATGGCAATGTGAAAGCACCTTGATCATCAAGCTTCTCTAGTTATCTATTTTGGATAATGTAACTCATCCTTTTAGATAGCATAACGGTCTCCACTTGATCATTTATTATCTTCTTAGTCAAGATATCTTTGAGAAACTTCGCATAAGAGAGCATCTCAGCAATAACCTCAACTAAAGAAAGACTGACATAGAGTTTGCTGAGGATGTCCATAAATTTATGGAACTTGAAATCATATTTATTGTGAGAAAACCTTTTAGGGAAAGGAGGATGAAGATTGTTGTAAGAACTTGTTTGTTGAGGGTTTCCTACATATTTCTTACTTTGGTTTTTAGTTGTCACTTCTTCATTTGGGTCAAAAAACTCTTCAGATTTCCCCTTTGAAGATGGTGAAGATCCACCAATTACAGCTACACTCCTTAATGTCACATGTTTACAAGTCTTCCTTGTATTCATTTCAAGTTTTCTACACAAGGTATGAGAAGGCACTTTTTGATTAGAAAGAGCTTACTATGCGATTTGGTTCTCTAACATTCTTGTATGTGTGGTAATGCCCTCCACCTTGGAGGAGAGTTGTTGAATGGAATCTTTCATGAGTTGTCCATGCTTCCTAAACTCCTCATTTTGCTTCATTTGAGATGAAACAAAACCTTCTAAGAGAGATTCCAAGTTGGACTTCAATTTTTGTTGTTGATTGAAATTTCTTCTAACATTGTTGTTGAACCCTGGCGGATTGTTTGCATTGGAGGTCTACTTCCCAAATGTAATGGATGTCAACCTTGAGGTTGTTGAGGATATTGAGAATTTTGTTATAATAAGAAAATTTTGGATGATCACTCCATCCCACATTGTAAGTGTTTGAATATGGATTGTATGGTTGCTTGCTTCTGTAATTTCCTATTACAGTGCATTGCTCCATATCCTCTTCAGAAGGTGTAAAAGAAGGGCAGATTATAGAAGCTACCTATCCCAAAGCATCATTTCAGTCACAAATCAGATGTACTTCTGGACTGGTTGAGTATTCAACCTTTCAAACTTTTTCATGGGGACGTGTAACTTTTTTACAAAAAGATCAACACCATCAACAACATGGTTGCTGACCTACTTCCATGAAGCAATAGAGGATGAGGAAGGTTGATTGTCCTCTCAAAACTTCATTGGAAATGATTGATTGCCATATCATCAATAATTCCATAAGCTTCCCTCTAAGATTTATTCATTAAAGCTCAATTGGTTGGAACATCTATAGACATCTTGGTGTTGTATAACAACTGACTGTAAGAAGTCTGAAGGAGTAGCCAGTTGCTAAGGCCATGGTGAGGAAAAATGTGTTGAAGGTCCTTGAATCTCTCCCATGTGTTGTAGAGGGTTTCTCCATCTCTTTGAGAGAAATTTGTAAGTTGTCTTCTCAACTCGGTTGCCTTGCTTGGTAGAAAATATTTAGCAAGAAAAGCTTTCAGTAGTTCCTCCCAGCTATTTATAAAGTTCCTTTGTAAAGAAGAGAGGCATGCCTTGGCTCTATCCCTCAAAGAAAATGGAAATAACAATAGGTGAATACCATTAGGAGTAACACCATTAATCTTGAAACTTTTCATATACTGTAGAAATTTAGTGATATGCAAGTTAGGGTCCTCCACGAGAGTCCCTTCAAAATGATTCTGCTGAATAATCTACATGATGTTAGGGCTGATGCAGAAGTTGTTTGCCTCGATCTATTGGCTATTGATAACCCCATTAATATTATAGTATTAGGAACGGAGAAGTCCTTAAGAGGATGATCGTCTTCCATTCTTGGTTCCCAATAATCTGGTGATGATGAAGGTGATGATGGTTGTGAGTCTCCCAAGCTTGAAGGGTTTTCACTCTTCCTTGCTCTTCTATATATTCTCAAGGTACATTCGATCTCTAGGTCTGGGCATATAGATGGCTGAAGACCACATCTCGAATGTTGCTACATACAGTCCTACAAATTCACAAGTGAGGAGAAACACTTAACAAACAATAGATGATTTGATAGATGTAAGATGGGGATGAATAAGTGAAACGAGGGTGTGACCTAGTCTCTCTTACTAATTAACACTTCTTACTATAACAAAATAATACCACATCTCCCCGACAACAGTGCCAAAAACTTATTAGCCTATGTGCACAAGTCTTAAATTTATAACTCAAATACTACCCCTCAAGTATATGGGTGCTTGTAGTACTATCAAGGTTGTCCAAGGAGTAGGATGTTAGGCGTAAGAGTGTTAGTCTTCAATAATCTAGATCAATTTAAAGATTGATTTGGTGTTAACACTAGGAAACAGGTAAACTAGAGAATGCAACTAAATAGAAATCACTGGTATTAATTTTATTAAACATTCTTGAGGATAGGGTTTCACATCCATATCATAACATGAACATCAACAAAAGTCAAGGATACTCGAAATAATCACAAGGGAGATATGTATCCTACATTCACTTCCTAGTGATGTAGAACATTCATTACTTTGTTTACCGCTCCCATGGATAAACTTAGATTCAGACTACAAACCTTAATTCCCCAACACATCCCAGCCACTCTCATGGTCAAGATAGTACAGACACATCTCCTTAATCCTATACATATCTTCCTAGATCATACAAAGAGAAGAAATCAAACAATCAAAGTGGCTAGCAAAGCATGTAAGAAAAATTAAACACTAGTGAACCTTAGAAAAGTGAAACAACTAATATTACATATGAAATTCATGTTCAACAATTTTATAACATGGGAGTTACTCCCCCATGCCCAAAAAATATCTACTTGTTCATGATGATGAAACATAAGAACATGCTATAGATTTGGGAGCTAAATATGACCAAAGAAAGAAAGAGCAAGGGAAATCCAAGGAATAGGGAAGAACTCCTCCTTGAAGATGAATTTTTGCCCTTAATTGTTCTTCTTATCCAACAACCTTCTCTCTTGAGTGGTTGGAACACAGAAGATAAGCTTCTACTGCAATCCTTGAAGGAGAAATAAGTAGAAAAGAGGTTCTCTGCCAAGAAACATTATCTTCTTCTCCAAAATTGCCTCACCTATTATCTAGTAAAAAATTGTTTCAAATGAGATAAAACCATCCCTTGTGTGGACTTTCATATTATAAAAATAAGGACGGTTGTTTTAAAAATGTCCAGAAATCGACTACAACATAGTGTTTCTGGGAAGGCACACGACGTGTGGCCTTGAGTAACTAATGTCAAAAATTGCCTTGCCCAATGATTGCACATTGTGTTGTTTGAGAGACATGTCAGGTTGCTAAAAGTTGGAGAGGGCCTGGGTAGATCTTATCAGATCAAACATGGTGTGTGCTAATAAGCACACAATGTGTCTTTTGACAAAACTTCTGGCGATATCATTTGAATGAATGGACGTGTCATGTGGTCTGAGAGACAAACCATGTTTCTTCTCTTTAGGGGGGGATGAAATCCATTTGTAAACTCACATGTTGTGTGATAAAACACCGATGTCGTGTTCCCATATAGAAACTTCAAGAAATCCCTTAACATATATTCAATCTCCTTGAGAATCCAACAAGTGGATTCTGGTTGGATTGACCCCATTTCCTCGTCATAGTCATGTATCTATGGTCACAAACATGAAATGGGTAAAAAAATAAAAAACTGAAAGATCTAGCATGATTGATGATGGAATTATGGTCAAAATGTGTGAAAAGTGCATCCAAAAATGGTCCGAAAAGTGATATGATTTGTGCACATCAGATTCCGACTCAGATAAGGACTTTAAAGTGGAACAAGATAGAGTAAAGTCATGAAACTATAGGAAGTGTTAATCGAATAAATGATTGATTTGGATTCGATCTGTATTAGTTTATTTCTTTAATTCATCAAAAGCCCTAGGATGATCTGATTGGGGCCAAAAAAATTACCTTACCAATATTAATCATGAGGATTCTCAAAAATAAATTATGTTCTTATTTTCAGAGTCATAAATATTTTTCCTTGCCTTTAAGGATAAACACATATTCAATCTCCTCATATTATCTATAAATAGTTAAGGGAACATGTTTTGATTAAAGTTATTTATTATAATTTTATACTCATATAAATTTTATTGGACCCATATATGCACATTGCATCAGTCACATTTTGTGTAATCCTCACATTTCACTTATTTATCATATAGGGCTACTATTGTGCAAATCAATTATAATAATGAAAATTTTATTTAAATCATGTGGTGGAGGGAGTTCTATATAATTTAGATACTCAAAATTTTACTAGAACCAATTGTAACCACAATCATGATTTGTCATATTTGATATTGACTTAGAGAAATTAGGGTTTACCCTATCATACTCAGTGGAAAAAAAATGAATAAAGGGTAGTGTGACAACTTAAATTTTTGTCTCATCTATTATACTCATTCTCCCTCTTCAATAGACCCATCTCAATCAATATAATTTCAATAAAATTAGTTTGGTGTGTTCAATCCAAATTGATCACCTCGATGACTAATATCATGATATGTGGCACTAATTTGAGGAATTGGACTAAGTAACATGCTATATCATATAGCCTTTTTGAATCTAGTTTTGAACCTCAACACCATGATCTTTTACCTTTCTAATATGTACCATATTGTAGTAGACTCGATTACAAATCCAACGATGCAAGAATCTCCTTAATCAAACTTTCCAAGCCCAAGTTATAATCATTAAAATTTTGACAATTTTTATTCTTTTAAATCTAGATTTTGATGCATTTTTGATCGAACGTGGGCCGATCCTTTTGGGCCCATAAGGCCACATAGGCCCATCTATGGGATTTCCTTATCCCCGTCTGCTAAGTCACTATGGGAAAGTATCATGAGGTTTAGAATGTTGTCTTCCATCTCAGACCATATCCAGTAATGATCAAGGAACCAGATGATGGACAACAACATCCAAACCCTAAACCCCTTGCTCCATTTAAAGCCTTTGTTGCTGATAGTTGATCCTTTTCCTTCTTCCTTCCTCCTTATTTTCTACTTTTCCCTAGGTCTAGCCGCCAACACCCTTTCCCCCTTCTTCTGCTTTGTTTTTCTAGTTGCCTTTAGCAATATGGTCTCTGCCCATCCCATGGAAAGGCCAACACCGCTCGAGCCCTCAGTGGTGGGTATTGTGAGGGCCGAACACCTCTAGTCACCTCTCTCACATAGTTGCACCCTATTGATGTTGATGGAGTGGATTAGTTCTGGCCACAGTGGAGAAATCTTCCAGCCACATCACACCTCCTCGCGATAAGGGAGAGCAACCACAACTACTACGGGGACCCACGACCTCCTCTTCTCCCTTTCACCCCCTTCCTTGGCCGGTAGTAGGTGACATCAGACGTTGGATGGTGTTCCCTGCTTAGCCCCTATTTTGGGCGCTGGAACAAGGGAATCGTAACAGAAGAGGGCATGGATAGACGGGACCATAGGGCGGTTAGACTGGGAGTCTATGGGCCCAGGGAATGTCAACCCAACAGAGTCTTCGGTGGGAAACTGACACATGTACGAGAGGCGTCAGATGGCCATCCTAGGGGATGGATACATCACATGATAAATGTAACATCCTATTCTCTTTCCTCTATAATTCTGATTTAAATATTTGAAAAATGATAACTTTCTCATCTTAGTGCCAATATATAAGAAATCATATATCAAATAGATCAACTCGATGAAACTTACACAACGGACATGCTTGCAAATCCTAATTCATTTTTCTGTTCCCATATTTCCTTAAAATATTATAACTTTAGTATTTTGAATGAAATTAATGCATGTTTATGTAAAGCATGAATCTTCAGTACACTTTTTCCCTCTCTCTCTCTCTCATCTAATCAAATATTTGTTTGTCTTTGAACTATGTGAGGATCCCAATCATCCCCTTCGCTCATAAATGATCCTAATTGAACTAATGTGACATCTATGTGAACTTCACCCTAGATTTCTAATTTTGTTACTAATAGACATCAAGAATCATCCTAACCTTGAAGATCAACAACTTTGTTCTCCAATATGACACGAATATCAGACCCTCATATCCTCCTTGATATGTTTGATGTACATGGTACTAAATGGATGAATATGATCTCTTTTATGGTGATGCATGGCTATACCTTAATCAAATGTGAATCTTATTATTATTATGATATTCTCTCCCAAATCATAGTTGATTCTTGTATTGTTTATTACCTTGTTTTTGATATCTACCAAAATCTTATGGTGACCCCTAATGGCATGAGTTAGGTTGATGCTTGCATATATGTTGAAATGTGATAGCCAAGGTTGGGAGTATGATGTCTAGACCCTAGGGGACATCTACCTATATTGCATATATGTTGATGACCTAAACCATCTTTGATGATTTGATCTCATGTCATATTGGATCATGACCTTGTATGCCCTATTATGAGTCGTTTGACCCTAAAATGCAAGTAAGTGATTCAAACCTTGAAATGATCATAGAAAATGAATGGAACCTCAAAATGGCATGAAACTCGAACCAAACCATCATGATGACCTCTAAATCATTAAAATACCATGTAATGAACTAATAAGAAATCTTGAAAGTAACTTGGCCAAATCCCGAAAATGAATCTAATTGGGATTAATGATGAGAATCTAATGCATGTATGCCATCTTTTTCTTAACCAGGTTTGGCTTGTGATCTAGATGGTCAAGGATAAGTTATGAAATCCTAAATCATGTAAGGGTTTTAATGATTATATGACTATAGATTTCTTTCTTGAAATGTGATGCATATGTATGGTTGTTTGATTGCTCAAATATTTCCATGTAGTATTCTAGTATTGTACTTGATGTTTATCTCATAGACACTATTTTATAACTTGCAAATACAAACAAGAACTCCATTATACTACATTAGAATAGGGTTTTTCTCAATGATTCTAGTCATTGAGGTCCCTCACAAAGAACCATGGTTAGCTCTTAGCAATGGGCTCGAGACCTCTCATGTATAAAAGGGTAGCTAATCTTGAGCACCCTTATGGACTCGATCTTCCTATGGGAAGTTAGTTAAAAGGCCTTATGATATATGATGTTGTTGGTATAATTGGAGTAATATGATGTAAAAAATGGGCTCTTGTTTTGTTGAATACATAACTTGTTTATTCTTGTTCCTTACCTCTGCAACTCTTCTCAAATTATGCAAAGCTTATATATAGATACATATACATACACACACACAGATATATATAAAGGCTAGAATACACTCGAGTGTATCTGGAGCGGAATACACTCGAGTAGTTTTTCATGATGTAATAATTTTTTTGAAAATATAATCTATTGATCTTCTTAAACATCTTGTGAACAACTCATACGCAAAATTTGAGCACATTTGGATATGTATAGCTCATGTTATGAAGACCGCAAAAAATATGCATTTTAAATTAGTTTCACACGTCAATTTTGTTGCCCTTGAATGAGTGACTTACACTCATCCAAATGGGCTAAAAATTTGTATGTAGCCTAGTTATAGTATGACGGTGAAGATCAACAGTTTACATTGTGCAAAAAATAGTCTTGATATGCAAACACACTTGAGTGTATTTGTGCGATTCGTACACTCGAGTGTATTCTAGCCTGACTATATATATATATATATATATATATATATATAGAGAGAGAGAGAGAGAGAGAGGCTAGTGTACACTCGAGTGTACCGGAGGCACCGTACACCTCAGTCATTTTTAAAGATGCAATAACTTTTTGAAAAATCTAAACCATTGATATTCTTAAATATCTTAAGAACATACTGTATGGTAAATTTTAGCTCATTTGGACACTTATAGGTTGTGCATCTAAAGGATGAAAAAATCAGGCATTTCAAATTAGTTTTGTGCGTCAATTTTGTTTCCCTTGGATGGGTGACTTACACTCATCCAAATGAGCTCAAAATTTTATATGTGGCCTATTATTATTGTAACCATTAAGATCAATGGATTAGATTTTAGAAAAACATGGTCTATATAGGCAAACACCATTGGGGTGTACAACGTAATCTGTACTCTATATGTGTGTGTGTATATATGTATCTTTGAGCCCTATACTCAAAACCCCATGTGTTGACCCACATTGTTTCACGTATTTCATAGGTTCAGAGATGACTAGAAGTTGATGGGCTTGGTGAGCTATGTAAGGTGTACTTGTTGTAAGATCCCTAGTGTACATGGATGGACTTAATAAAATGCACTCTTGAATATGTGAATAAAATCTTGTAATAAAATAATATTTCTTAATATATCTTGTTGAATGTTGAGATTATGATTGGTGATTTTATCTTGTTATCTGTTCATGTCTGCCAAGCTTTTACTCTTTCAAATTCACACTTTGGAATTACCATTCTAGGGACAGAAGCCTAGGTCCTATCACCATTGACTTTATAGTCATTTGGAATTAGGATTTGGATAATAAACGGTTCCATGATAGGTAGATTAAGGCTTCAAAGTTTTTAGTTATAGTTTAAGTGATGTAAAATTATATACTTGTTTTTATCAAGATAGGATGTTATAATAATATACTCTTCCCTCTATATATTTACCACATATAACACCATATACTTGGATGTGATTATTGAGATATGAGCAATAGGAATCCATTGATGACTTGTTTCTTCAAGGAGGATTGTGAGGAAAGTCTTCATAGAGATTAGATGATGTTATGGGGATTACATGTTTTGCGTCATCTAGGGGTTGGATTTGTGTTTCTCAGGTGTTAGTGGCAACCCTCTCACCATAATACGAGTGATGTGGGGGTGTAAATTTATCCTTCAGATCACATGACAGAACTCGATTAGTGTGATTTACAAGTAGGCATGATGTAATAGAGGATGGTGACTACTATTATTTTGAGGATGAGGTTATCTATGGAGAACACTACATGCATGGAATGATTATAAGAAGGATGCCAATTTTTTCCATGGGTAAAGGATAATGTAACATCCCAGGATTTGAGGCCTCGAATAAAATGATCTTATAAGGAATGATTGGACTACCCATATCACCAAGGTGCACCTCCTTTTCCGGGAGCCCATCTCTAAATAACTCCATAGTTAAGCGTGCTCAACTTGGAGTAGTACTAGGATGGGTGACCATTCGGGAAGTTGACCCCGGCTTGCACGTGCATGAGGACAAAGCACGCAGTTAAGGCTAGTGGTGGTCTATGGGGCCATTCGTCATTCCTGAAACCTTACTAGAGCCTTGGGCAGTGGGCCAGGACGTTACAAATGGTATCAGAGCCGTAACCCCTCCAGTAGGTGGGGCTCACATGGACATGGTATGCCAGTCTTGAGCCGTGCGGTCCAGGCATGTAGGAAAGGGTTGTCCATGGTTGACGTAGCCACCCTTGCGTTGGTATTCCGTGATCGGGAGCTGGGTGTCCATGGGTCATTGTGGGTCTGCATTGAAATGGGGTCAGATTATGAGGCCATATAGTAGAGCCTTGATGAGGACGTCAAGAGTCTAAGTGGGGGAGATTGTAACATCCCAGGATTTGAGGCCTTGGATAAAATGATCTTATAAAGAATGACTGGACTACCCATATCACCAAGGTGCACCTCCTTTTCCGGGAGCCCATCTCTAAAGAACTCCATACTTAAGCGTTCTCAACTTGGAGTAGTACTAGGATGGGTGACCAGTCGGGAAGTTGACCCCGGCTTGCACGTGCATGAGGACAAAGCACGCAGTTAAGGCTAGTGGTGGTCTGTGGGGCCAGTCTTCATTCCTAAAACCTTACTAGAGCCTTGGGTAGTGGGCCCGGACGTTACAGATAATGTGGCCCTAATTTGTAGTGGATATATAGGAGAAATAGACAAGAGATGAGACACAATTAAATGGACCAAAAGGTAGGGGTATAGTGGTTTGATTATATAATAACTATGAAGGGAAGGTCGTTCTTGGATCTATTGGGCCCAAGTAAAGAAAAGAAGTTGGATAGCATTGTTGATGATGAAGAATATGTACTCAACTAATACATAATGAGGAAGTATTAGCATGTTTGTGTGGAGATTGATAATATGGGTCATATAAGAGGATGTAGATGATATTAACACTGCTTCGTGGATCAAAATTAAGAGTCTATGTATAATAATGATTGGGCTTTCAAGACGTTAACAAAAGAGAGAAATGAATGATCAATCCTCGAGGATGGAATTGGGTTGGACTCTATCTACATCTTCTTCATCTTGTCACCTTATAGGAATGTCAACCCAGTTTTGAGGTGTACCTGATGGACAATACCACATTTCCTTATTTCAAACAAGTAGTAGTTTGTGTTATAGTTATTTTATGAGAGCTCAAATTATTTTGTGGTCACTGTGGAATGAATTTTTATGCTTTTCCTGTGGGGATTGATTGTAATTGTTTTTCTGGTTCTCAATATTTTTTTGCTTAAGTATAATCTAACCTTAGTTGAGCTTTTACAAGCCTTTTTGAATAGAGTTGCAAACTGAATTCAACTTTGAATAAAATATTCAATATGATTAATGATTAGAAAATAGTATTCTCTCATTGATATAAAGTACTTTAAGGTATTTCATAACATATTTAGAATCCTACTTTCATATTGTTTAATTACATCTTTTCTTGATCAATAAATGGGAAATGGGAAAACCCAGGCCTAAAAAATTTCACTTCTCTCCTCCCTTCTCCTTCTCAATTTGAATTCTAGAGTCTAAAGACATAGTCTCACAATGAAAACAAAGTTCCAATCTGAGACTTATTTAGACTTCATAAAAGTCAAAACTTCAAAAGGAAAATATTATATGTTTCACACGAGGCCCCCAAAAAAATTATCATACTCTTCACAGATTAATCTCATTTCCACCAATAAGATTTGTACATAATGATTTCTAGTCCCCAAGGAGAAAATCTTAGACCTATTTCCTAATATAATCTGGAAGGGATTCTTGATTCTCTGAATTCTCTTTTCTCAATAAAAAACCACAGACTCTTTGAGAAAATAGTAAAACTTTCTTCTCAGATTGAGACATGGTTGATTTACACATCCTACTATCCCTACTAAATAAAATTATCATTCATGATGCAGATTGCATGTAGAGTTCTTATTGATTACTGTTAGATTCTTTCTTACATGGTCTGATTATTTTCTTGTCTATAAGCCTGATCATAATTCTACATGCCTACTTGTTAGTGTTCATCAGTCTTTCTTTCAAAATATCCTATGAATATTATTGTTCCTAAAATCTCTATCTTGCTCATGAGTAAACATCCCTTTTTAATGCATATTGATCATATCAAGAAATTTTGATAACATTCAAGGCCAATATTAATCATGTGTTTATCATTATTCATCCATGTAGGAATGTTAGCGCAATGTACATGACAGACTAGGTCTATAAATGAGTAGGGTGTTACCCATTAACCCATGACCCAATAGGGTAGAGTAAGGGTAAGCATATTTTTACCCATCAATCATTTACCCTCTACCTACTTTATCAGAATATAAAGAGGATAGGGTAAGGGAGAAGTTTACCCTACCTACTTTACCCATTTACCCATTAGTATAACTTTTAATATATTTTTCATATTCTGATATATGTATTACTGCCTATTAAAACCCACAAGAAACACCACTACTTTCTTAATTTATACTATTATGTTCCCAAAACATTAATAAATGGTGGTTAACATAGTCATATATTAGATGAAAAATGAATTCATCAATAACAAATTAAATTCTAAAAAAATGGACCTTGATTTTAGAAAATATTCAGTTAAATATCACTATTTTTATAGTATATCACCAGAAAACATAATAATTACTATATGAAACTAGTTTTGATAGCATCTTGTGTTGTATATAGGAAATAGCATATGAGATTATTGTTGAAAATAGCATATATCTATCTTTATGTTACTTTATCTATTTCACATGTTACCTTACCCATTGTTTTTATAAAAAGTGTAATTACCCATCATGTTGCCTGCAA
Source organism: Alisma plantago-aquatica (assembly GCA_963693085.1). Lineage (NCBI taxonomy): Eukaryota > Viridiplantae > Streptophyta > Magnoliopsida > Alismatales > Alismataceae > Alisma > Alisma plantago-aquatica. The sequence continues at coordinate 288,705,608 of OY856411.1, forward strand.
CTTAGATGCAGATAAGGATAAGAATAACTATTTGCCCTACCCTACCCTATATATTGACAACCGTATAGTGGACTACAATACCACATTGACTCAATTTACACATATCATATACATTTACAACCCTACGATGAACTACAATACCTAAATCTAGACGTACCATATCCATTTACAACCTTACAATAAACTACAATACCGCATTGACTCAATTTAGACGTGCAGTAGAATATTTGCCCTTAGGACTTGTTGTTCATAATTAATCAAGGAGCATGTTGAACCTTGGTTCAAATCATGCCACTTGTTATGCGAACAAAATTCCTAACCCTACCATTTAATGGGTCGGAACATGTGTAGATCGATGAGAGAAGGAGTAGCCTACTCCCAACAATCAAGGAAGAATAACTCCGCACTCAGAATATTTGTTGTCCTTGAGGTAGAGACATACTTTTAAATATACTCCAATAATATTAAGGGGAAAATAATGCACAACATACGCTCGTTCCACAAAACTCTAAAATTGCTTTCTGACTCATCCCCCTCCACGAATCTCACATGAAGAATGCCAACAGCATGTGCTTTCGTTTGATTGTTCTCCTCCTGCGTGTTTGCAGGACGCATGAAGGATATTTGTTAGGAGGAGCCTACCGACAAATTAGGATTTGTTGACATCGACTACCATGAAATTCCAAAACAGATGGAGATGTACAGGCCCTTTGACTGCATCTGCATGGCTGCCGCTTCAAATGAGAGCCAACGGCTGCGGCGGGGTGGGGATGGTGAAGCCTAGTTGTACAGGAACAGGGAGACTACCGTGAAGGTGCAAGGATGAGGGCACCGTTGTTGGACTAGTTTGCTAAGTTGTAGGCCGGCTTTATGACAAGTTGGAACTGGGAGAGTTGGTCATGGACCAAGGCCGCTATCTGAGCCGAGTACGTCCAAAAACGGGTCCGCCTAATTAACTGCCAAAGCATACCACAGAAGAAACGTCGTTAGCACACCTCTAAATTCAAACTGCAATGATATTTGTGTGAGGAAGAAGATAAAAGAAGAAGAAAAATCGTGCCAGGAAGCAAAAGTACCATGGTATTCTAATTGCGCGCGGCACAATCAGCACGACATTCCCGGCGCACGGTATTCTAATTGCAGCTGTTATGGCTCACGGCTGGCGCATGCCGAATGTACATATTTGCGGTTTCGTGGCAGTCGACCATTAGTACCATGACCGCACACGGCTGTTGCCTAACTGTGGAAGTCTCCTAGCCCTAAGACCCAACTCCGGCTTTCAACGGCTCTGCATGGCGGCTGCAGGCTTCCCACATCCAACGCTGACCCACAACTCCATGCAACATTGCATCTTAAAATGTATTTGCATTTTTCATGTGTGCATGCTGCAGGAGACTCTTCTCTCTCTGTCTCTCTATTCGTTACATAGAACAACAATGTACTTGGATGACCCCTTCTCCCGATTGTGAGTACACTCAAAACTTAAGACCAAAACAGTTTTCTATTTTTATTACCAATAACATGATTCACATTTTATTTTCAAAATGACATGCTTCTAAGGCAATATGGTCCCAAAAAGGACATATTGCTCTCCGTAGGGACAATACATCTCCAGGGAAGAAGTATTGTTGCTTTAGAAAAGAAATACATCCTCAACTAGGATGTGTTATACCCAACATAGCAATGCATCCCAAATAAAAATGTGTCATTTTTTTTTTATATTTTCCTTTATTTTTAATTATAATACCATGTATGTTTTTAATTATATATATATACTTAATGATCAAATACGCATTAACATATGTAAAATAACCCCTAACACTAATGAAAAAATAAAAAATACTATAAATCATGAATACATAATAATTATAAATCTAAATATAAGTGTATTAAATTAATAGATACAACAGTAAGATTAATAGATACAAAACTAAAGTTATATAAGAAAGTATAAATACTAAATAAATAGACATTAATTTACAAAACATTAAAAAAAACAACAACTTTAATGTAATAAAATATAACACCCGTCGATATGCATAAAACATATAAGAAGAAATTTATAATAAATTGATAACATAAATCTATTTACCATCTAATCATTTAAAATAAATTATGTTAATATCTTTACTTTTTTAATTCAATTTAAAGACATATATGATCCCACACAAATCAAACATATTATTGTTTTTTATATGTTGTACTTAGAATCCTTCATATCATATATTTCATTTTGATTATTTATTGTTATTGTTCTTGTATATTTTACTTTACATTATTCACATGTTTATATTTTTGATATTATATTTGGTGTATCTAATAAGTATATTTATAGATACATTACTGTGTGTATCAATGTGTGTAATATTTTACTATATAGTTTTTTTCATTTTTGTTTCTAAGTTTATATATATACTTGTATATTTTTTAATTTTAAAATTTATTATGTTATTTTAATATTGTAACCATTAATTTTAGACACTATCATTTATATTTATAAATATTATGTATTAATAAAATATATGATTGTTTTATTTTTTAGGTATTATCTTAAATATGTAATTTAATATATATATATATATATATAAGTTAATGTGTATTGTTATCATCATTAAAAAGTAACTATATATATAATTAAGAAACAAACATGGTATCACAATTAAAAAATAAAGAAAAATATATATAAAAACAATATATGTCCATTGGGGACACATTGTTCTGGCGGGGGCAATGTGTCCCATTTGAAAACATATTACTTTTTTAAAGTAGTAATATATCTCCCGCATAGACGCTTTGCTCTCACGGGCAGAAATACGTCATTTTTAAAGACGTATTACTTCTAGAACATGCCATTTTGGGAATTAAAATGTGAATCATGCTATATTGGTAATAAAAATAGTAAAAAATATTATATAAGTTTTTTTGCCAAAACATAATCGTTATACGTTCCCAATTGTATATCCAATGAAATATTAAACAAATCTTTTGTGAATATGTTTAGTAAAACCTACCGTGATATGGTACGTTATACTATCCATATTTAAATAAAGATTCCAATAAAAGTATATACATTGTGGTTAGAGTTTTGATTAACATGTATCTATATTCGAAATGACCGCCAACAATATTCTTACTCATTCAAGATTGTTCCACTTATACATTTTTTTCTTATATAATAAACATTACGACTCTTTTTACGGTATATGTTATTCCAATCAAATTATTTTTTAATACTGAGATTATTTATTTGTTCTCGTCTTTATTCTTCTATTCATTTTTTAAAGATCACCAATCACACTACCCACCAGATGTCCCATTTAATAATCTCTGGTCACGTGTGTAACTTTTGGCACGACTAAAATAATACATACATGATGTTAACGTCATCCACCCCCTTGTTAATATTAATAGGTCATCAATCAATTGACAGATTGATTGTTAACTAATGTTAATATTGACCATATGTATATTATTGACTATTGATTGTATTTATATTGTTGATTGTCAGTTTCTTTCAAAAATTCATTGCAATTATTGTAAAGAGGATCTCCTCCCTTATATATAAAGAGACACACTCTTTGTAACAAATACATTAAAATATACTCATATTTTTAAGTTTAAATCCATTCACATGGTATCAGAGTTAAGTTAGGATTCAGTTTATCCCTCCATCTCCCATAGAACTCTTTCACCTTCATTTTCTTTTCCATTGTTTCACAATGGAAGCCAATAACACCAACAATAACTTCCTCCCACGTCATGCATCGCAGATTCTTTTACACACTGCCATTTATTGGTAACTATTTGGGACCTCCTCGGGAACCATGTTATCTCTCACCTAGATCCTTCCAAAACTCCTTCTCATCATCTTTCATCTCATGAAAAAGAGGATGCTCTCATCAACCCTAAATTTACAAAGTGGAAGATTTGTGATGAACGAATCATGTCCTACCTCATCAATTCCACTCACATAAATCTTCGAGATGGTATTCTTAAAAAACACACCACCATTGCTTTCATATGGGCCAGTCTTGAGAGACAATTCACTCAATCAATGGACACTAAAAAAATCAACTTACAATGGAAGTAGTACGAGCAATATAAGGTGACATTTCTATCTCTAAATTCTATGACTACATGTGTAGCCTTTGGCATCTTGGAAACATCAAAAGGCATGCATGCTCTACATGCACACCATAAAATAAGGAGTTTCAGATATATCATTTTCTTATGACACTTTATCCACAATTTTAGTCATGTGTGACCAATAACAGACAACAGTCGACAACGCCTTCTATAAAATCCATCATCCCATAACTCATGGCTGATGAAACTCATGTTCGACTCATGAAACTACAACACCAATGCACAATCTACAATCTGTCACGTCTGGCACTAACATGGCTCTTGCAACTGCTATTATAAGGATAAAATATCATGATCATCTAATATGTACACATTTTCATAAAAGGGGTCATTTGGTCAAAGGATGTTTGAAGCTTCACCCAAATCTCTATCAAGAATACAAGGAAAGAACAAAGTGTGCTATTTCCCCAGCTACAACAAACACTGCTATTGTAGCAAGTGGGACAGAAAAAGTAACTCTCTCTCCCATAGAGATCACAAACATGCTTTGCCAAATCATGAAGATGGGCATGGATGGCCACATCTTCAAGCACTGAAGGTGTGGTTTCATCTTTATCTTCCTCGACTACATGTATAAATTCAGACATCTTTGATCATGGATTCAAGTGCCACATATCAAATGACTCCAAGTTCTTCTATTTAAAGAAATTATTATCATCTACAACAACCACCAATAGAAACAAAAAATGTCTCACTTATTTATATATCTCAGATTGGATACATCACACCTCAATCCTTGACTTATGGAAGTCGTACTTTGTCCAAAGTTTTACATAATCCCAGCTTGCACATGAATCTAGAAAATGTTGCAAAATTTTGTCATTCTGACTTCTAGGTGATTTTTGATAAAAGTTTGTGTTATGTGTAGGACCCACATTCAGTCTAGGAGATTGGGATTGCAAATAGAGTTCATGATCTATGTCATGTGCCTATTCTTCACATTTCAAACACCACTCACATTGCCTCTGCTAGAGTAATTATCTCACCAAATTTATGGCATTATAGATTAGGAAATATCTCCAAGTTTTCTTAGTAGTCTTGTTAAGTTTGGCATTCTTGGTTTAGTATATAGTTCCACCCAACTACAAGAGTGCACTAGTTATAAACGTGCTAAATATACAAGTCTTCCTTTTACAAACTCAACCAATAAAAATATTAATCTTTTTTATCTTGTTCATTGTGATATTTGGGGCCCTGCAACTATCACCTCTAGAAGAGGATTCTAATATTATGTAATTTTTATTGATGATTTCACAAGATATAAATGGATTTACGTCATATGCAACAGGTCTAAAATACCACACATATACCAATATTTTACCAATAGAAATAAGACCCAACACAATAAAGTCATTTGGGTGTTCCATGTAGATGGTGCAAAGGAGTATACATCTACCATGTGTGAGATCTTTAGCTCCCAAGGAACCATTTTTCAACAATGTTGTCCTTACACCCATAAAAATGGTGTTGTAGAGAGGAAGCACATACACATTCTTAAAACCACACATGCTTTGCTCATTTGCTCTGGCGTTCCACAATGCTTCTGGGATGAAGTCATCCTATTAGAAATAACTACATCCGCAAACCTCTACACCAATTCTATCTCTGTGTCTAGAATGCGACATAAATAATATATATTATAAACATATCATTGCAAGCATATATATGTATATATATCCCTGTATATATGCTATATTTTATGTTTTATATTTTAGGGGGAGGGGTGTGGCTCCTGCTCGCCTTCCTGGTTTCATCCTTGTATCTAGCAACTCAAAATCCATAGATAATTCATACCTTCCCCTGGATTGTACACGAAAAAGTCCATGCTTACAATTGTAGATAAGAAACGTTGACACATCTAGGTGGGTGTTACTTGTCTAGCCTACAACACTAACCTTGATTCTATTCTTTATCGCATGTGTGATTGCAAATGTATATCATAGCCATTCAACATAGGTTAAATGTTTTTTTCATCCTTCTTCCCATTCTTTGAAGATGACTGGATCTACCATATCAATTCCGCACGCCATGGCTAGCACCTTGAGGATCGTGGCGTATTGGCACATATGGAAGTCTTCACAATGACTTGGTTCACTTTATGAAGAGACATACACATAGAGTCTCATGTTTCTTCTATCAAGGAGCTTATAGAGACCATTGTATCTATGATGTTGACTTTCAGATTACTACCAAGCAAGCTGGCATTGGTATGCACGTGGTAGCCTCTTTGGAGGAAATTCTATCGTATGCAAATGTTGGTCCACCTTGTAGCAATCAACAACATACCATGTAGTTTTAACTTAGTTGCGAACTCACTAAAAAACACTTTATATTTTCTTTCTTCCCTTTCTCTATTGCCACTTTTAAGCCAACTCTACCTACATGTAAACGTCTCCTTCATCTGATTCTAGCCTACAATTAGGGATGAACATCGGGTTGGGCCGACCCTATCTGACCCCTGACCCAGCCTGCAACTCAATCTAGGCCCGAATCTGATTTATAATATGGGTAGACCAGGCCTAAAATTTAAACCCATATTTTATTAGGGCCTGATACGGGTTGAGGTAAACCCTGTCCCAAAAACCTGAATGCTCATATTAAATTTATGTACATTGCATACATATACATCTATGTTTATCCTGAAAGAAAAATGTACATATTTCTTAATGAAATATGTAGTATGTATCCAACCAATGGCAACATGGATAATCCGTAATGAATCTACATGATTAATGAATTGATACTAGTAAGATAACCATCATTGCCATGGGTAGACATTCTTGATTTCTTTGTTTTGATCTCATGGTGTCATTCAAATGAACCTATTGTTGTTTAGCTATGTATACTTTAACAATTGAATAAAACATGACATCCATACTTTGATTTGAAATGTATATAGCACCCAAAAAGGTCATTTCATTATATCATTAAAGAAAAATAAAGAAGCAACTAGCTCAAACCTTTGTAGATTTCACTTTTTTTCTCTTATGCCCACATGTAGGAGACAAATAATCTTTTTCCCTTTCAACATCCATTTCACTAGTTCAGAAACTACCTTTAGCGTTAGTTAAAACATACCTACAATGTCGGTTACAAAGTGAAACCTAAGTGGGTGACACTAAAATTATATGCCTAAGCTGTCGGTTCCTTGGGGACGCCAAAATTGATTACCAAGATATTCAACCTCAGTTGTATGATAAAAATAGGACACATCAAGTATCATGATCATCGGTTGTAGAAAACATTCCACGTTGTTTATCAATACCAAGTCACAACTATAAATGGAAAAGGTGTCTTTGTCGCTGGATTGAGTAAGAAACTGACACCTATCCTACACCATAGCCATCGATTGTGAAAAGACTCTGATGTCATTTATCCAGTCCAAGTCACATTTATAAATGTAAAAGGTCTCTTTGTCATCGGGTTTGAAAAGAAACTAACACCTTTCCTGTGCCCACATGTGATGATATAAACTTTGGATTCAAGTATGTTTTGGTACACCTTGGTATTGCCAAATATTAGTGTCATCTTATGCTCGGAAAGGACCCTTCCTAAAAGAGTGAGTTTCAAAAATTAGTTTTAAAACTAAGGTAAAATTAAAGGTCACTTAGAAACTTGAGAGATTAAGTGCAAGAAGTGCAAAAATCACATAGATTAAGTATGATTCTTTAGAACCATGTATGACCATCTCTAAGGGACACAAAGAAAAGTCATTATGGAAGTGATTGGTAGAATGAGGCCAGGCCTAGATGGGTAGGTCACCATGATTCCCATGAAGGGACATAAGGAAAACTATGAGTGCCCTAAGAGATGAAGGAAATTTGGGTGATAATTCTAAAGGATACAATGTGCTTGGTTATTATCATCAAGGAAACCTCAAGTAAGTGAATCCTAAGGTCAAGGAGGGATAAGACGATGGCAGTAGGAATTGATTGTGCCCTGAATGCATGAGACCATATGGTCGGGAGGTAAAATCTATGTTTACCCAAGGCCCATGGGTTAGGAGGTTGGCCACCTTCATGAGTTCAAGTGGTCCAAGGGGTAAATGTGAGAGGCACCCCTAGATGTATAAGGATGAGATCACTTCAAAAGTATCCACACCCTAGAGACTTTGAGGAGATGACTAAGGCTAAAGAGAAAAGATATAAGAAGTCAAGTGATAATAAAATTCCACAAACACTAAAGAGGGGGGGTCTCTTGACTTCAAGAAATATAAGAATACTGTGAAATGAGAAGCATGTCTGGTTTAGATTCATGTTGAGAGGGATTCAACCAAACTACAGAATTAAAATGGTAATGTGTGATGTACTACCTCTACTCTTGGAATAGGATGAGCTTTGTATTTAGACTGCAGCCAAATGCTCATTTCATCTTGTTATGAGTGTGAGAAAGGAGATGGACACATGCCATATTAGAAATGGAAATGATATAAGGAATGAACACTTATGTTGAAACCTTTTTTGGATAACTGAGAATTTGAGGTATTATGATAGCCTTAGGAAAGAATATTGAATGAATGGTTTGGAAGCCTAGGTGATAAAGGTAATTGCCAGATTAAAATTTCAAATGAGGATATCCATACCAAGTGGAATTAGATTTCTATAGGTATAAGATTGAATATGGTGATAAAATTAATGGAGGCAAGAGTTGAGGTACCAAATAAAGACCCAGTCTGACTTGTCGACCAAGATTGTAACAACCCAATTAGATGACCCAGAATTAGTTGAGATAAAGGGATAGATGAAGAAGCCTCATATACATCTCTCAGTGGATGTGAATGGTAGATCTGATGTGAAAGTCATATTTGAGTTCATGAGAATTCACCTTTAAGGACTTAGAAGTTCATTAGTCTAAGTTTACAGTACACCTTGGTGCCACCAAGATGTTTAAATGCATAGTTGCATATGTAGTCAGTTGTCTCACGTGCCAAATGGTGAAGGTTGAAAACCACCAATCTGGTGGGTTACTACAACCAATTGAGTTTTGCAAGAGGAAATGGGACCCAAATACTATGGATTTTGTGGCGAGTATCACCAAGACAAAGAGAGGTCATGATGTAAGTTGGGTTGTGGTGGACCACATAATAAAATCAGCACATTTTCTCACCTTAAAGATTACTGGTAAGGTGACAGGCCTAGCTGAACTATATGTTAGGAAAATAGGTTTCCTGCATGGTGTTCTGAGTTCAATTATTTCTGATCGTGACCTTAAGTTCACCTATAAGTTGTGAAAGCAAGTGCATGAAGAACTATGTAAAAGATTGAAGTTTAGCACAGCTTATCACCCCCAGACTATAACCACCTAACCAAATCAACGCATTTCCTCACCTTAAAGATTACTGCCAAGGTGAAAGACCTAGTTGAACTATATGTTAGGGATATAGGTTGCCTGCATGGTGTTATGAGTTCAATTATTTCTGATCATGACCCTAACTTCACCTCTAAGTTATGAAAGCAAGTGCATGAAGAACTTTGTAGAAGATTGAAGTTTAGCACAACTTATCACGCCCAGACTGATGGACAGTCAGAAAGAAAAATCCAAACTTTAGAGGATTTGTTGAGAGCATGTGTGCTCTATTGGGGTGGATCATGGGAACAGTACTTTCCCTTAGTTGAGTTTGCTTACAATAATAGTTATCAAGTATGTATCGAGATGCCTCTGTACGAAGATCTTTATGGGAGGTTGTATCGATTACCGCTTGAATGGGATGATGTCATTGAGAGGACCTTACTGGGGTTAGAAGAACTGCAGTTGTATGTGGATAAAGTCATTTTGATCATGAAAAGGCTAAAGAGAGCCCATGATCGAAAGAATTGTATGCTGATGCAAAGTAGACTGACTTGTACTTCACTGTGGGTGAACATGTGATCTTGAAAATTTGACCTCTTCAAGCTATAGCTAAGAACAAAGAAAAGTTGACTCCCCAATATGTGGGTCCGTTTGAAATCCTAGAACAGATTGGTGAAGATGCTTATCATTTAGCATTACTACCTAAATATAGTATGATGCATGATGTGTTTCATGTGTCCAATATAAAGCACGATGTGAAGGATCCAAGCCATGTACTGAGCATTGAACCTATTGAACTTCGAGGGAGGCTGACATATCCTAAGTCACCTCTGAGGGTATTGGATACCAAGGTGAAAGAGCTCAAGAACAGAAAGATAGAGATCGTAAGGGTTCTTTAGAAGCACCATGGAGAGGGTGAAGCCACAGGGGAGCTAAAGATAGACATGGAAAAGTCCCATCTTGAATTGTTTGTTTTATTAGTCAAATTTTGAGGACACAATTCTTATAAGAGGGCAAGGATGTTATAACCTGGTTGTTCCCATGCATTTATATAATTGAAATGCAACTATTTGAATAAAATGGGACATATTATAATTTTGGTGTGCATTGTTTTGAAAGTATGGTTTTCTCTTGAAAATTTCCCTTTGTGGTGAATTTCATGATTTATACTATTTTTCAATATTGGATATAAGGGGAAAAGAAGAGAAGAAATCCAATAATGATAAAAAGGTAAAATAATAATAGATAATAAGTGATATTCTTATGAGAATTTTGTAGAATTCTCTAGAAAGTGGTATGGATGACCACAAATAGTTGGATTTCAATTTCACATGGTTGCTAATAAGAAAAGTAATCAAAATCAAGAAAATAGAAAAGATAAGAATGAGAAAAGAATTTAATTAATTATAAAAAATGTGCCTTACGCGGAGAAAACTTGGTTGTTATGAAAAACATCTTTTCTTTTGGGTTTTGGTCTCAAACACTGCCCATGGTTAGTTTCATTATGGATTTTCTCTTAAAATTTGGAATTAAAATTGTCAAAAAAAGAGATATGTTCAAGTTCACATATAGGTCCTTGTGAAACAAAATAGGAAATTGGATATTTTGTGCCCATAATAATTACCCAATATAATTTTAGGTGGAAAATATTTCAAATAGAGATCATGGAAGAAAAACCAGAACTTTCCAATTGTCTTGTGACATAGAAAATGAAAAATGTAATTATGTAAAATTTTCTAAAAAGGCAAATTTGGGGTTACTAATAAATTTGTTTGAATCTCAAGTTTTTTTTCCAAGAAAAGGATAATGAGAAATAGAAAGTTTCCCTAGGAAAGAGAGTTACTGAGAAGGGGATATATTTAATCAACTTTTTGGGGGTTTAATCAAAAGAAAAAACTTTTCAAGGTTCTTTCTTTTTCTTCCCTAGGGCACGTAGAGCAAACCCATGGCTCCTATTCATTTTGTGGGGATTGTATGGATGCAAGAAGCGCACTTGGGCTATGAAAAGGTTCGGGTTGTCTTCATCTAGCAAGGCACACTGACCTTGCACTTCTCTATATAGATCACTCCCTACAAATTGACTTTGACACCCTATCTTCTCCTTCAACCATAGCCATGGCGAGAAGGATCTCCTGATGGCTTAATTCACTCGACCATTGGGCATGATGGTGATCTAAAGAGACCTCTAGGCATTTGATTCATACAACCTCTGCACTGGGGTGCCCAAGTATACTCATCTACCTTCCTTCTTCAACTGTTGTTCGTTCTTCAAATCAATACATAGGAAGCCCTCTGTTTCCAACCTCGACCACCGCCGACCTGATCAGGACTCTATCAAGTCTAGTGGGGGCTGAGGGATCCTTCTCAAGTAACCCAAGCCTAGCAGTGAGGGGGAAGGAGTATCCTATGTCTCACGGAACCTATACGCGATAGAGATAGATCTCGTCAGGAGGTAGGGGAAGGTGCATAGGTTAATGACTGTTGTGCCCCCAACCGCACGTCTAAAGTGTGAGGATGTGGAGGAACTTTTCCCTCAAATCCCAGACGAATATGATATTTCATAAAAATAATGCTTTTGTTGACGTGCCCATGTCTAATTGGCCATAATGTATTATTTTGTTTAAATTGTAGTAAATTATTGGTTGATCAGATGGTGACATGTTATATAAGAATTTTGCTAAAAAAATGAGAAATGTAATAAAAATATATGCATTACCTAGATCTACTTCTAGTTTGAAAAATGCCTAATGGTAGCAACTTCAATGTGGTTAACATTTAAGAACCCTAAGATTTAGGTTTTGATGGTCCTAATGTGTCCAATTGATATTAATAATAAAAGCAAGGTCTTTTATGGATAAAAAGAGAAACTTGAAACCTATGTGAACTTAACAACCCATAATTCGATAAATTAGGACTTCTTGGAGATTAAAAGTGCAATTAATGATCAAATTAGGGTTTGTCAACCAAAAAGTCATGAAAAGTGATAATTAGGGTTTAGGAATATAAAACCCTAATAAAAACCCTAACTTGAGACCCAATTCAGTCTTGGTGATAAATATGGATAGAATAATGATACATGGTTGTTATTCTTTAACCTTTAGGATAATTGATTGGTTTCTTATTTGGTTATTCCTGATTGGTCTTGCTTGGATATCAAGTATACCTGATCAAGGTATGTGGTTTTACAATCTATAAAGTCACTATGGCTATCACATCATATGCTTGTAACTTGCTCAAACTCTGCATACCAACTCTGGAAGTTTGTAAGGAAGAAAAATAAAAGAGTTATGATGATGACTACAGACCAGGGCCCAAATTGGAAAGGTCAGACCAGACCCTAGATTGAGAAGGTCATATGAGATCATGTCCCTAAGTGGGAAGACCAACATGACACCTAGGTCCAAATTGAGAGGTGGGCTTATGTCCTCTGTATGATAAAAAAGACCCTAAGAAAGGGTATCCTAGAGGTTAAGTAAAAAAATGGGTTGATAAGTTAGGAAGAAAATGATAATTTTTTTTGTAACAATAATTGTTGTGGTTGTGTTGTTACAACTAGATGCTAACATTTTGGTCCCCCCACAGACTAGTACAACTTGTCATACTAATCGATTTTTTTTTATTATTTTTCACTGTTTTAGGTTAATCTACAACTCTACAAGTATGATGAAAATGTATATCTAGGAAAAGAAGGCACACAAAGAAAATACATTAATGTAATCATGGAGGTTATAGATATCTAGCATTTATTTTCATGTTGCAACTTCGGACATTCATATCATGTAATTCCTTAATGGAAAATGTAATATCTTCTCGTACCAAACTCCTTTTGATTAATAAAACTTATTAATTATTTTTAGTTATTTGCTAAACCTTCGGTCATGTATTGAAGGTAATGGTCATTGCCTCTCGGTCCGCCTGAATAGGAGATAACATGGGGAGGGGGTCGTTACAAAACTGATACTAGAGTGCAATTCTAAGGGGAATAATTTTTCATGGGGTGTGACGTGAACACTGCGACGTTAGTTTCTTGAGGAGTAAGAACACAGATTGTGATATTTTTTACAGTTTTACATGTGAATCAATGTTTGTCCTTGGTTCCTTAAAGTAACGACACTCATCTTAATTTTTTTGGAGGTAAATATTTTTCCCTACAAAATTATATTTCACAGATTATTTTAGACGTCGGTTTTTGGAAAGACAACCGGTGTTAATGCAAAAACGGTACCTATTTCTTTTTCTTAATCGATAGGACTTGAACGTGGTGATGTTTGTGTTGGAGAACTGACGTTGTATGGTATCTAGTGTTAGTTTTTCTATGAAAACGACATAAGAAAAAGTGACATTAGAGGCCAAAAATGTAGTAATGTTTCATTTATATACATATAAGATGAGGAAGAAAAAAACCACCACATTATAGATTCCATTGATTTTTTAGTCGCATACATTCACATGTTCTAGGAAATTATTTGTTTTTTTTTTGTCTATACCGGTTAGAACCGGTTACATCAGTTAGCTAAATCTGAAAATAAACGAAGAAAAAGGGTCTTGTCCGAGAGATAAAGCTGTAGAGCATTTGAATGGCACCTATTCCAGTTGGTAGGCATAGATGGCTGTTTTAGGTAGAACTTTGCTAGCATATCGGTTAGCTTATTTTGATCCCTCTTCAGGTGCACAATGTCTTCAATATTCGCAAGCAGGAAATTATTTGTTTTTTTCAATATCTATTTCGTTACTGTAGGGGATTACACAACTAAGATAAAACATATTTCAGCTGCATAGATCACAAACTATGTGTGTGTATAACCGTAACCATTAATGGACGGTTATATAACCGTAAATCAAAGGTTATTTCATAGTTTTGTTTGAGGGGTTCGTGCATCACGGCCCCTTTTTTTTTCCTTCTCTTTCCGCCTCCACTGAAGTTTGAGTTGGGATTGCTTTTTTTTTTCGATGCAAGCACGGTTATCCTACGTTGTTTGGTCCTTTCCTACCCACCGATGTACTTGATCTACTAGTATTCCCTTAATAAGAGATAATCCCATGAGGGCGGCATTGAAACAACAACCTAATCAAATATATCCCCATGAGACGAGACTGATTTAGGAAAAAAAACGAGATACAGCATGGACCGACTGACCCTACTTGGTCAAATCGCTATCCTTCCCTCTCTCGAGGGTGCGTTTGGCTGCTGTCCGGCCAACGGCCCATGAATTTCATCACGAATTTATAACGCAGCCGGCCATTACGAAGGTCGTCGTCATAAGAATTTATAACGAAACAAAGAAGGTTGTACTTGTGTGGAGTGGCTTTGACCCTCATCCAAACAGTGGTAGCACCTGTAGATGGCAGTAGCTAAACATCCAAACCTAATTACCCAACCAACGCCCTCTCGTTATCACGCTTCTTCACCCCCACTTCTTTTTCCCTACCACGTCAGCACGAAAGGCATTTGGGTCGCCACCACCCTCATCAACCAAGAATATCCCCCTTCCCCACACACCGTTTAAGAATTGTTTATCGTCTTTCGAACTTGTTTTCCATGTTTGATTTGGATTATCTCTTAAAACTCATATGAGTATTAATTTGTGCACGTATCATGCTTTCTTTCAGTTGGAAATAACAAATTGAAAACGGGCATCGATAAAGGCGAAAATCGCGGCATTCCACATCAGAAACCCAACTCCCCGCTTATAGCTTCCTGTTTCTAAACTGTTGTCAACGCTCTCTCTCCACCCCCACCTGACTACATCTCTCTCACTCACGCTTCTAATTTGTTCTCATATTTCCAAGGATTCTATAAATAGAAATGATTAAAGCAGAGGTACCATCCAACCCACGCCCATTGCTCTGCTCTCTTCTTCGGTACTCCGAGATCCAACTCTCTCTCTCTCTCTCTCGTCTCCCCTGCTTCTCGCAACAACCTGAACTGAACGCCCAGAGAGACTCCACGACTCACGTCCGCGACGTGCTGCTGTTCCCCCGTCGCCGAAGCAGCGCGCCGCGACCTGTTACGCTTCACCCGCCTCAGCTGCTCTAGCTTTTCTTGGATCAAAACAGAAATCTTTGCTCGATCCTCCCCCTCTTCTCTCTCTCTCTCTCTCTCTCTTCTCCGCCAGCGCCCATGTCTAGGTACGTGGACGCGCCGCCCTTCTCGGACAGACGCCGCTTCACTCCTCCCCCACCGCCGCTCGACGAGGACGACGACGAAGGGACCAGGGCCATGGCCACCTCCTCCATCCACAGCGGCTCCTCGCCGCACGCGACGATGAGGACGAGGTCGTCTCTGGGAGAGCTGTTCAAGAAGGTCGGTGACGCCACGAAAGGCGGAGACGGCGACGACGTCGATGATGACGACAACAGCAGCTCTGACGCAAGCGACCAGCACTCGCCCAACCTCCACCACATCATCGAGCTCCACGACATGGGAGGGAACGACGGCAACAACAACAACAACAACAACAACCAGCAGCAACCCCCGATCAACGCTAACTTCTTCCACCAGCGCCGCCTCCCGTTCATCCTAACATTCAAGGACCTAACCTACAGCGTCAAAGACAAGGACCGCAAATCATCCCTCCTCTCACGCTGCATCCCAAGCTTCTGCGGCTCCTCCTCATCAGCACCTTCCTCCAACAACGCTGACTCCACCGGCTCCCCTCCGAGAAAAAACACCAAAACACTTCTCGACTCCATCTCCGGATCGGCCCAAGACGGCGAGATCCTCGCCGTCCTAGGAGCCAGCGGGTCAGGGAAATCGACCCTGATCGACGCCCTAGCGTCCCGGATCTCCCGCGACAGCCTTCGCGGAACCATAACTCTAAACGGGGAGCACCTCGAGAACCGACTCCTGCGTGCCATATCCGCTTACGTCATGCAGGACGACCTCCTTTTCCCCATGCTCACCGTCGAGGAGACGCTCACCTACGCCGCCGAGTTCCGCCTCCCGAGGACGCTATCCCAGCAGAGGAAGCGCGAGAGGGTGCGACAGCTCATCGACCAGCTCGGTCTCCGCAGCGCGGCGGGGACGATCATCGGAGACGAGGGCCACCGCGGTGTTTCTGGAGGAGAGCGCAGGCGTGTTTCCATCGGGATCGACATCGTCCATGACCCGATCATACTGTTCCTCGACGAGCCCACATCGGGGCTAGACTCCACCTCGGCGTTCATGGTCGTCGAGGTCCTACGCAAGATCGCCGCCAGCGGGAGTATCGTCATGATGTCCATCCACCAGCCAAGTTACCGGATCTTGGGACTTCTGGACCGACTCATCTTTCTAAGCAAAGGACGGACCGTGTACAGCGGCACTCCCGACGGTCTCCAGCCTTACTTCTCCGAGTTCGGGCACCCGATCCCGGAGAACGAGAACCGGACCGAGTTCGCCCTCGACCTAATCCGGGAGCTCGAGACGTCGCCGTCTGGCCCTGCAGACCTCCGCCGCCTCGTCGAGTTCCACAAGCAGTACGCCGCCCGCCACGGCAGGCCAACCACCTCCGCAGATGCCGCGGGTGGGTACGGCACCGTGTCGCTCAAGGACGCAATCAGCGCAAGCATATCCCGCGGGAAGCTCGTGTCCGGCGCAACCGACCCCGTCCCAGGTGCCGCACTGGCCGCCGCACACAGCAGCAACAACACCATGAAGACGTTCGCCAACCCGTTCTGGGTCGAGATGGGCGTCCTCACGCGGCGCTCCTTCACCAACACTCGCCGCATGCCGGAACTGTTCGCGATCCGCCTCGGTGCCGTCATGGTCACCGGGTTCATCCTAGCAACCATCTTCTGGCACCTCGACACGACTCCCAAGGGCGTCCAGGAACGCCTCGGCTTCTTCGCCTTTGCAATGTCAACCACTTTCTACACATGCGCAGACGCACTCCCTGTGTTCCTCCAAGAGCGCTACATCTTCATGCGCGAGACGGCATACAACGCCTACCGCCGGTCCTCCTACGTCCTGGCAAACTCCCTCGTAGCCATCCCGTCGCTCATCATCCTATCCGCCGCGTTCGCCGCCATTACATTCTTCGCCGTGGGACTCGCCGGAGGGTTGAAGGGTTTCGGATTCTTCTTCCTCATCATCATGGCGTCCTTCTGGGCAGGGTCATCCTTTGTGACATTCCTATCCGGCGTCGTATCCAATGTCATGCTGGGTTACACCGTCGTTGTCGCCATCCTGGCTTACTTCCTGCTCTTTTCCGGCTTCTTCATCACCAGAGAACGCATTCCCAACTACTGGATATGGTTCCACTACCTCTCACTCGTCAAGTACCCGTACGAGGCCGTGCTCCACAACGAGTTCGACAGCGCGTCGCCGTCCCAGATGGGCAGGTGCTTCGTCCGTGGGACGCAGATCTTCGACAACTCACCGCTGGGATCCGTACCTGAGGCCATCAAGGCGGCTCTGCTCAAGTCCATGAGCTCGACTCTAGGGATGACGATCACGCCGCAGACGTGCTTGACGACCGGACCGGATATCCTGAAGCAGCAAGGGGTAATGGATCTTAGTAAGTGGAACTGTCTATGGATCACTCTGGCGTGGGGTTTCCTCTTCAGGATCCTCTTCTACTTCGCCCTCCTCCTCGGAAGCAGGAACAAGAGGAGCTAATTGGTTCGATCTTCGTCTTCGTCGCCTTGCAATCAAATTGGTGGTTGGTTCATGCGTCCATCGTCTCCACAGAGGTAATGCATGCAGCTGAGACCGCTGTTACTAGTGCAAGTGTTGTGTGCATGCTGGCCGCGCGTGTATGTATTTTTCACTTCTTAGCGTACATACGGATCGATCATATACGTACAATACAGACATACTTGTTTCGTTGCCAACCCAAGAGAAAAATTAGTTTCTTTCTTTCATTTTTTTTCTTCTTCAATTTCTTGTACTAGCTAGTGGAAACTGGAAAGGTACGCCACCAACTCAACAGTTATTAATAATTTATTGGATTTGCCGCCAGTCAAGTGTATAGCCAACAATTCTCATGTCATCAAAGTGTTGAGCTTGTAATGTTGGTCAAGTGTATAGCCAACAATTCTCATGTCATCAAAGTGTTGAGCTTGTAATGTTGGATCTTCAACAAGGAGCTAGTTGATCATTTGTTTCTTTATTTTTACCCGAATACTACTATCACATTTTTCACGAATCAGGCATAAGAAGCAAGCAACCAACTCAATGTTGAACTGATCTAGAGTTCTGCCGTATTTTGCTGATTGAAACTCGGCTACTACATTTGCACAATCATTCGTCCCAATATATAATCCAGTTGGGATTCCAACCCAAAATCAATTGGTAATGAGAGGAGTAGCCCAATGTCTTATATTTGGACACACATCTCCACAAGCAGCAATGTGGGATGGCTACTACATTTGCACAATGATTCGTCCCAATATATAATCCAGTTGGAATTCCAACCCAAAACCAATTGGTAATGAGAGGAGTAGCCCAATGTCTTATATTTGGGCACACATCTCCACAAGCCAGCAATGTGGGATTAAATTCATTCACACCCCCAAAGGTGCATCATTCACACCCCCAAAGGTGCAAAGGTCCAAACCCAAACCGGGAACTAATGCCACTTGTTGTTTAAATCTTTTCTACCTTCAAGAAGCGTGGAGTATACCTTCTTTGGACTTGCTGGATCTACCAGTTGAGGTTACTTCCCCTGCTCAGAAACTTCTCCAACATGGACGTCGTCTGCACCGAGATCATCTGCCATATTATCATGTGGGATCTCATCAATCACAGTATCATCTTTTACCACCTGCTCATTAATCACAGTATCATCTTTTACCTACTCAGGCAACATCTGGTCCTCAAAAAAGATCACATCTCTAGATCTAGTTATCTTCTTTTTTTTTTGGTCCCAAAACCTGTAGTCAAACTACTCATCACCATAGCCAACAAAAATACATGGAACAAATATGTTATTAGCTTCTCCCTTAACATCTTAGGAACATATGCAAATGCCTTACACCCAAACACTCTAAGGTGAGAATAAGAAGCTGACTTCCCTATCCACACACTCTTTGGGGTATCAAAATCCAAAGGAACCGAGGGTGACCTATTAATCAAGTAGCATTGTAGCAAGCAGTGTTTACAGCCTCTACCTATAACTCCTTAGGTAGCTTTGCATTCTTCATCATGCATATGACTCGCTCCATAATGGTTCTATTCATTCTTTTAGATAAACTATTTTGTTGTGGGGTACTAGAAACTATCTTCTCATGTTGTATACTGGATCCTTCACAGTAAGACTTGAAATCCTTAGAAATATACTCATCTCCATTGTCAATACAAAGACACTTAAACTTTCTATCGATCTCCCTTTCAACCATGGCATGGAACTTCTTGAAAGCATCAAACACCTGATCTTCCTCTACAAACAGTAGACCCACATTTCCTAGATGTGTCATCAATAAAGGTTATAAAGAATCTACTTCCACCCAACGAGTTGACTTCTATAGGACCACAAACAACAAAATAAATCATGTCTAAAACATCAGACTTCTTCTCACATTGAGCACTGAATTGGACCCTTTTTTGCTTCCCAAGTAAAAAACTTTTGCAGGGGTCAAGAATCACATTCTTACCACATGGGATCAAATCTTTCTTTCCAAGTACCTATATTCCTTTCTCACTCATGTGACCAAGCCGCTTGTGCCATAAGTTTGGAGAACTAGAGCTATCTAAAATGTTGACACTATCATTAAGGACCTTTATGTTCATCCTGTACAAGGGCAACACAATTTTGCCTCTAGCCATGACCAACTTTTCCTTGGTGATAACATTTTTCAAGTCACCAAAATGATATTTAAAGCCCTGAATGTCGATCCTATAGCCAGAGATGATGTTATAGTCAATTTTAGGAATATGTCTAATATTCTTCAGCAAGATGATATTGCCCAACTCGATCTCAATGTGCACATCACCAATCCCACAAATCTTCGCATAGCTTTTAGTAGCCATCTTCGTCATTCTAAAGTTCCCAAACTTATAGGAGCAAATGAAGTGTCTATGACGAGTGATGTGGTAAGAAGAACAAGTGTCTGACACCCGCTCAGTATTGTCACAAATTTGTAGACAATGTCCCATGGAAACTCAACATGTGAGTACCTCTTCGGCATCTGTGACAACCGTAGCTTGGTTGCTATCATCATATGTTACTTTCTTCTTTCCTTCTCTAATTTTCTTTTTTTGCACTACCTGTAGAATTTTTGTACATCACCTGGCTTGTTGCAGTAATGACAAACTATCTTACTTTTGGAATTTAACCTTTGCTTTGACTTTTCTTTGTCACCACCCTAGACACGACTCTGACTCCTCCCCCTGTCCTCAATAAGAAGAGCATATGAAATTGACGTCTCTACTGAGCTATGTCGTGTCATCTCTTCATTCAGTAGGGTACTGGACACCAAGACCAATGTCAACTTCCCGTCTAGAGCAGAGTTGCTAACGAAAATCACCAAGGTCTCCCAGATGCCAGGTAAAGAACTAATAAGTAAAAAAAGCATCTGCAACTCGTCATCAAGTAACAAATCCATTGTGGCTAGCTGATTCACCATACTGTTAAAATCATTCAGGTGCACTGATATGCTCGTGTATTTTTGACAACAAGTTGGTTATATATATAACCATATATAGAGTATATATGGTTACTAGTGCAAGTGTTGTGTGCATGCTGGCCGCGTGTGTATGTATTTTTCACTTCTTAGCATACATACGGATCGATCATATACGTACAATACAGACATACTTGTTTCATTGCCAACCCAAGAGAAAAGTTAGTTTCTTTCTTTCATTTTTTTCTTCTTCAATTTCTTGTACTAGCTAGTGGAAACTGGAAAGGTACGCCACCAACTCAACAGTTATTAATAATTTATTGGATTTGCCGCCAGTCAAGTGTATAGCCAACAATTCTCATGTCATCAAAGTGTTGAGCTTGTAATGTTGGATCTTCAACAAGGAGCTAGTTGATCATTTGTTTCTTTATTTTTACCCGAATACTACTATCACATTTTTCACGAATCAGGCATAAGAAGCAAGCAACCAACTCAATGTTGAACTGATCTAGAGTTC
This sequence comes from Alisma plantago-aquatica, assembly GCA_963693085.1. Classification (NCBI taxonomy): domain Eukaryota; kingdom Viridiplantae; phylum Streptophyta; class Magnoliopsida; order Alismatales; family Alismataceae; genus Alisma; species Alisma plantago-aquatica. Next base: position 288,727,104 of record OY856411.1, read on the forward strand.
TGCCGTATTTTGCTGCTGATTGAAACTCGGCTACTACATTTGCACAATCATTCGTCCCAATATATAATCCAGTTGGGATTCCAACCCAAAACCAGAGGAGTAGCCCAATGTCTTATATTTGGACACATGTCTCCACAAGCATCAATGTGGGATGGCTACTACATTTGCACAATGATTCGTCCCAATATATAATCCAGTTGGAATTCCAACCCAAAACCAATTGGTAATGAGAGGAGTAGCCCAATGTCTTATATTTGGGCACACATCTCCACAAGCCAGCAAAGTGGGATTAAATTCATTCACACCCCCAAAGGTGCATCATTCACACCCCAAAAGGTGCAAAGGTCCAAACCCAAATCGGGAACTAATGCCACTTGTTGTTTAAATCTTTTCTGCCTTCAAGAAGCGTGGAGTAGACCTTCTTTGGACTTGCTGGATCTACCGGTTGAGGTTACTTCCCCTGCTGAGAAACTTCTCCAACACCTGCTCATTATCATGTTGGATCTCATCAATCACAGTATCATCGTTTACCCGCTCATTATCATATCAATCACAATATCATATTTTACTTGCTCATTAATCACCGTATCATCTTTTACCTACTTGGGCAACATCTGGTCCTAAAAAAAGGTCACATCTCTAGATCTAGTTATCTTCTTCTTCTTTTTTGGTTCCCAAAACCTGTAGTCAAACAACTCATCACCGTAGCCAACAAAAATACATGAAACAAATATGTTATTAGCTTCTGCCTCTGCACCATAGGAACATATGCAAATGCCTTGCACCCAAACACTCTAAGGTGAGAATAAGAAGCTGGCTTCCATGTCCACACACTCTCTGGGGTATCAAAATCCAAAGGAACCGAGGGTGACCTATTAATCAAGTAGCATTGTAGCAAGCAATGTTTACAGCCTCTACCTAGAACTCCTTAGGTATCTTTGCATTTTTCATCATGCATCTTTGCATTCTTCATCATGCATATGACTCGCTCCATAATGGTTCTATTCATTCATTTAGATAAACAATTGTGTTGTGGGGTACTAGAAACTATCTTCTCATGTTGTATACCGGATCCTTCACAGTAAGACTTGAAATCCTTAGAAGTATACTCATCTCCATTGTCAATACAAAGACACTTAAACTTTCTTCCGGTCTCCCTTTCAACCATGGCATGGAACTTCTTGAAAGCATCAAACACCTGATATTTCCTATGCAAACAGTAGACCCACATTTCCTAGATGTGTCATCCATAAAGGTTACAAAGAATCTGCTTCCACCCAATGAGTTGACTTCTATAGGACCACAAACATCAAAATAAATCATGTCTAACACATCAGACTTCTTCTCACATTGAGCACTGAATTGGACCCTTTTTTGCTTCCCAAGTAAAAAACTTTTACAGGGGTCAAGAATCACATTCTTACCACATGGGATCAAATCTTTCTTTCCAAGTACCTATATTCCTTTCTCACTCATGTGACCAAGCCGCTTGTGTCATAAATTTGGAGAACTGGAGCTGTCTAAAATGTTGACACTATCATTAAGGACCTTTATGTTCATCATGTACAAGGTGCAACACAATTTTGCCTCTATCCATGACCAACTTTTCCTTGGTGATAACATTTTTCAAGTCACCAAAATGATATTTAAAGCCCTGAATGTCGATCCCATAGCCAGAGATGATGTTATAGCCAATTTTAGGAATATGTCTAATATTCTTCAACAAGATGATATTGCCCAACTCGATCTCAATGTGCACATCACCAATCCCACAAATCTTCACATAGCTTTTAGTAGCCATCTTCGTCATTCTAAAGTTCCCAACTTATAGGAGAAAATGAAGTGTCTATGATGAGTGATGTGGTAAGAAGAACAAGTGTCTGACACCTGCTCAGTATTGTCACAGATATGTAGACAATGTCCCATGGCAACTCAACATGTGAGTACCTCTTCGGCATCTGTGACAACCGTAGCTTGGTTTCTATCATCATATGTTACTTTCCGCTTTCCTTCTTTAATTTTCTTTTTTGCACTGCCTATAGAATTTCTGTACATGACCTGACTTGTTGCAGTAATGACAAACTATCTTGCTTTAGGACTTTAACCTGTGCTTTGACTTTCCTTTGTCACCACCCTAGCCACGACTCTGACTCCTCCCCCTGTCCTCAGTAACAAGAGCATGTGAAATTGACGTCTTTGTTGAGCTATGCCGCCTCATCTCTTCATTCAGTAGGGTACTTGTAACACCCCTCCCTAGGGTTTCTTACGTAACCAGCGGAAGCACAACCTAATCCCCAACATTATCCATAATGTGGGGTACTTGGCATATCAGGGAGGGATTGTCACATGCATGATCTCATATCAAGAAATAAACAACACTTGGCATTCATAGAAACATAGATTCATACATGAGTTCTGGGAAAGAAAGCTACATCATGCTTCTAAACGTATACTAAACATAAACTAGATAATCATGAAAAAGATAGGATCTCCATAGATGGACGTCCCACCAGGCAACAACTTCTAAGGTCTTGTATACTTGGAATCTTCTCAAGATGTCTCCTTCCCTTTAGCTCTAACGTCTGCAGACATCTCATCCCCAGCCATGCAAAGGAAAAACAAACATGGTAAGTAAGCGACATTGGCATGTTATAAAGCATAAAAATAACATATAAAGTGATTTAACATAAACATGAACATGCATTAACATTAATCATTTCTTGGCATCATTTACATAAAGAATTTGACTAGAAGTATATGCTCCTCTCTTAATGCCCCATAAGGAGCCCATAATGCTCGGAAAGCCCATAATTGCTCAAAAAGCCCATAACAAGGTGCATATAAATCTAAATCAATTTCCATCAACCATGGTCTTTCTTAGACTTAATTATCTTCTAAATGACTTAAACTTGATCTTAATGGGATTACTCCCTCTTGAACATAGTTGGGATTTCTCCCCATGAAACATAATGGGATTTCTCCCTCTTAAGCATGGATGGGAATCTCTTCCCTCTTAATCTTGGTTTCATGCATCTTAATCATAATTCATAGTCTTAATGTGATTTCTATTCTTAGACTTAGATTATAACAATCAACATACAATAATCATATACATTGAAGGAAAACATGCATTAATCATGAATTTAACATAAAGTGCTTAACGTACATCATAAACATTCAATAAACCAAGTATTATCTATGCCAAGGGCATGGCCCACTTACCTTGAGATAAATCACCTAAGTCAAACCTGGTTTGACTGGTTGGATCCTTTTAATCACCTGAAATTAGCATATATATCCTTCATCATACATCATTAAACCCTAATCTGTGTCATAAAAATATTGAGATGTTAAAATAGAAAAACCAGTCGATGAAAATCATAAAATCGAGTTCCTCATCAAAAATCCTTTCCAAAACATATTTTTGTGTAATTTTCCGATAACCAGGCGATTTACTATAAATTTTTGAAAAACAGACCAATAATAAATCGAGAAAAAGCCACATTTGCCTATTAGGCCTGAGTCCTGAGTTGGACCAATCAGACTTGGCCAACTCAGCAACGAGGCTTGCCACTGAGGGCTCGTGATCAAATCAAGAAGGACAGGTGAAAACCCAAAAATACCTCTGTAAGCGAAATACATCGATAAAAAAAACGAATGACCCTCTTGGTCATTATCCAACCGGGATTGTTCCTTGGTCACATAGTACGAGCCATGGCTCCAGCGCCATGGATGAGCTTCCCAGCCATGGGCAAGGACCCAGGCTTGCTGCCACCTGAGAGTGGAGAACACCTCAGTCCAGTTTGTGATGAGAAGGCGAAAGCATTGAGCCTAAGCTCGGGGTCAGGATAGCATAGGAGAGCTATCTTGGCCATGGCTAGAGTCGAGTATAGGGGAAACATATCGGAGATCCAAGGTCAAGAAAAAGTGGTAGGAAACCTTCAGGTAATGATCAGAAAATGACCATGGAGGAAAGGCGAAGCCATCCACCCTATTTTCATGGTTGCGGGTGCTTCATAGCACCATGGTGACTAGAGGCGTTGATGCTTAATGAAGGAGTACAGGTCCCAATGATATGGGAGATCGCAGGGCAAACTGAGGTCGGGAAAAAGAAAGAAGATACTCCGAGGATGCTCACCGTAAGGGCAATTTAGCCGAGGTGACCAGAGAAGGCCGGGCGGACTCAAGGTTGCTGGAAACTGAAGCCGAGTAGGTCGGGGTTGCTGGGGGATCCTAGGGAGAAATTGAGCGAGGAGGAACGCCGCTTGGGGTCCGATGATGCTCTCGGGTGGTTAAAATAGGAAGTAGAGGCACAGTTGTATCCTCTGCAACTCGTGAAGGCAAGGGGAGGTGATGCCCTATATTGGGTGTTTTCTCGACAAAGAGCGAGAAGGGGTGAGTGATGGCTCTGTGTGTTCGTGGCGTCGAGGCGAAGACGTTGGAGAAGGAATGAGAAGAAACCGTCGAGTAACGTGAGAGCTTGAAGGCTAGCAATCAAGGCGCTGGAAAATGGCTCCTGGTTCGTGTGAATAACGGAGGTAGAAGAGGATATTCGTGCCGTTGGATCTTTATCCAATGATCGATGTGCATGCGTGTAAGAGATGTAACGCGTGACAGTAAATAAAACTGGAACATAGGGAAAATCAATGCAATCAATGAAATAGAATTCAAATCATGGTCATACTATACTTAAATGTTCTTTAATTGATTAGAGGGTCCAAACATGGGTCAAAAGAGTTCAAATTTGAACCATAGGTGTATTAGAGGGTCTAGAATATTCTTGTGGGGTTAAATTTTATGCGTGTACAGGTTTTAGTCCTAATTTAGCAGAAATCATTACTTGCACTTAAATGACCATGATGAGTGTAAATAAAGCCATTAATTTATCAAATAAGAATTTCAAGATATGAAAAGGTGTACTCAACATTATTTATTTTCAATTAACAAGATGGAGGCCATTAAGCAAGCAATTAAACATGTAATTCACTAATTATCATATGAGAGAGAAAATTTGACATAAAAGAAGTTATCCTCATTTTCTTAAACAAAAGGGCATAGATATACATGAAACATTTTCTTTAAATAAAACAAGGATAATAGAGCAATTGAACATAATAAAATGATTTTTCAAAACTAACATGGGCAAATTGCATTTAAGTCCTCAACAATTATCTAATTAGGAAAAGAGCATTCAAGGGATAAAATATTTTGAAAATTTGCATAATAAGGTTAGGGTGTTACAATACTACCCACCTTAAATAAATTTCATCCTCGAAATTTCCTAGAGTTTCTACCCACCTTAAGGTTTCACATAAACTTGCAAATTTTCCATACAAATTTTTATTATACAACATAAATTACTTACTACCCTTACCTTGATCATTTTCCTCTTCTCCATCTGACATTTGCATGGTAAAGAGCCTTGGGTTAACCTTGGGTGAAGGATTAGGATTCTTAGCTTGGTTATGGTTGGGATCTTTCTTAGCAAGCTTTAGGCAATTAGGCTTGATATGCCCTTCCTCACCACAATAGTAGCAAACAGAAGTCCTAAACTTACAAGGTACATCATGATTTCTCTTACATGTAGAGCATGAGGTTCTCCCATTCTCAGAAGAAGGCTCAGGGACTTTTCTCTTGTGGTTGTACGGTGGAGGGGGTTGATGGTGATGATTGTTTTGGGGTACCCCCTTCTTATGGTTCCTCCCAGGGTGCTCCTCCAATTCTAGGGCTGCATCCAAGGCTGATTGCATGGTCCTATGTCCTCTACCAGACAAGGCATAACTTAGGTCAGGTTTAAGCCCTCTAATGAACTTCTTAGTTCTCTTTTGCTCAGTGTACTCAAGACCATACTTTTGGAGCTTACGAAACTTCATGGCATACTCAGTGACATTCATATCACCCACTTTCTTAAGGTTAACAAACTCATCCTCCTTCCTTTCTAACATATCTTCAGATACATAATGGTCATTAAAGACTTCTACAAACTCTCCCCAAGAGAGAGGAGGGTCATCTTCGTCCCTAGAGGCTAAGAGGTTTTCCCACCAAGTATGGGCTGCACCCTTGAGCATATGGGTGGCAAATCTAACCCTACTACATGGGGGACACTCTAAGTCTCTAAAGCAATGTTCCATGTTGCTAAGCCACTCCTCAGCCTTGGTTACTACATCGACCTCATCTTCACCATGGAAAGCATCGAGTCTAATCTTTAAGAAATCTATGAGGGAGATCTCATGTACTCTAGGAGGAGATCTAGGTTGGAGGGCATTGGTCAAGGCTGCTACTAGGGCATCTAGGGTGACTTGTGGAGGGACGTGGTTCATGTCTTCAGTCTTATCACCACTAGAGGATCCTTGTGAGGGCCTTAACTCACCAACCTTCCCCTTCTTCTTAGGGGCCATCTGAAAGGGTAAACATAACATGATATTAGAACATAATATGAATCTATAGTGTTGTCTTAGTGGTCATCTATTCCTTGCTCTGATACCATTAATGTAACACTCCTCCCTAAGGTTTCTTACGTAACCAGCGGAAGCACAACCTAATCCCCAACATTATCCATAATGTGGGGTACTTGGCATATCAGGGAGGGATTGTCACATGCATGATCTCATATCAAGAAATAAATAACACTTGGCATTCATAGAAACATAGATTCATACATGAGTTCTTGGAAAGAAAGCTACATCATGCTTCTAAAGGTATACTAAACATAAACTAGATAATCATGAAAAAGATAGGATCTCCATAGATGGACGTCCCACCAGGCAACAACTTCTAAGGTCTTGTATACTTGGAATCTTCTCAAGATGTCTCCTTCCCTTTAGCTCCAACGTCTGCGGACATCTCGTCCCCAGCCATGCAAAGTGAAAACAAACATGGTAAGTAAGCAACATTGGCATGTTATAAAGCATAAAAATAACAGATAAAGTGATTTAACATAAACATGAACATGCATTAACATTAATCATTTCTTGGCATCATTTACATAAAGAATTTGACTAGAAGTATATGCTCCTCTCTTAATGCCCCATAAGGAGCCCATAATGCTTGGAAAGCCCATAATTGCTCGGAAAGCCCATAATGCTCAGAAAGCCCATAACAAGGTGCATATAAATCTAAATCAATTTCCATCAACCATGATCTTTCTTAGACTTAATTATCTTCTAAATGACTTAGACTTGATTTTAATGGGAGTACTCCCTCTTGAACATAGTTGGGATTTCTCCCCATGAAACATAATGGGATTTATCCCTCTTAAGCATGGATGGGAATCTCTTCCCTCTTAATCTTGGTTTCATGCATCTTAATCTTAATTCATAGTCTTAATTTGATTTCTATTCTTAGACTTAGATTATAACAATCAACATACAATAATCATATACATTGAAGGAAAACATGCATTAATCATGACTTTAACATAAAGTGCTTAATGTACATCATAAACATTCAATAAACCAAGTATTATCTATGCCAAGGGCATGGCCCGCTTACCTTGAGCTAAATCACCTAAGTCAAACCTGGTTTGACTGGTTGGATCCTTTTAATCACCTGAAATTAGCATATATATCCTTCACCATACATCATTAAACCCTAATCTGTGTCATAAAAATATTGAGATGTTAAAATAGAAAAATCAGTCGATGAAAATCATAAAATTGAGTTCCTCATCGAAAATCATTTCCAAAAAATATTTTTGTGTAATTTTCTGATAACCAGGCGATTTACTATAAATTTTCGAAGAACAGACCAATAATAAATCGATAAAAAGCCACATTTGCCTATTGGGCCTGAGTCTTGAGTTGGACCAATCGGACTTGGCCAACTTAGCAATGAGGCTTGCCACTGAGGGCTCACGATCAAAGCAAGGAGGACAGGTGAAAACCTAAAAATACCCCTGTAAGCGAAATACATCGATAAAAAAAACGAATGACCCTCTTGGTCATTATCCAACCGGGATTGTTCCTTGGTCACATAGCACGAGCCATGGCTCCAGCGCCATGGACGAGCTTCTCATCCATGGGCAAGGACCCAGGCTTGCTACCACCTCAGAGTGGAGAACACCTCACTCCAGTTTGTGATGAGAAGGTGAAAGCATTGAGCCTAATCTCAGGGTTAGGAGAGCATAGGAGAGCTATCCTGGCCATGGCTAGAGCCGAGTACAAGGGAAACATATCGGAGATCCAAGGTCAAGAAAAAGTGGTAGGAAACCTTCAGATAACGATCGGAAATGACCATGGAGGCAAGGCGAAGCCATCCACCCTATTTTCATGGTTGCGGGTGCTTCATAGCACCATGGCGACTAGACGCGTTGAGGCTTAACGGTGGAGTACAGGTCCCGATGATATGGGAGATCGCAGGGCAAACTGAGGTCGGGAAAAGAAAGGAGATACTCTGAGGATGCTCAACGTAAGGGCAATTTAGCCGAGGTGACCGGAGAAGGCCGAGAAGACTCAAGGTCAGCGGAAACTGAAGCCGAGTAGGTCAGGGTTGCTGGGGGATCCGGGGGAGAAATTGAGCGACGAGGAACGCCGCTTGGGGTCCGATGATGCTCTCGGGTGGTTAAAATAGGAAGTAGAGGCACAGTTGTGTCCTCTGCAACTCGGGGAGGTGAGGGGAGGTGATGCCCTATATTGGGCATTTACTCGACAGAGAGCGAGAAGGGGCGAGTGATGGCTATGTGTGTTCGTGGCGTCGAGGCGAAGACGTTAGAGAAGGAATGACACGAAATCATCGAGTAACGTGAGAGCTTGAAGGCTCGCAATCAAGGTACTGGAAAATGGCTCCTGGTTCGTGTGAATAACGGAGGTAGAAGAAGCTATCCGCGCCGTTGGATCTTGATCCAATGATCGATGTGCATGCGTGTGAGAGATGTAACACGTGACAGTAAATAAAACCAGAACATAGGGAAAATCAATGCAATCAATGAAATAGAATTCAAATCATGGTCATACTATACTAAAATGTTCTTTAATTGATTAGAGGGTCCAAACATGGGTCAAAAGAGTTCAAATTTGAATCATAGGTGTATTAGAGGGTCTAGAATATTCTTGTGGGGGTTAGATTTTATGCTTGTACACGTTTTAGGACTAATTTAGCAGAAATCATTACTTGCACTTAAATGACCATGATGAGTGTAAATAAAGCCATTGATTTATCAAATAAGAATTTCAAGATATGAAAAGGTGTACTCAACATTATTTATTTTCAATTAACAAGATGGAGGCCATTATGTAAGAAATTAAACATGTAATTCACTAATTATCATATGAGAGAGAAAATTTGACATAAAAACATTTATCCTCATTTTCTTAAACAAAAGAGCATAGATATACACGAAACATTTTCTTTAAATAAAACAAGGATAATAGAGCAATTGAACATAATAAAATGATTTTGCAAAACTAACATGGGAAAATTGCATTTAAGTCCTCAATAATTATCTAATTAGGAAAAGAGCATTCAAAGGATAAAATATTTTGAAAATTTGCATAATAAGGTTGGGGTGTTACAATACTACCCACCTTAAATAAATTTCGTCCTCGAAATTTCCTAGAGTTTCTACCCACCTTAAGGTTTCACATAAACTTGCAAATTTTCCATACAAATTTTTATTATGAAAGAAACATACATAAACAAAGCATTATGATTCAACATAAATTACTTACTACCCTTACCTTGATCATTTTCCTCTTCTCCATCCGACATTTTCATGGTGAAGAGCCTTGGTTTAACCTTGGGTGGAGGATTAGGGTTCTTAGCTTGGTTATGGTTGGGATCCTTCTTAGCAAGCTTTGGGCAATTAGGCTTGATATGCCCTTCCTCACCACAATAGTAGCAAACAGAAGTCCTAAACCTACAAGGTCCATTATGATTTCTCTTACATGTAGGGCATGGGGTTCTCCCATTCTCAGAAGAAGGCTCAGCGACTTTTCTCTTATGGTTGTAGGGTGGAGGGGGTTGATGGTGATGATTGTTTTGGGGTACCTCCTTCTTATGGTTCCTCCCAGGGTGCTCGTACAATTCTAGGGCTGCATCGAAGGCTGATTGCATGGTCCTATGTCCTCTACCAGACAAGGCATAACTTAGGTCAGGTTTAAGACTTCTAATGAACTTCTTAGCTCTCTTTTTCTCAGTGTACTCAAGACCATACTTTTGGAGCTTACGAAACTTCATGGCATACTCAGTGACAGTCATGTCACCCACTTTCTTAAGGTTAACAAACTCATCCTCCTTCTTTTCTAACATGGCTTCAGATACATAATGGTCATTAAAGACTTCAACAAACTCACCCCAAGAGAGAGGAGGGTCATCTTCGTCCCTAGAGGCTAAGAGGTTTTCCCACCAAGTACGGGCTGCACCCTTGAGCATATGGGTGGAAAATCTAACCCTACTACGTGGGGGACACTCTAAGTCTCTAAAGTAATGGTCCATGTTGCTAAGCCAATCCTCAACCTTGGTTACTACATCAACCTCATCTTCACCATGGAAAGCATCAGGTCTAATCTTTAAGAATTCTATGAGGGAGATCTCATTACTCTAGGTGGATCTCTAGGTTGGAGGGCATTAGTCAAGGTTGCTACTAGGACATCTAGGGTGACTTGTGGAGGGACGTGGTTCATGTCTTCAGTCTTATCACCACTAGATGATCCTTGTGAGGGCATGGACTCACCAACCTTCTCCTTCTTCTTAGGCGGCATCTGAAAGGGTAAACATAACATGATATTAGAACATAATATGAATCTCTAGTGTTGCCTTAGTGACCATCTATTCCTTGCTTTGATACCATTAATGTAACACTCCTCCCTAGGGTTTCTTACATAACCAGCGGAAGTACAACCTAATCCCCAACATTATCCATAATGTGGGGTACTTGGCATATCAGGGAGGGTTTGTCACATGCATGATCTCATATCAAGAAATAAACAACACTTGGCATTCATAGAAACATAGATTCATAAATGAGTTCTTGGAAAGAAAGCTACATCATGCTTCTAAAGGTATACTAAACATAAACTAGATAATCATGAAAAAGATAGGATCTCCATAGATGGACGTCCCACCAGGAAACAACTTCTAAGGTCTTGTATACTTGGAATCTTCTCAAGATGTCTCCTTCCCTTTAGCTCCAACGTCTACGGACATCTCGTCCCCATCCATGCAAAGGAAAAACAAACATGGTAAGTAAGCGACATTGGCATGTTATAAAGCATAAAAATACCATATAAAGTGATTTAACATAAACATGAACATGCATTAACATTAATCATTTCTTGGCATCATTTACATAAAGAATTTGACTAGAAGTATATGCTCCTCTCTTAATGCCCCATAAGGAGCCCATAATGCTCAGAAAGCCCATAATTGCTCAGAAAGCCCATAATGCTCAGAAAGCCCATAACAAGGTGCATATAAATCTAAATCAATTTCCATCAACCATGATCTTTGTTAGACTTAATTATCTTCTAAATGACTTAGACTTGATATTAATGGGATTACTCCCTCTTGAACATAGTTGGGATTTCTCCCCATGAAACATAATGGGATTTCTCCCTCTTAAGCATGGATGGGAATCTCTTCCCTCTTAATCTTGGTTTCATGCATTTTAACCATAATTCATAGTCTAAATGTGATTTCTATTCTTAGACTTAGATTATAACAATCAACATACAATAATCATATACATTGAAGGACACATGCATTAATCATGACTTTAACATAAAGTACTTAACGTACATCATAAACATTCAATAAACCAAGTATTATCTATGCCAAGGGCATGGCCCACTTACCTTGAGCTAAATCACCTAAGTCAAACCTGGTTTGACTGGTTGGATCCTTTTAATCACCTGAAATTAGCATATATATCCTTCATCATACATCATTAAACCCTAATCTGTGTCATAAAAATATTGAGATGTTAAAATAGAAAATTCAGTCAATGAAAATCATAAAATCGAGTTCCTCATCGAAAATCCTTTCCAAAAAATATTTTTGTGTAATTTTCCGATAACCAGGAAATTTACTATAAATTTTCAAAGAACAGACCAATAATAAATCGAGAAAAAACCACATTTGCCTATTGGACCTGAGTCCTGAGTTGGACCAATCAGACTTGGCCAACTCAGCAATGAGGCTTGCCACTGAGGGCTCACGATCAAAGCAAGGAGGACAGGTGAAAACCTGAAAATACCCCTGTAAGCAAAATACATCGATAAAAAAAATGAATGACCCTCTTGGTCATTATCCAACCGGGATGGTTCCTTGGTCACATAGCACGAGCCATGGCTCCAACGCCATGGATGAGCTTCTCAGCCATGGGCAAGGACCCAGGCTTGCTGCCACTTGAGATTGGAGAACAACTTAGTCCAGTTTGTGATGAGAAGGTAAAAGCATTGAGCCTAAGCTCGGGGTCGGGAGAGCATAGGAGAGCTATCCTGGCCATGGCTAGAGCCGAGTATAGGGGAAACATATCGGAGATCCAAGGTCAAGAAAAAGTGGTAGGAAACCTTCAGGTAACGATCGGAAAATGACCATAATGGCAAGGCGAAGCCATCCACCCTATTTTCATGGTTGCGGGTGCTTCATAGAACCATGACGACTAGAGGCGTTGAGGCTTAACGGTGGAGTACAAGTCCCGATGATATGGTAGATCGCAGGGCAAACTGAGGTCGGGAAAAGAAAGAAGATACTCTGAGGATGCTCACCATAAGGGCAATTTAGCCGAGGTGACCGAAGAAGGCTGGGCAGACTCAAGGTCGCCAGAAACTGAAGCCGAGTAGGTTGGGGTTGCTGGGGGATTCGGGGGAGAAATTGAGCGAGGAGGAACGTCGCTTGGGGTCCGATGATGCTCTCGGGTGGTTAAAATAGGAAGTAGAGGCACGGTTGTGTCCTCTGCAACTCAAGGAGGCGAGGGGAGGTGATGCCCTATATTGGGCGTTTGCGCGACATAGAGCGAGAAGGGGCGAGTGATGGCTCTGTGTGTTCGAGGCGTCGAGGTGAAGATGTTGGAGATGGAATGAGAAGAAATCATCAAGTAACATGAGAGCTTGAAGGGTCGCAATCAAGGTGCTGGAAAACAGCTCCTGGTTCGTGTGAATAACGGAGGTAGAAGAAGATATCCACACCGTTGGATCTTGATCCAATGATCGATGTGCATGCGCATGAGAGATGTAACGCGTGACAGTAAATAAAATCAGAACATAGGGAAAATCAATGCAATCAATGAAATAGAATTCAAATCATGGTCATACTATACTTAAATGTTCTTTAATTGATTAGGGGTCCAAACACGGGTCAAAAGAGTTCAAATTTGAACCATAGGTGTATTAGAGGGTCTAGAATATTCCTGTGGGGTTTGATTTTATGCTTGTACACGTTTTAGGCCTAATTTAGTAGAAATCATTACTTGCACTTAAATGACCACGATGAGTGTAAATAAAGCCATTAATTTATCAAATAAGAATTTCAAGATATGAAAAGGTGTACTCAACATTATTTATTTTCAATTAACAAGATGGAGTCCATTAAGCAAGCAATTAAACATGTAATTCACTAATTATCATATGAGAGAGAAAATTTGACATAAAAGCATTTATCCTCATTTTCTTAAACAAAAGGGCATAGATATACACGAAACATTTTCTTTAAATAAAACAAGGATAATAGAGCAATTGAACATAATAAAATGATTTTGCAAAACTAACATGGGGAAATTGCATTTAAGTCCTCAACAATTATCTAATTAGGAAAAGAGCATTCAAGGGATAAAATATTTTGAAAATTTACATAATAAGGTTGGGGTGTTACAGTACTGGACACCAAGTCCAATGTCAACTTCCCGTCTGGAGCAGAGTTGCTAACAGAAATCACCAAGGTCTCCTAGATTCCAGGTAAAGAACTAATAATTAAAAAAAGCATCTACAACTCGTCATCAAGTAACAAACCCATTGTGGCTAGCTGATTCACCATACTCTTAAAATCATTCAGGTGCACTGATATGCTCGTGTATTTTTGACAGCAAGTTGGTTATATATATAACCATATATAGAGTTCTACTGTGTTTTGCTGATTAAAACTCGACTACTACATTTTCACAATGACCCAGTTTAGACGTACCTAAATATAAATATCGAATAGGAATATGATATATGTTAGGCATAAACACTCAATTGTGGCGAAATATTATATATATATATATAATTCAAAGTTAATCCTAAGTGAATACTTCTACATAAAACTTGCGTGTTAAGTATGACAAGATGAAAAATAAAACATTGTTTTAGCACAATAAATTACTAAATCTAAAGGCTACAAATCAAAAGACATATTGAAGGGTTTTGGAGAAAGGAGAACAACTCAAATAAATTTTTTTCCAAAAAAACTCTAGACAACGAATCTTTCATAACTATAACATGTTAGTATATTAAAGACATAGAAGGAACATCAAATATACCTTGATACACACTAGTTTACCAACAACTAGACATGACTTATGTCACAGTAGAACTTGCACTCCTAGATCCAAATCTGAGATATTTGTTGTTGTTGCTTCCTTCTTGTCATAGAAGCAACTTGTCTTCTCCTTAGAGAAGTTGTTTGTCCTCAGCCTCTTCCCAAGGGCCTCGTCGGCTTCTACATCATTATGTGGATATGAGAACTCTTGGTGCACCACCTTAGTTGCCAATAGGAAGTAGAACACATAGTAATTTATGTGCTAGCACCACTAACTCTCCTTCTCCTCATATTGTGGGTTGTTGTTCTTGGGATAAATTTTTCTCTCTAGAGGAAGAACTTTTAAACACCTTCTCAAAATTGTGTATCTCCCCTTGGAGGTCCACCCCTTTGTATAGGAGAGTCATGGGCTTGGATTTTCTAAAAATAAAATACCATTCCTAAACACAACTAATATTTAGAATCAAACTAGAAAACTCAAACAAACTTCCAAGTCAGCCAACTCACTAATCTAGTCTACCCACTAGACCATCTCATGCCCCGTTCATTTGGTCATCCAGTTTGATTATGGTTTAAATTTCTCAGTTCGATTCCTGATGCGATGATTTTGAGTCGCATTTATAGACCTATTTCATATGTGTTTTGTGCTCCAATTACTCATTTTTATGGATAATATTGCATAATTCACTTAATTTGGTCTTTGCCATCATATTATATCAAATCCCCTTTGTTTTACTATTTTGAGCATCATTTATCATCTTATTATAAATTGTGTGGATTTACTTGGTCTTGTTGTGAAATTTCAGGAAAAACAAGTATCTGCTTCCGTCGATACCATCGACGGAAGTCGATACCATCGACCAAGCCACAGGTTGTCAGCCGAGAAGAGCAATACAGAGTCGATACCATCGACCCCTAAGTCGATGGTATCGAGATCCCTTCAAGTTGCTGGCGAGGATGCAGTCGATACCATCGACGAAATTCGATGCCATCGACACAAGGAGAGCTACAACGTCGCTAGAAGACAAAAACCGACGCTAAAGGAGTCGATACCATCGACACCCAAGTCGATGGTATCGAGAACACCACAGGCGCTCAGACTAAAAGAAAGGAAAGCTACCGCTAATCCGCTGGGTCGATACCATCGACCCGCGTCGATGGTATCGATGCCGGCAGATATGCGTTGGATCTGTTTTGATCTCGATCGGACGGCTGTTGTTATTTGACGACCTAATTAGGGACTTATACCTAATGACGTCCGCCGAGACGGAGGATCTTGGGATATCGCATTGCACGAGTGCCGAGAAAGGAGAGAAAGTAGAACGGAGGCCAGAAGCTCATCCCGGGTGATTCGGACGCTGCCGAAGACGATTTCCACCACCGACAGGCGGGGAAGCTCGTGTTCTACGCCAAGGATCCACCGGTTCTTCTCCGTTCAGGGGTTTTCCCATTTATTTCCCGTTTTTCTTATGAATTCCCCAATTTCTACCATGTATTCGTGTGAGATGAACATGAGAGGCTAAAACCCTCAATCTTTAGGACCGGGAGTAGCCCGGGAATGCATTGTATGACATTTTTATATCAATAATTCATATTTTTCTCTCAAATCCGTGGTATAGATTCGTTTTCTCCATTTCTATTGTTATGCTTGATCACCATAATAATAATTTAACACCCTTAATCACTTCGACAGAAGGATTAACGGTTGAAAAGAGAGGAATTCTACATTAATTAATAAAACCCTTGACAAAGGAGTTGTAAAATTAATGGTGGGAACTGAGAGACCATTTTTAATGCGCTTAGTTTAGGGGAATGATTACTACGACGGTGGAATCAACCTAAACCTAAGTAGTGAATTACACCACGACAGTGGGTAATTCTCATTTCAGGCCACTAACCGGATAGAGAGAGAAGTGTGAGGAATTATATGAAACCTAATACAATGTTGACCCGCGGTGAAACCGCCATCCTAAAGATATCCCTTTGAATTGATTAAATTAACCTTTAATCGATTGTTTTATTTGTTTGATTTTTATTTTCTTTTTAATTTGAACAACAAAACCCTACTTTGTTAATCGGTCTAGCTGATCGCGATTAGTTAGTAAAAGTCCCCAATAATTCACGTATCCCTGAGTTCGACTCGGGCCTCACAAGGCCTATATTACTCGACGCGTATACTTGCGTTTAAGCGCGTAGTAAAATACACGTCAAGTTTTTGGCGCCGTTGCCGGGGATACGGCGAATTATTGGCACTTTGAGTGCTAAGAGCGGCCACTCTAGGCCACATTTTTTTTATTTTTTATTTTTATTTTTTTTTCTTCTAAAACAATTTTAAAAAATTCCTATATTTCTCTATAATTGTGTTTACTCGTTCAAAGCATTGTACTGAATCCCGATTTTCATATTTCAGGTACTTTGCATGGTGCATACGCGTAGTACCAACTACGCGAATCGCACACCTGAGGTTCCATTTGCGGGACCAGAGGACGAGGACTACTACGAGCAGGAGCACCACAGTGATATAAATTCTGAATCTGAGCAAGAACAAGAAGAAGCAATGGCTGAAGCACAGACAATATGGGAGAAGATCAAGGCGTCTTCTTCCTCGGCATCAAAGGGGCCTATAAAGAAACAGGGGCTAAACATTCCAACCTACAAGATCGATCCAGCATTGATTAGCCTGGTTAAATCAAACGCATTTCACGGATTAAAAAATGAAGATCCAGTGGCCCACATCAGCCAGTTCATGGAGAACTGTGATATGGTGAAGATAGATCGATTTCCACAGGATGTGCTCTACCTCAAGTTATTCCCGAGTTCCTTGGCTGGAGTGGCAAGAGAGTGGCTTCATAACCTCGACGACGAGTTTGTTGAATCATGGGATCACATGGTGGAGGTTTTCTTCGAGAGGTTCTTCCCTCCTGAGAAGACCAATGATATGATCCGGAAGATCCACAATTTCACCCAACAGGCGGGTGAAACTTATTCTGAGACTTGGGAGCGATTCCAAGTCATGTTGAGGAGATGTCCACACCATGGACTGGACAAGGAAACCCAAGTGAAGATCTTCTACTTTGCTCTCTCCGAGCATGATAGAAGCAATTTGGACTCGGCTGGTTCCGGATTTTTCTTAAATAACACTGATACAAGATGCTGGGAAATACTGAAGAATATGGCACGAAAGCAATCTTGGGGAGAAAGAGAAAGAGGACCAGTTGAGCAAGCAAGAGTTGCCCGTGAGTCAAAGGCAATGAGAGAGCTGAACGAGAAGATGGATCTTCTCGCAAAGAGGTTGCTGCAGAAGGAAGACAATGAGTCCGAGGATGAGGCTCAGGTCAAGTATATGAGGCAACAGCAAGGGTATAGGAATAATGATTATTCATGGCGGAAGGACAAGAAATTTTCATGGAAGGATCCAAATAACTTTCTACAGGATCCGGACGCCAAGCCTGCACCGGTCACGGAGGATAAGAGCACGGAGTTGCTCAATCAAGTCATAAAGCAAAATCAAGAGTTGATGAACACTTTTGGGCAGCAAATAAAGCAACAGGGTGAATTTATGAACCAGTTTGGGCAGACTTTGCAGAGCCACGGGGCTCAAATGAGAACTATAGAGACTTCCATGGCGCAGATGGCAGCCGAGATTGCAAGCTTGAAGAAGCCGGCACATCCGGGTTTTCCGGGGAACACCAATGTTCCCGGGGGAAACCAACAGGCCAAGGCCATCTTATTGAGGAGCGGTAAGAAAGTGTTAAATCCAAGGGCGAATGACACAAGCACACCGCAGGACACAGTTGAAGAAGCAACAGTCAAAGACCAGCCCGCACCTGTCATAGAGCAAACTGAGGACATAGCTGAAGATGGTAAGGAAGAACAAGCCACTGAGGAGGAACCACAGAAATTAACTCCCTATGTGCCACCTCACCAAAGGGCACATACCGTTCTGGTCCCCTATCCCAATAGTGCAAAAGCAAGAAATGTGGATGCACAGTTTAAGAAATTTCTGGACAGCTTTAGGAAATTATCAGTGAATATTCCTTTGCTAGAGGCGATTGAACAAATCCCGTCTTATGGGAAGTTTCTCAAAGATGTAATCACCAAGAAGAGGAAGATACCCGACACTGAGGTCGTGGTATTGAAGGAGCAAGTGAGTGCTTTTATTATGGGCACTTTGCCGCCAAAGAGACAGGACCCCGGTTGTTTTAATATTTCTTGTTTTATCGGGAAGTTCAAATTTGGAGAGGCACTTTGTGATTCCGGGGCAAGCATCAATCTGATGCCCCTTTCTACGTTCAAGAAACTTGGATTGAAGGAGTCGAGGCCAAGTAACATGACCATCCAATTGGCTGATAATTCTGTGGTGAAACCGTATGGAATCTGTGAGGATGTTTTGGTAAAGGTAGACCGCTTTGTTTTTCCGGCTGATTTTGTCGTTATGGAAATGCAGGACGAGCACGGCAATGAGTTACTACTTGGTCGCCCATTCCAAGCTACAGCTGATATGATCTTGGAGATGGGGAGAGGTCGCTTGACTTTGGGCATTGCGGATGATCGCTTTGAGATGGTCATGCCCAATGGCAATGCATCTAATAAAGCAAAAGCACAGTGCAACATGGTTAAGCATGTGGAACAAAATATCTCACTTTGTCTTGGGAAGCCATTTTTGGATATGGCTCATGTTATGAGCAGGATAGATAATGGGACCCTAGCAGTGGACCTTATGGAGCAAACTAAAGTTGTCTCTTTATGTAAGGCTGTTGGGTTTCCAAATGATGAGAATGAGGACATTCCACCTTCATGGGAGGATGATGTGATTATTACTTCCGTCTTTGATGCATATCCGGAATTGCCTTTGGAAGCGTGCTTGCTAAATGTCACTTATGATTGGATGCGGAGTACTTCACTCAAGGAGTGTGCCAAGATGCTTCAAATGCTTCCATGTTTCTACACGAGGCACTATGAAGATTTGGGTACACTTCCCCCACCGCTACAATCATCTCTTATTTGCCCACCTGATCTGGAGTTGAAGCCATTGCCCCCGCATCTGAAGTACGTCTTTCTAGCTGAGGAGGACAAGTTACCAGTGATTGTTTCTGCATACTTGAGTGCGGATGAGGAGGAGCAACTACTGATAGTGCTCAAGAACCACCGTGGAGCTTTTGGGTGGTCTGTGGCGGACATCAAGGGGATCTCCCCTACACTTTGCCAACACAAGATACGGCTCGAGGAGGGAGCCAAGCCAGTCATACAGCCTCAAAGACGTCTAAATCCAAGCATGATGGAGGTTGTCAAGAAGGAAGTCATAAAGCTTCTTGCTGCAGGGATCATTTATGCCATATCCGATTCGACGTGGGTGAGTCCCAAACAGGTAGTCCCTAAAAAGGGGGGAATCACTGTCACTACAAATCTTTTGAATGAACCTGTCACCACCCGATTGGTAACCGGGTGGCGTGTTTGCATTGACTACCGCCGATTGAATGTCGCAACTCTTAAAGATCATTTTCCATTGCCATTTATCGATCAGATTTTGGAACGTCTAGCTGGTCGGTCGCATTTTTGTTTTCTAGATGGCTATTCGGGGTACAACCAGATTTCTATTGATCCTTTGGATCAAGAGAAGTCTACGTTTACATGTCCCTATGGGACGTTTGCTTACCGCCGTATGTCGTTTGGTTTATGCAATGCGCCGGCGACTTTTCAACGCTGCATGCTCGCCATATTCTCTGACATGGTGGAGCGGTGTCTTGAAGTTTTCATGGATGACTTCTCGGTGTATGGAGCGTCTTTTGATGAATGCCTTTATAACTTAGATAAGGTATTGCAACGGTGCGAGGACACACACTTGGTCCTCAATTGGGAGAAATGTCACATGATGGTGACGGAAGGAATTGTGCTAGGACACAAGGTGTCTAGCAAGGGTCTTGAGGTAGACCCCGTAAAAATTGAGGTGATTTCTAAGCTACCCCCACCAAATTCTGTAAAAGGGGTGAGAAGCTTTTTAGGACACGCCGGGTTTTATCGGCGATTTATCAAGGATTTTTCAAAAATCGCAAAGCCATTATCAGAATTGTTGGAAAAAGACGCAGTTTTTGATTTCAATGAGAAATGTCTTCACGCATTCGAGGTTTTGAAGGAAAAGTTGATTTCAGCTCCGGTTGTTCAAACGCCGGATTGGACAAAGCCATTAGAGTTGATGTGTGATGCGTCCGATTATGCTGTGGGAGCTGTTTTGGGGCAAAGGGTAGATAACAAGCCTGCTGTAATTTTCTACGCCTCAAAAACACTTAATGATGCTCAATTGAACTACACAACCACGGAAAAGGAGTTACTGGCCGTCGTGTTCGCCTTTGAAAAATTTCGGCAGTACTTAGTGGGTTCTAAGGTGGTTGTGTGGACTGATCACGCTGCAATAAAGTATTTGATGGAGAAGAAGGCTGCGAAGCCTAGACTAATTAGGTGGATTTTGCTCCTACAAGAATTCGATATTGAAATTAAGGACAAGTCGGGAATTGAAAATGTGGTGGCTGACCACTTGTCTAGGTTAGAGAGGGTTGATGAACAAGGTTTGCACATACCCATTACCGAGACCTTTCCCGATGAACAACTTTTAAAAATTGATTCTAAAGAACCATGGTTTGCGGAAATTGTGAATTATTTGGCTTGCGGGATCATCCCGGAGGATTGGTCCTATCAAGAGAAAAAGAAATTCTTTCATTCATTGAGATATTATTTTTGGGATGACCCGATTCTCTTGAAGCAGTGCAGGGATGGTATTCTTCGCAGGTGCGTGCCGGAGGTGGAGTACGAGAGTGTTCTCCACCACTGTCATGCGTCGCCTACAGGAGGACACCATGCTAGCTCACGGACAGCAGCCAAGGTGTTGGAGAGCGGCCTTTATTGGCCCACTTTGTTCCGGGATGCCTATGATTTTGTTAGGCAATGTGACCCGTGCCAGCGCGCAGGTAACATCTCAAGGAGACAAGAAATGCCCCTGAATGTATTTCAGGAAGTTGAGGTATTTGATTTATGGGGCATTGACTTCATGGGACCCTTTGTGTCCTCAAATTCAAATATTTATATCTTACTTGCTGTAGATTATGTGTCGAAGTGGGTGGAGGCAATCCCCACAAGGACTAATGATTCGAATGTAGTGTGCAGGTTTGTCAAAGAGAACATTTTCCGCAGGTTCGAGATTCCCCGAATGATCATAAGTGACGGAGGCACACATTTTCGAAATCAGAAATTCGCGACACTTTTAAAGAAATATGGGGTCAAGCACAACATCGGCACCCCATATCATCCACAGACGCAAGGACAAGTGGAGGTATCAAATAGAGAAATCAAGAAGATTTTAGAAAGGACCGTAGCATCCACAAGGAATAATTGGAGTGTATTGCTACCGGACGCGCTTTGGGCTTATCGAACGGCGTACAAAACACCTATAGGCACCACGCCTTTTAGGCTGGTGTATGGCCGGGCTTGCCACCTTCCGGTGGAATTGGAGCACAAGGCCCATTGGGCGCTACGAAGGCTGAACTTGCGCTATGATGAGGCCGGGAGAAAAAGGATGTTTGAATTGAATGAATTGGATGAGCTACGCATGATGACATATGAGAATGCCCGCATCTACAAAGAGTGCACAAAGCTGATCCACGATCGCCATATTGAGATGCGCACGTTCAAGAAGGGAGACAACGTTCTATTGTTTAACTCCCGTCTCAAACTGCATCCTGGGAAGCTGAAATCCCGGTGGAGTGGACCCTTCAGTGTGGAGGAAGTGAGACCGCACGGAGCGATTCTCGTGCATGATGGAGATGCCACGTTCTTGGTGAACGGGCAACGCTTGAAGTTGTATTTTGGTGAGAATTACAAGAAGAAAGTGAATGAGGTCAAACTCATTTCACTTGTGCATGAATGAGATAATGGGAAGACGTCTAGCCTAAGACGCTAAACAAGGGCGCTTGTTGGGAGGCAACCCAACCATCGGTACATTAGGATAGTTTAATTTTAGTCATAGATTGCTTTTATTTCGTTTAAATTTTAGTTTAAAAATGATACCTTGATCCGTTTGTTGAATGTGCAGGCACAGGCAGGGTCGATACCATCGACACACTCGTCGATGGTATCGACATGGGTTCAGGTTGACACCAGCAAAAATCGCACTGCGTCGATACTATCGACACCCCCGTCGATGGTATCGACATGGTCACAGACAGGTCGCAATAAAAGTGTCGATGGTATCGACACCCCAGTCGATACCATCGAGATCTCTGGAGATATTCAGACGAATTTTGCTCAGTCAACTCAATACCATCGACGGCCTCGTCGATAATATCGACATCATCACAGGTTGAATGCAACACAACGGCGGTGTCGCAATAAAAGCAAGTCGATACCATCGACATCCGTCGATGGTATCAACGGACATGTCACCGATCCGCACACAGGCATCGACGACGATCGCAACAGCCACGTCAGCGATCCGGGTGCTGCGTCGATACCATCAACTTCCGTCGATGGTATCGACCCTTCAGCAATCTGGGTTTCTCGATCCAGCAAACGTCAGCCATCGATACTCGCGAGGGAGGCGGATTCCCGCGAGATGTGTCGATACCATCGACCCGCGTCGATGGTATCGACGGGTCAACAGGGGCGCCGATCAAGCCTATTTAAGGGGACTTGCAACGTCATTTGACGTCACACCTTCAGAGCAAGCATCCTCCTTTGCGCCGAGCACTCCCCCGAGCCCTCCAAGACTGAAGAGAAGCGTCATCGAGCGGAGATCTTCATCGAGCGGAGAATTTCTTCTCCATCTTCACCGAGCTCTTTTCTTCTAATCCCATCTTCTCGCAACCATGGTGCACGCCGCCAGAGCGTCGTCCTCGAGCGCACACCCTATGGAAATCGAAGAGTTCGTTCCTCCCCCAACCGCTTCCATCCCTCGTCCACGCCTAATTCATGCCAACATGGACATGAGGAAGGTCTACGAGGAGATAATGAAGCGAAAGTTCGAGCCCACCCGGTATGTGGACCGGGGCATGATCCAGGAGTTGGGATTCGAGGCCAACTTGGCCTATGTGCTTCATGGACAAGCACGCCTCACCAACAGAAGCCTACGCCCTGACGAGCTGCAGTACCATGCGGATGGGCAGCCGTTTTTCGGCGAATGGCCCACCTACAAGGAACTGGTGGCGGAGTTCATGGCGTCTCTCGACGTCTGCGTCGTACCAAACGACGTGGTAGCATCGGACCGGGAATGGATCAAGGGAAGGGTGTCCTTCCGACTCTTCAACAACAACTACAATCTCACACTGGTCCAGTTCAATCAAATCTTCAACTGGATCCACTCTCCACATGATCACCGAAGGCCGGACTCCCACACCGACTATGCAAAGATCTTCTCCGAGCTAGTTACAGTGCCGGCGGGGAAGACTGTGAGCTACCACAATGCAGCGGTAGCAGATTTTGAGCACCCGTTCGTCCGGGTCTTGCATAGGATGTTGAGCTTGACATTCTTCGCTCGAAGTGATCTTGCTTTGAGCAAGTTTCAGGAGAGTGACTTATTCTTCCTTTACGCACTCCTGAAGCGTCAACCATGCAACTGGGGGGCGTTCTGGCTACATCGCGTCCTGGCGGTGAAGAGGAGCACAAGGAAGGCTCCAATCCATTTTGGTGGTCTTTTCACCAAGTTGGCGACTTTCAGTCCATGACTCCGATCTCTACGAGGAGCAAGGTGAACGTGCAACACTTGCACCGTTCAAACCTCATTCTTCTCCGGGACGGGTTGGCGTACACTCATTGCCACGTCAACCAAGCTTATCAGGAGAGCTCCCTACCGGACGACGTCTTCAACATAGAGGGCAAGCAGCACTTCCGGTGGCCAATCATAGCCATCGAGTCCTCCGAGGAAGAAGGTGGAGGTGACGAGCAAGAAGGCGAGGCTGCAGAGGAAGAGGAGGCTTTCACACCTCTTCAAGCACGTGTGGCACCACGGAAGCGTCCTAGGATGCATCCAGGTGCATCTTCATCATCTCAGCCCCCGCCGCCATCACCACAGCACGAGCAGCCAACCGAGGATCCCTATTCCATGCAGGGGATGTACACCATGCTGCAGGACATCCAGCAGACTCAGCAGCAGCACATGGGTATATATACCGGCATTCATGAGACTACGAGCCGGGTACTTGATAACCAACGGGCTATGTTCGAGAACGAGCGGCTCATCCTCTCCAACCAAGAGCAAATGCACACCCGGTTGCAGCGGATAGAGACGCAACAGGAGCCCTTCTTCGACCATTACTGGAGTCAAGACTACTTTGGAGGCTATCCACAGCCTCCGCCGAGGACCCAATATGATCCAAGCTTCCAGGGGGAGTACTCGTCTTGGGATCCTACAACACCGCAATACCCACCACCGCCTCCGCAGGATTGATCCGGGTATCACTGTTCCACCCTTAAGTTGGTTTTTGACTATGAGGCCATAGTCGAATTCAAGCTTAGGGGGGTGGCTGGAACAACTCTATCTTTTATCTTTTCTTTAGTTGTTTTTAGTTTTTGCTTTGTTATTTGTTCTTGCAATTTTAGTTTGTTTAGGATCCACATCTATCTAGTGTAATCGTGGATGTCTTAAAAATTTTCATCTCGTTGTTTTCATGGGAAATTTAAGGGAATTTAAAAATTTCTGTGTCTTTTGGATAGCTTAACTTGGTTGTCCTTGGGGAACTTGTCCTATGAAAATGATTGATTATGTCAACTTTGAAGCAATATGTCACACCTACACCCCCATTGACTCATGAAAAGTGGATAGTAACGGTTGTTTGAGCCTAACCCAATCAAATGGTAATGAGACCTTAATTGGATATAAGAGAAAGAACCCTTTGAACTACCACACATGTCAGTAAGGAGGGACACATGATATTTTTCTAAGGTTCAGTAACTTAATCTTGTGATCATTCCACTTCATATTTTTCCATAATCTACCAAAGAGTTGGAAGTAAAGTACAGTTTTAATTCCTTCTTGCGTGCATAGCATGTAGATAGGATTTGCATTGTTATTTTCATACTTTTGCATAAAACGGAAAAAAAAATTATAGTGATTCATGCACATTACCTTTAGGTGCATGTCATGTAGTTGCACTCATAACTTTCATGATTTTCATGCTTAAGTACACCATGTACCTCAGGTTGTCTTAAAAAGTGATCTAAATTGTTCCATACCCTCGAAATAGTACAAAGATTTCCAATCGTGAAGAAAATGGCCTTAGGCATGTATCTCTAAGCAATTATGGAGATGTGGGCTAGAAGAAAAAAAATCTGAAAATCTGAAAAAAATTTTGAAAAGAAAGAAAAAAAAAGAGAGAATTTAGAAGGAAATGGAATAAGAGGGAGAAAGGAACATAATATCACTTGCATAACAAGGAAATTGAGTACATGATGTGGCTTAATTAGATTTCTATCTCTTTTTGAGGTGGAAGGTTAGTGCATGCATCATTCCACCTAATTTTAAGCATTAGGGAATTTTCAATGTGCATTTGCATCATTTAGGAAATTTTGTTATGTGCATGTTGAAACTGTGTAATACTTCCAAAATTCTTCCATGAACCACCCATTCCATCCACCCGTTGCTCGGATTGGTAGGCCACCGTGATTTTCTCCTCACTCATGTTTATCAGGAGAACTGCTTCCATGTAGATGGTAGTTAGGGCGAGCAACGTAGTGTAGGCGATCACAAGATGCACCAATGCTGAATTGGCGAACCTTATTATGTTAACTGCCTTATGTGATAGTGTTCATTGGTTTGAAGGATAATTTTTCTTATTGATGATTATTGTCGCCTGTAGGGTAATTACTGTTCTGTGATTAGGAAAGGCCGGTTTGAGAACGTTCAGTGGGAGTCATGTGGAATGTGGGGTGATGTGTTGATTTTTAGTTGACATATGCAATCCTATTCTAAGGATTAGTTGCTCGAGGGCGAGCGATGTTTAAGCTTAGGGGAGTTTGATGCGAGGATTTTGAGTCGCATTTATAGACCTATTTCATATGTATTTTGTGCTCCAATTACTCATTTTATGGATAATATTGCATAATTCACTTAATTTGGTCTTTGCCATCATATTATATCAAATCCCCTTTGTTTTACTATTTTGAGCATCATTTATCATCTTATTATAAATTGTGTGGATTTACTTGGTCTTGTTGTGAAATTTCAGGAAAAACAAGTATCTGCTTCCGTCGATACCATCGACCAAGCCACAGGTTGTCAGCCGAGAAGAGCAATACAGAGTCGATACCATCGACACCTAAGTCGATGGTATCGAGATCCCTTCAAGTTGCTGGCGAGGATGCAGTCGATACCATCGACGAAATTCGATGCCATCGACACAAGGAGAGCTACAACGTCGCTAGAAGACAAAAACCGACGCTAAAGGAGTCGATACCATCGACACCCAAGTCGATGGTATCGAGATCACCACAGGCGCTCAGACTAAAAGAAAGGAAAGCTGCCGCTAATCCGCTGGGTCGATACCATCGACCCGCGTCGATGGTATCGATGCCGGCAGATATGCGTTGGATCTGTTTTGATCTCGATCGGACGGCTGTTGTTATTTGACGACCTAATTAGGGACTTATACCTAATGACGTCCGCCGAGACGGAGGATCTTGGGATATCGCATTGCACGAGTGCCGAGAAAGGAGAGAAAGTAGAACGGAGGCCAGAAGCTCATCCCGGGTGATTCGGACACTGCCGAAGACGATTTCCACCACCGACAGGCGGGGAAGCTCGTGTTCTACGCCAAGGATCCACCGGTTCTTCTCCGTTCATGGGTTTTCCCATTTATTTCCCGTTTTTCTTATGAATTCCCCAATTTCTACCATGTATTCGTGTGAGATGAACATGAGAGGCTAAAACCCTCAATCTTTAGGACCGGGAGTAGCCCGGGAATGCATTGTATGACATTTTTATATCAATAATTCATATTTTTCTCTCAAATCCGTGGTATAGATTCGTTTTCTCCATTTCTATTGTTATGCTTGATCACCATAATAATAATTTAACACCCTTAATCACTTCGACAGAAGGATTAACGGTTGAAAAGAGAGGAATTCTACATTAATTAATAAAACCCTTGACAAAGGAGTTGTAAAATTAATGGTGGGAACTAAGAGACCATTTTTAATGCGCTTAGTTTAGGGGAATGATTACTACGACGGTGGAATCAACCTAAACCTAAGTAGTGAATTACACCACGACAGTGGGTAATTCTCATTTCAGGCCACTAACCGGATAGAGAGAGAAGTGTGAGGAATTATATGAAACCTAATACAATGTTGACCTGCGGTGAAACCGCCATCCTAAAGATATCCCTTTGAATTGATTAAATTAACCTTTAATCGATTGTTTTCTTTGTTTGATTTTTATTTTCTTTTTAATTTGAACAACAAAACCCTACTTTGTTAATCGGTCTAGCTGATCGCGATTAGTTAGTAAAAGTCCCCAATAATTCACGTATCCCTGAGTTCGACTCGGGCCTCACAAGGCCTATATTACTCGACGCGTATACTTGCGTTTAAGCGCGTAGTAAAATACACGTCAATTCCAAATCAATAGAGTCTTTCAAATTCGTGTTCAACCACGAGTTTACTAGTGGCCTGACTAGACTATCTAGTGGGTCAATTGGCTACTTGCCCAATTTGTGATCAATCGGCTGATTGAAACTCAATCGTGCAACTTATCCAAAACTATTTAGTCATCCAAATGGCTTGTCCAGTCTCTTGATTAGGCATAAATCAGCCTTTACAAGATTCATAATCATTTCAAACACACACACGATTGCAAACTTAAATCCCTTTAAGCATCCTTTTATGTGAGACCCTATAGGTTCCTTATTACATTCGAGTGATGTCTAAAACCTATTCGACCTACTACACCATCATGTCGCTTGGTTTGTTTAGTTGTAATATTATTTTGACTTGAATTTCTAAATTTGATTCCAAATCAACTGAGTCTTTCAAATTCTTGTTCAACCAATAGTTCTCCTAGTGCCCAACTAGACTATCCAACTGATAAATTGGCTACTTGCCCCACCGGTGATCATTCAGTCGATTGACACTCAATTGTCTAGCTTATCCGAACTGACCACTCGTTTGACTGGCTTGTCCGGTCTACCAATTGGACAAATGTCAACTTTACATGATTCAAAATTATTTTAGTCATATGTTTGATTGTGAGCTACAACACCTTCAACCATTAATATGTGTGATACCACATAGGTTCCTTATTACATTGGCAATGATGTTTAAAATATTGTAAGTGAAGATTGCTATCTAGAAACACATCATTGCTAACAAGTAATAAGGATAAGGTCGAGAATAACTTTAACCTATAAAGTGGCCATTTTCATGACCGTGTAATCTCTTTGTTACAAATATCTAGATTGAAATTGAGGCATGGAGTTGTCATCCTATTAATATCAAATCTATGTTTCATGAACCAAGCAGACTATTGAGATTATTGAGCTCAATATTAACTCACACAAGTATGACCATGTATTTCATAGTCTCACTTATCAAGTTGCATGGATATCACACAAATGGAGGGACATACTCCATTTACATGAATCAGAGAAATCCATAGCTTCCATAGTGCACACGATCACTACATGTATGGAAACCCTTATTTAGAGTTACATTGAGTAGTGTTAAAGTACATAGAATAATATGTTACTTTTGTAGTGACGTTAGGTTTAAGGATCATAGTCACCATGCCAAATTGAGGCATGACCCTAACTACCATGACAAGGCTTCCATGAGGCCTCAGATAAAATGATCTTAAAAAGAATGATCGCACTATCCATATCACTAAAGTTCACCTCCTTTTCAGGAAGTCCATCACTAAAAACTCTATAATTAAGCATGTTTATCCCATAGTAGTAATGGGATGGGTGACTGTCGAGAAGCTGATCTTGATATGTTTGTGAGTGAGGACAAAACACGCAGTTGCGCCAGTGATGGTTTGTGGGGCCAAACGTCATTCTTGAAACTCTACTAGAGCCTTAGGAAGTGGGCTCAGGATTTACAATAATTGATGTACTGAATTGAATATCATGATTAAAGGGACATAGTCATCATTCAAGATACACACTGGTCATATGTAATAATGTTGTCCTATAATATCCAAAATAATAATTGAGTAGGTACATAAAAATAATGAGTACTCTAGAGTATACATATGGTCCCATCTTTAGGTCCTCAAGCCAAACTATATGTCACTGAGTCAAAATATTTTTAGGACATTATAAACTTTTTTTATTATCTTAATAAGAAACAAACATAAAAAGTGGAATTTCCTTTTATCAATAATCGAATCATATACAATGTATCCTTATTACAATCATCACATAATGTATTTCAGTTTATACCACTTACAGTCGCCCACTTGTATAAGAGGAATCACTCATGAAATTTTGAGTGATCTAACATGACAACAATTGCTTTGTTATGAAAGTACTTTTTTTCAAGGGATCGGCATCACTAGTTTCAGTTGGTACTATACAAATATCTAGTCTCCTCTTTGTACAATCTTTGGTATGAGATTGTATTTCCCTATTATATGCTTGGAATGTTGATGCCATCTAGGTTCCTTAGCATGTAAAATGGCTCTATGGTTTCCACAATACACTTCTATCATTTCTAGTTGGAACCATTTCAAGTTTGCTAAAGAATTTATTTATCCATGTAGCTTTCTTTGCTGCATTGGATGTGGCAATATACTCATATTTTATTGTAGAATCAACCACCATATCTTACTGAGAATTTTTCCATCTTACAACTCTACCATTTTGGCAAAACATGAATAATGATTGCATTTGGTAATTGTCCTTGTCAATTTTGGATTCTTACATAAGTGTAACCCTTTACAACTAGCTCTTACTCACCTATATATATATATATATATATATATATATATATAAATTTAGTCTTTATTTTATTCAAGTACTTAAAGATATTCATCATGGAAATGTAGTGACCTTTGTTAGGACCTAATGGTACTTTCTCATCATCCTCAAATCACATGAGACATCTGAGCATGTACATAGCATTGCATAGATGATCGATCCAATTGCAAATGCATATGGAATCTTCCTCATGTGTGTCCGTGCTTCCAAAGAGCTAGGATATTGGGATCTATAGAGGCTTATTGCATGAGACATGGGTAGCTTTCCTCTCTTAAAATCTTACATGTTCAAAAATTTTAGTACTTTGTCAATATATGTATTCTGACTTAGGCCAAGAGTCTTCTAGATCTATCCATATAGGCCATGATTGTTAGAATATAAGATTATATGCCTAATTCCTTCATGGAGAAGGTATTTCAAAACCAAGTCTTAACCAATTGTAGAGTAGGTATGTCATTTCTGGTCAATTATATGCTATCCACAAATATTATGAAAAATACAATTATGAACCTACTAACATTCTTGTATACATAAGGTTCATCTTCATTCTTGATAAAGTAAAACTATTTGATTTTCTCATCCAAATAGAGATTCCAACTTCTAGATGCTTACAATGATCCATAGATTAACCTTTATGGTATATGAACTTTGTTGGCTTCATTTTGAGAAATAAAACCTTACAGTTGTGTCATGTACACATCCTCTAGAAGATTTCAAAAATTGTGTTAACATCCATTTACAAAACCTCATAGTCATGATAAGCTGCAATGGAAGGCATGATCTTTATAGATTTAACCATGGCAACTGGTGAAAAAGTGTCATCATAGACAATATCATGAACTTATTTTGAACCTTTTGCAACCAATCTTCCTTTATAGATCTGTACATTACCATCCATGTTCATCTTCTTCTTGAAGATCCATTTTTAGCCTATGGGTTTACCCCTCCAGGTGCATCCACCAAAATTCATACTTTGTTGGTGCGACGTGGAGTCCATCTCACATATCATGGCTTCAAGCCACTAACTAGAATCTAGTCCGTTAATAGCCTCATTGTAGGTTGCTAGTTCATTATCATTCATGACCAACAAATTCTCTGATTGAATCACGAAAATTCCAATCTTTGGCTCTGGATGTGTCCAACTAGACCTTCCAAGTTCTTGTATCCTCATACGTAGGACATGTTATCCTCATACTTGGGACATTGGAACATATTAAAGAGGTAGTGTATCCCTTACGATAAAATATAGAAGCTAATGGATAGATAGAAACATGTTAACTATGTGTATATAATGCAAGTATATGTATCATGGTGATCTCAGTTTTTGAGTTTCGGGTGTCTTACTCAAGGAAGTGTAAAGCTTGAGAGTAATACTAACTAGAAACCAATAATCTAGACCAAAAAAGTTTGTTTTGATTATTTTAAACTAAGGGTGAAATTTATAGAGCTATGAATTAAATCAGGTTGTGAATAGATTGAGGAAAAGTCAAAGATTATAGTTTCACTATGGTATCAATTCATACATAATATTTTTTATCTAAAAATAAACTATCTTTATTTCAGAATTAGTCATATGAAGCCAACATTACCCACTTTTAGCGGTGTAATATACTATTCAAACTATAAAAACCCACTTTTGTGGTGTTCATCTAGAAGATTTTACACATTATGTTCTACTTTGGATATTAAACCTTATAATTGTTATCCCTCTTTTGTAGTGCAATATTTATTGTGTTGATGATAATTTTTCCAACTAGTAACTTATTTTAATGATGATTAAATTCAGATTTAACAAGTGTGGACATGGTAACTCAAAGTAGTTGTTGACATCATCAATTCAAGCAAACAAGTTCATTCATAAATAAATATAGTCATGTGAAATTAAGATCATGTTACTCCTGTATCCTAGAGATTAGGGGATTATCCCCTCGTCATTGACATGATATCATAGAAGAAATCTTAAAAATCAAAAAACATAAAAGTAATATGATAATCACAAGATCCCTCATTAATGAAGATCCTCTCCAAAGTTGATCACAAATTAGTAATGTTTTGGCTGTCAAATCACCCTCTGAAGTTATCGAGATCATCATTTTCTTTTCTCCTTTTCTCCACTTCTATGTTTCTATGCACAGTCTTTAGGGTTGTATTTGTTTGCATCTGCAACCCCTTAGGTCATAAGTTGGAAATTTCCTTGTACCCTTGGAGCTAGGTTAGTAGTACCGAGATGATTTCCAGTAGTATCGACGTGGCTTTGTATTTCTCCTGTGACCAAGTGGTAGTGTCATGGAGAAGGATCTTGGTAGCACCAAGATGTGTCAACAAGTTCCGATTGTTCTGGTGCATCAATGTCGGTATCATCAAGATTGATCTGGGTAGTACTGAGTTGTCCTCTCAAAGCATCAATGTTCCTTCAATAGCACCAAAATTTCCATGTACATTTGTTGACTATGCGTTGTACAAACCTTGTCAGTAGCACCAAATTAGAAACTTGGTAGGACTGACTTCTGCTTTCAATGCACATTGAACCTAAAATTCAAATAATAAAGTGATGAGACCATGATAAATACAATCATTTGTATAAAATAGGGGAAATAGATGAAAATGATGCAAGAAGTGTTTTAGGCCAGATCATCATAATATAAGCAAAACACATATAAATGATTAGGAATGCACTATAAATCACCAAAACTAGCCTACAAAATCACAACACTATTTGCATGAATCATACACCAAGGTGTTGTAGTCTTATATATGTCTTAAGAGTCATAATACTTGTATTACTTAATCACATAAGGTAATTGCTAAGATGGTCTCTGACAAGTAGTCTTATTTATATATATATATCTTCAAGTCATTTGTTACAGTTAGAACATATTTCAAAAATGAAAAACCATTTAAACAAACATAATATGGATAAGCTTATTATATAATTTTAAATTTATTGAATGACATGTATAAATTTACTTTACAACTATCAAAATGAGATCCAATTTGATAATTAGGTTATAAAGTGATGTTTAAAAGGGTCAAAAGTTTTTATTTTCTAAAATTTTGGACTTGGTACTTCAGCCAACTTGAATTTTGATGTTGACTTTGCACTCAAGTTTAGCTAGACTAACTCATTATACATAAACATCAATGAAGAGATGCATATCTTTGATTAACACCCATGTAAAAATAACTAATACATGTATTTACTAAACTAGTCTGACTGAATTATTTGTATCACCTTATTGTAAAAGTACTCATGAGGTTGGAACTCTTGAGTGATTGATATTTCATTGGTATCTGTAATCTCTAAACCTAAATATGTTTAGTAGATGGGTGAGTTTGTTGTTTCAATGAATAGTCCTTCCCTATTAAAATGGAAGCCATGAAATTCATTTATATTACAAGAAACTAATCAATAGATTATCAATCAAATAGATTGAATAATAGTTCACCCGGTGACAACAAAAGAAACTCATAACTATTTTTTCAGTTCATCATATATTTAGCTTGTAAAACATGACATATATGTGTCCATTTTTATATTATGTCTAATCATGTGATAATTAGTAAGATAAATGTTTAGGAGAATCAAAATTAATGATTTCATGATGCAAAGTGTACAT
This sequence comes from Alisma plantago-aquatica, assembly GCA_963693085.1. Classification (NCBI taxonomy): domain Eukaryota; kingdom Viridiplantae; phylum Streptophyta; class Magnoliopsida; order Alismatales; family Alismataceae; genus Alisma; species Alisma plantago-aquatica. Next base: position 288,761,128 of record OY856411.1, read on the forward strand.
CATAAATGGTGCACCTGGGTGTCCACTCTATTAAATGATTGTCTCTCTTTTATATTTGGGTTGTTACTTTTATTGTAGACCTTTTCATGTGAGGTTATGTTCAACTATACATGACCTAGCTCATAACTAAATATATGATTGTTTATCGTTTGGGTTTTAGAATCATATTCCAATCTTAAAAAGAAATATAGGAAGGGAAATTGGGTCCATTTTCATTAGACTATGTTGAATGTGTTTTCTTATGTTTATTATTGTAAGAAGTGGATGGCTATAGTATTATGGTTCATAACTGTGGGTATAACCACCTCACCTCCAAAACATGATCTAAATTATATGTAAACAAAATCCTCTATTGTGATGTTATACAAATATACATAGTAGTGCAAATTTTAATACACTACATACATATAAAAGTGTTCAAGAAGATATATCAAAGAAAAATGTATTGAAAGTCCATAAAAGTTTAAAAATATCTAAGAAATCATACATTCTATAATACCATGTAGTTGGAATTATATATATATATATCATGTAATAGTTGTCAAATTTAGCATGTTGGGGCACCATTTCTGTCGTCCCATATATGAATATCTCATCACGTTCGGATTCATATTTAAATATTATTCTCTTTCATATAACTTTATAAGTATATAACAAATGATAAATGACCAATTCAGTGTAAAGCATATTTAGTTGTAAACTAAATTGAAAATCAAAACACAAACCTGACCAAAAAAATCTAATTCCAATGTGGGTACCTATCAGAGGCCCACTCGTGTTACATATATCAAAAATATCCTTAAAAACACATTAAATCTAGTCTTATCTTCAAATTATTGAAGTGGTGCGCCAACATGGGTGTTTGACTATGTGTGTGGTAGTTTAAGGGGGTCAACTTTATTATTATTTCCCATAATTAGAGGATCACGATCACAAATATATCACTAAAGGGTTGTGTGGTTGCCTAGCTTATATGAGCCCATATAAGTCCATTATCATGAAAAATTGTAACAACACTTTTGACTTGATCCTTTCTACCTGATTTCATGATGAGGTTCCTTATTCTTTTACACATAAAAAAGGTTTGGCGACTTTATGAGGGACAACACCAAAAGTTTCAAACAATGACAAGGAGGGTTGATGGTTGACTTTTTCACTTTTTGCAATTTGATTGATCATGTGTGAAATAGTTGCACACTCGTTTCCTATCATAGGCTTTCATGAATGCATAGATAACACCCTCCTACATCAGTTTTGAGCTCCCTATTCTCTTCATGTAGGCTTTGGTCGTCAAAGACACAAATGTGTCTGCACATGAATGTGTGTTTGTTACACACATAATTTTTCGGTATCTCAATCTCGTTACTTCTTTTTCATATATATTTGTGAACTTATAAAGTATATTATATGAAAAAAATATTCAAAAAAAGAAGAATTGAACAATCAAAAGCAAAGAATAAAGGAACTGAAAAAGTCAACTGCTCACAGACAATCACCCTACAATGGGTTAATAAACTCAAAAATAAAACCTACTTCAAGTACCCTCGAACACACAACCAAACATGTGAGATCCATTAGAAATTCACCCAAAAGTATTTGAAATGTATCATTAGATGTAAGGGGGCTAAGAATAATTTTACTAGAAACCAACCAAAAAAAATTAATCCATACAACAACAGTCATCTTTAGAGATGTGGTCACTTACCCAGAAGTTCATAACATAATCATCTATTTAAAAGAAGCCAAGATACCAATCCACTAGCATCAAAGCACAATTAGTAGACCCATCATGCACCATTAAGAGTACTTTCATACATGTGAGCATCACCTTTAGCAAGCCATCAGATCAAAAATCCTCAAAGCACAAATTTTTAAGCAGTCAAGTATCAAAGAAAAACTTCCTTACCTTAAAACTAATAATCATGCTACATAAATGATCAAATAGAAACCATGTCTTCAAAAAATACAATTTATAATTGAAAATACACATCTCCTATCCATTAGACTAGAGGCCCAAGCCCTATAGATTATAGGTTGTAGAAGAAGTAAAGTTGTAATATTCTAAAAATCATATATAATTATTTTCAAAAGGCATTCACTAGGCAAATCAGTTTCTGTGTAAACTCTTTTATATATTTAAGTCCAATTATAGTGCATAATGCATAACCCTGTTAGGTATTTGTCCTACTACCTAAGACCAACAATGCATCAATCTAATAATGAATGTCTTGAAGAGGAAACTCCTATTCTTTTCACAATATATACTCTAAGACGTCATGGATAAAGATGACATAGAAAGTTCCTTCCTCACTATATTTACAAAGGAAAAAGAAGGGATGAATGAGAATAGCCTTTATTTTGATGAATTCAAAAGTAGGTATCCTGTGATTGAACTTTTAGCTATGAATTTGGTATCTTATTTAATTTTGCATATCCAAAACCATTTAAAGTAAGTAGAATAGTTGTATTTAAAGTTCACTTCTAACCAAACATCCCTTAATGTTATGTGAATTTTTTAAGCAAACCTACTCATCACTACCTCATTTGGGATAGGAATGTTGTCTAGAAGCTTTATTTGACATCTTAAGATTTGAGGCATCAGATAAATTGATCTTAAAAGGAATGATTAGACTACCATATCACCAAGGTGTACCTCCTTTTAGAGTGACCATCACGAATAACTCTGCGATTAAGTGTGCTTAGTCTATAGTAGTACTAGGATGGGTGGCATGTTGATAAGTTGTTTAAAGGTTGTGCGTGAGTGAGGATGAAGCATGACTAAGGTTAGTGGTGGTTTATGGGGTCAATCTTCATTCCTAAAACTCTACTAGAGCATTGTATAGTGGATCCATGCATTATACATGATATCAGAGCCAATTGTCATGTAGTAGGTGGGGCCCACTTGGGCATGTGTCATGCCAGTCCTATATCGTGTGATTTAGACATGTTGGAAAGGGCTATCTTTGGATATGAGATGGAGACACCCTTTCTCTAATAGCCTTGGATGGGAGTTGGGTGTCCATGGGTCATTTTATCTCTATACTAAAATGGGTAAGAGATTATGAGGCCAAATAGCTAAACCTTGATGAGGACGCCAAGAGTTAAAGTGGGGGATTTTCTAGCATCTCAGTATTTGAGGTCTCAAATAGAATGATCTTAAAAGGAATGATTGGATTACCTTTATAAAAAAGGTGCACCTCCTTTTCAGGGAGCCCATCACTAAGAACTTAGAAGTTTAGCATCCTTAGTCCAAATTAGTACTAGGATGGGTCACTAGTCAAGAAGTTGATCTTGAGTTGTGCATGAGTGAGGACAATGCACGCAGACAACGCCATTGGTGGTCTTTGGGGCCAATCGTCATTTCTAAACCTCTACCAGAGCATTGGGAGGTGGGCGCGAGCGTTACAACTTAGCAAATTATCATTATGTCTAGAATATTCATTGTTATTTACTTTTTGCAATGAAATAACTAAGTTCACAATTGAATGTAAACATGTATTGATAATACTCTCTGTCTCCAAAAACTTTGCAAGAAATTTGGAGTTAGGAAGACAAGGATATGTCAAAATTAAAATATTGATCCATAACCCACCAAAAATATGGTATGATATTTATAGTTTCTCTCTCTTAATATTTTATTTTAAATACCATGATTTGTGGTTTCTTTCACAAAAAACTTTAAAAATATGGTTTAAGAGGTATTTGTTGTGAATAAACTTGATTCATAAGTTCTTTTTATTTTTTCACAATGATCCACCCATGCAAAAAGTAGACTCTAAGATCATATCTATGACTGGTATAATGCAAAAATCACCTTCATATTTGGTTCTAGTGTCCCAACCCCACCTAATAAAATAATGTTAAAATTCCCTTCAGATTCCCCTCAAAAGTCTCTCAATATTTGCAATAAAACAACATGGAATAAGAAATTTTAAAGAAAATAATAAGTGAATTATATATAGAGTAGACTAAATAAGCCATAGACCTCTTTCCATAGAGTATTTCCAACTTGAAAATCTTCTCTTCATTTTGTCTGTAAGAGAACTATAGTGTTTTGTTGTCAACTTTCCAATAAAAGAGAAATATCTAGGTACTTTTGAGGTAATATGCCATTTGTGATACCCAATAGATAAAAAATCCCTCCTGTATTAAATTCAACACCATAGATCATATATACTTTCTCATTATTTACTTTTCACATATTTTATCTAATGGAGATCATGTAAACGATTTCTAAGACAAATAACAGTTTTCTCATTAGCTTCCAAGTAAATAGTTAAATCATCAACAAAGATTAAGTGAGACACATTCATGTTCTTGTAATCTTTAGAAGGAACTGAGTTTCTAATTTAATGTATTTGAAAATGAATTGAGAGAAGCTTTGCATAAGTATAACAAACTGATAAGAATCTAGGCAATCTCCATATCTTACTCCATTACTAAGTTTAAAATTATTTTGTTGCTCTCCATTGATGGGAATTTCACAAGAAGTGATGTAGAAGATTTTTTGGATCCAAATACTCTAAAATTTAGGTAACTCCATGAGATCAAAAATCTTAAAGAGGTCATCGTATGTAACTGACTTATAAATTTTGGAAAGATCAACTTTAATACACATCTAGGCATTCCACACTTCCTACCAAATCATAAAGAAATCCATTAGACATAAGAGTGGCATCTTGGACAATTTTGCCTCACATAAAAAGCACATTTGTTTAGTCAGAGAAGGAAGAGACCTCTGTGGAGCCCGTAAAGGAGTTGTAGATATTGTTGTATGAGCATCATATGCCAGATATCTGATGTGCAGACTTGTGTATCCTATTATTGTGAATCTTTAAGATAGTTCTAAACATAACATTAGATAGAGATATAGGTACCTAAGATCTGATATCACAAATTTTATTAGATTTAGAAATCAAAGTGGTAAAAGTTCTATTCATTTATGTAAGACATCTACAAATGTAAAAAAGTGAGGGAAACACCAATGATTCCACTATTAATAACATACCAACCAGCTTTATAGAACTCTCAATTAAATCCATTAGGCCTTCAACATTTGTCATTGTTCATGTTTGAAATGATATGTTCAATTTTGAATTTGGGACATGGTTATCCATCAACATCCTTTGAACCTCATCATACTTGTAAATTTAACTATTTTAAGCTAATTTATAGAAACCCACAACAATTATTGAAAATGCTATATAATTAGTGATATATATATATTTCTTGATGCTCTCCAAGCTATTGCGTATGTTTTCATAGATATCAATATCACTAAAATTATTAATATGTTATCTCACTTTAGTAGAATAATATAAAACCATGATCTAGATTCCCCTTCCTAAGTCATTGAACATGGTATTTTTGTCTTAGATGACATTCTTGAACAACGATAACTTTTTGAGATCACTTTTTGTATTCAATAGAAATATTTATTGATTCTCAAATTGAAGGATGTACATCAGCTTTATTTTATTCTTAAAGAACTTCTAACAATACAGTCTATCTACATTATAAATATTTTCCACAATATTATTATTCCACTGAAAGAATGCATCTAAGATCCCTCATCTTGGAATAAACTTGTAGCATCCCATCAGTGGGAATGACACATGCCTTCTTTATGACCTCTCTACCCAGGAACTGATGACTCAAAAAAGAGGAATGAAGTTCCTACTTGACCCCATATTAGGCCTCACAATCTTAAGATGGAGAAAAGCATGAAATTTAGTGAAACAATTCAAGAATTCTACACTATAATAAATTTTGCCAATTCCAGGAGTGAAACCTCACCATTGTGGTCACTATTCTAGTAAAATAGGGGACTATTTACTCTTAGCTCAAAATATCACAACAAACACACAATCATTGAAATCCTCCATGAATTCCCTTGATGAGGGATCCTTCCCTATATTTCATCTTCCTTCATTAATGCTTTAAAGTCACCGAAAATCCCCAAAGGTCCACTTAGGTTGTGATAATTAGCTTAAATGTCATTCCAAACTCTACATATGTCGTTATTAATATTATGGTCATACATAATAGTGACAAAAAACTTTTTTCATTAGCAAAAATATTAGCATGAACTAGTTCATTGGATTCATCTAGTTTCCATACATACATGATCATCTTTTAAAAGAATAATCACTCTATGAAGAGCATTGACTTATAGTTAGAAATCCATTAATAATGTGTAAAGAACTAACTAAGAAGCTTTCACACTTTCTTTTATCTCATGTAAGTCTCATTCAGAATAATAAATTGATGCTTTAGCCTCCTAATTTCCTCTTATACTTTTGAATATTTAGATTGATGCCTCATACAATCAAGTAGTTGATATTGACTAAGCTATCCATTGGAAGCACTTTTTACCAATGCTCGGATGGCATTTCAAAATATCCTTCTCTATTATGTGAATATTTAAATCTTTCAAACTAATACTAATTGAAGTAGTGGGATTGTAGTATTCGTTATTATTTCTATTCCTTGACCCTTTGTTCCTTATTTTTTATTTTTGTATTATTGAAGGCTTGGCCTCCTAAACCACAAGGTTCTTATTGATACATGTTGATTCAATACATCTACTAGGAGATATCATCAGATCCACTACAATAGAACTAGGAGTCACAGAGAGTTTATTAGAATTAATAACAACCAAATATCCATTGACCCCCCCCAAATGAAAAGTTTAATTTGAGTTGTGAAACTCCTCCTTCTCATAGTTGGATTCCTTATTATGTATACAAACATTCAACTTGTTACTAAAAGAATATGTTGTCTACCCCATTGTTCCAATTTCAAGTAATGGATTAGTATCTTACAGTGTGTATTATTTTCTGCCCACATTTTTTCACATTTCCTTTGTTCCCACAATCAGTCTATTCATATAATTTGCAAATAGACTATCTATTTGGAAATAGTCCATACTCAAAATAGAACCGTATATATATCTTCATTTATACTATCAACTTCACTAATTAGAGAAATGTAAGTTTGTAGACATCAAGTATTAGATTCTAGAAAATTATAGCCATTGATAGTCATATGCCATATTGTTATTTCTTAGTAGTATGTCTAGATAGGTATTGACCCTAGAAAAATCTTACTCTTGCAAATTGTAAGTGCTAAGTCATGAATTCTGATCCATATTGATATATCATCTATATTGATTCTGGTTAGTGTATCACTCATCTTTCATTTCAGGAGAACTATAGGTTCTCCTTTGACAAACCATACACATCCATCTATGGTAGATTATACATCTAAATGATCTTGGAAATAGATTAGAAAATCATGTCGACCGTGGGTTTAGAACTGAATGCTCCCTTTTGAAGACCATATCTGAGAGACATACCTTGATAGAGTATACAAATAGATCTGGAGTCTAAAAACACATCCACCAAGGCAATACTTCCATCTAGATGCATACTATGTCGACTCTTATTGTAGATATATGAGTGTCTAGTTGGTATGGTATGCCCATAGAGACAATCATATGATGAGTGTGATGGTATATTACATAAGGAATTTGATTAATAATAAAGGAAAGTTTACAATTCATTGTGTTTCACTCGTTTATGAGATAATAAGGAAACATAATGAATGTCTAAAGAATGATATTACTCAATGACATATGTCTTGAAGTATGTGACTTGAATAATGAGATCATACAGATGTTAAGAGTATGTACATTCTTATTATGTCCCTAGTTGGTTGCACTTAAGACTAGAGTATGTGTTGGTTGATGACAGAATCTCATCAGTCATGATATGTGATATCAAACCAAACACATAAATACTTGTTAGGGAACAATGTATCAGACAGACCCACCTTGAGAATGACACATGGAAACCATAATTGGTGGTCATAGTGATCTCTCATAGTGAAGGTGGTGATCATGGTTCTCAGACCTAAAGTCACTACACTCATCACATGTCGCTCGGTATACTTTGACATCATCTGACGTAATCCTAAATAAGGGTTTCCATAATGGTGATGATTGGGTAGCTGTGACACATGGGGATTGACTATGAGTGATGTAGTTGGCATCTGTCCCTCCTATTAGAGTTTGATATCTGGGCCACTCGATAAGAAAGACTGAGAAATGAATGTGCATGAACATGTGAATCCATATATGATATTGAGGTCACATATATCTCAGACAGTCTGCTTTAGTTCAAGGAACATGGATTGAACATTCAAAGGATGACAATTCAATGCCTCAAGTTCATTCCAGATATCAGAGACAAAGGAATTATACAATCACTATAACACCTTACACAAATTGTAGGTTTAAGTTATTCTCCAACTTTCCATTCACTTAGGAAGCACTAATGTGCGACTCAGAACCACTCATTTCTTGTGATGTCATAAACTAGTTATGGACATTCACTGCCAACGTGATATGGGACCTATAGGGTCACACATTTAGGATACACCTAGAAGAGGAGATGAATCATAAATGATGATTGAATTGATTAACAAAGTGTTTGGGTATTCAATTTGAGCAACAAATCAGCTGACTGAACTCCCAACCAACCGGTTCAAGTGTTGAATCGACCGGTTGGAGTGTCAGGTTGATTGGAAACTGAATTTAATGAGTTCTTCCTGAATGAAGGAACAAAATGACTAGTTCACTTAATGACTGGCTTGACTAACCAACCGATCGGTTGGGGATGTGAGACATTCGGCTCGTGTGAGCGAGATACCCAATTTGTGGAGAAATTTGATTGCATAAAGGATTAGTGATGACGCCAGGTTGTGCATTAATTGGATTTCAATTGCTAATTCATATGTGATTGGAAAATATGGAGAACGACCAGTTCACAGAATGAACCAATCAGCTCGCATGTGAACCGACCATTTTGGCACTCGGTGGTTGCAAAAATTCATGATCTTCCATTCCCTTCCACTCCCGCACAGACTGGGAACCCAGACCCTAACCCCTCCTATAAATAGATGGATATTGAGGCTTCTCAGAATACCACTCAATTATCTTTGACAATTGTTTGTCTTCTCTGGTTGTAGTAACTGAGAGAAACCGAGCGAATCCTAACCAAGAAAGGGAGAGACAGCAAGGGGGAATAATTGTGGGAGAGCAAGTTGGTGACTAGTACACTAACAGGAGGGACAACTCCTTCCTGTCTTTTCTAGTAGAACAACATGAGTTCTAGGTAGTCCATGTGGACTACCATAGAGGTGAGGAGGTTGTTGTATGCATCTATAAGGACAACATTAGACTACAGTCCATGGTGAAGAGCAGGACCTGCATAGACGTCGTCCAAGTGTAATTAGGAGTGCTACACTATTGCAACGATAGTTGATGGACTTTCTACAGGACCACATATGAACTCATTAAACCATCCTTCCTATTACATAGCCGTTGACATGATCTTGTTGATATGGGGAATATGGATGGATAAATTTTTCATTTACGCTACCTATTTTGTGCCTGTATTCCTCAATAGTGGTAGCAAAGCCACATCAATTTACTACTTTTGAGATAATCGATATTATCAGATTTTTTTATCATTTATTTATTACATACGATGCAAATACTTAAACTGATTATTGTGCATATCCGACCAAAAACCACATATAATCCCAAATAAATATATATACATATATATATATGTATATATATAAATTAATATATATATGTATATATGTATGTATATATATGTATATATATATATATATATATATATATATATATATATATATATATATGACTTATATGCAATTCACATGCACCACCCTAAAATTGGTTTTGATGGTGGATGTGTAGCATGGTTATGGCCAATAAACCCAATATTTGTGTGTGGTTGGATGGTTTATTTTATTCCTGTTTTATCTCGATTTTCATACCAAGCCTCTACCTTCTTCTTCCCAATGTAAAACTAATATTCTTTGCTACCTTTTCTCCCCTCAAATGTAACTCGAGCCTTCTCATTACCATGTAATAAGTTTAACAGTAATAGGATAATTTCTTTTCTTACAACAATGAAGATGACGATCAGCTTTGAGTGACATGACAATTTCACGTGATGAGCTGATCGGCTGGAGGACCAAAGAGGGAAGACCATAGGAGCAAACCGACTGGTTGGAGGTCCCAACTAACCATATGGAGGTGTCTAGACATCAATTAGATAGGAGGCATACCGATCATTTTTTATGACCAACCAATCATCCAAGAGGTGAGATGACTGGTTTAAGGGTTGAACCGATCAACCTGAATAGGAAAGAAAAAATCTACATCAGTAATAGGTTCATGGATGTGATGATGACCTAGGTGGTAGTATTTCCTTGTGGCTCCAAGGAATTACAGTAGATATGACCATAACCATCACGTTTTGTTTTATATTTCATGTTTACACTATGGGACATAGAATTTATATGATACATACAAGTATGTGGTGATTGGATATGTATATGTATATATCTATATGATATGTATAAAATCCCTCAATCAAACATATTAAGTCTAAGATGCTTTCCATTAGCGGCACACATGAAAAAGCTTGATTGACTAAGCATGGGCACCCCAAGGGTGGTGCACTGTCTATATCGTGGAAGTGTGATGGTAATAATGTGAGCCTGCCAAGCAGGGTGCATATTATCATGTCGGCTTTTGGTTCAGGATTAATTGAGTGAACTTAATGATATTAAGCACCAAAGGCATACAAATGACCATGGAAAAGAGTTGCACATATCATCTATCTAAGATTTGCAAAAGATGCAATTGACAAATGTTGTCTACCTTAGTAATTGACTATGGATGCTGGCGTTGGTCGGGTAATAGTTGAATCATTTTGGATCTTGGCTCACTAGAAGATTGTATGCTACAAATATTCCAAATTGATATGTGAGGGCTATCAATTTGATTAAAATAGTAAGAGTGATAGTTAATTAAAGACCTGATAACATCATCAAATTTTAATCAAATCAAAAATAAGTTTTTGACAAAAATTGCAAATTCTTTTGTAGAGAAACACACAACAACAACTTTTTACTACTATTGGCCCTTGAGAAGGACAAGTTAAATGGGAATAACTTCCATGACTGGTTCAGGACGCTAAGAATTGTTCTCACACAGGAGCACAAGCTCTATGTCCTGGAGACACCAGAGCCATATGAACCCCTTCCCAATGCACCTAAGGCTGATAAGGATGCTTACAAGAAGCATACTGAAGATGATGTTGATGTCAAGTGCCTGATGCTATGCTCGATGAACTATGAGTTGCAGAGGCAGCATGAGAACATGGTTGTTATTGAGATGGTCACACATCTTAATAACATGTTCTAAGATCAGGTAATACATGAGAGATATGATATCTCCAAGGTGTTGTTAAAATGTAACATGGTATAAGGAGATCCAGTAGGTCCTCATGTACTCAAGATCATTAGATATGTATAGAACCTAGCTAGACTGTGGTTCCCCTTGGGCTAAGAGTTGGCCACTGATGTGATTCGACAGTCCCTTCCATAGTCATACAGTCAGTTTGTTATGAACTACAAAATGAATGACTTTGATAAGCCATTGATAGAGTTATTAGGCATGTTGAGAACAATTGAGGCACAAATGAAGAAAGACAAGCTCAAGTCTGTGATGATGATCATCAAAACAAAGGGAAAGTCTAAAGGCAAGGGAAAATATAAGAAGAGTTCTAAAGCTAGCTAGAAGACCAAATCTTCAGATCTCAAGGCAAAGGTTGGAGTAAAGAAAAGAGGAGATTGTCACCACTGTCATCCGTCTAGATACTGGAAAAGGAATTGTCCTCTTTTTCTGGAGGAATTAGAGAAGAAGAAGGAAGGGGTTGATGCCTCTAACTTTAGGTGTAAACATTATAAGATAAATTTTATTACTTCTTCATCTTGGTATGTGATACTAGATGTAGATTTGACATATGTTGATGTGTGGGATCTGATAAGAAGTAAAGACTTTATGAAAGGACAAGGATGAACTATGGAGAGCAAGAAATGTTACAATTTTGTTCTACATCTAGAATTTATCTTATCCCATTGGGCACACAATAGAGTTAGTTGAACTACTATTTCATTATGCCAATAAATAGAAACATTTTACATTATGCATCTTGTATGACAAGGATGATGAATCAATGAAGAATTGTCAATACTTCTATTTCAAAGATGTGACCTTGCATGGAAAAGCCCTAATCATCTGGGTGATCTTTACATGAAAGTATTTGAAGATGAATTTTTATAATATAAATACCAAAGTATTATATTTGATAACTCAAACAATCTTTAGCACTGTCATCTAGAGCACATATATGAGAAATGCATTTCTAGAATCCATGTTGATGTTTATCTAGACTCTCTTAGTTATTGAACCAATCAGATACATGCGTACCTTATTTATGAGAAATATGACAAACCACCTCTCACTAGGTGTAGTGGAGAGAGCAAGCATTCTATTAGTCCTTATACATGTTGATGTATGAAGATATTTTAGAATAAATGCTAGAGGTAGTTGATTGTACTTCATGATATCAATTGATATGAGGTTTGTATTTGATACAAACATAAATCTCTTAAAGTGTTCAAAGAGATTATAAATGAAGTAAAACTTGGATAAACTATTAAGAAAATTTGATGTGATCAAATGTTGAAATACTTTCATCAATAGTTTGAGAACCTTCTGGATAGACAATGATAGTGTATCACAAGTCAAATCCACCTAAAACATGATGATGTATCAGAAAGAAGGAATTACATCGTGATGGATCATGATGTGATTATCATGTAAACTTATCTTCTAATCTCCTCGCAAATATATACTTTACACTAAAACAATGTACCATCTATAATGGCTTTAAAGACATCATATGAGATATGATATGGGAATGTCCTGATATGTCTTAAAGATTGAAACTTATATAAAAAAGGTAGTTTCTTAAAAAGGTTTATCCACAAACCATAATTGTTGAATACTACTATTAATCCCAATTCAATAACGAAAGTGTTTTGTTACTAGGATAACCGAGTTCTAAAAGAATCAATGGGAGTAAAAAGTAGAACTTGAAAGGTTCAAGGTCGACAAGGAGGTATAATGGGAACAATTGGGAATCACAAATAGTTATGAAATCTCAAGTTCCTTATGTAACATGAAACTAGATAGTTCTAGTAATACACATCTGAGATTGAAAGATTGTGAATCCAACAACTCATATGAGTTGGCCATAAGATGATGAGCCAACGAGTCAACTAGAAGCTATTGAGAACCATAATCATGATAAGTGGCTGAAGGACATTATGGACTCCATGTACAGTAACAGGTTATGAACTTGCTAGTACCACTTGAAGGGGTAAAAGACAAAGGGTGAAGTAGGGTTTTCATTTGAAATACCTACATGGATAAGAAGACAGATTGGTTGTAAGGTTTTCAAATCAGTTCAAATTGTTGAACATGAAGAAATTCCTTTACCAATTGCCATACTTGTTATTGTAGCTAGTATAGACTATAAAATTTGGTATATGAAGATTCCTTAAAAGGAATACTTGAGAGGATGTGTATGTGACACAACCTAAAGGTTTTATAACTTCATGAATGAAAATAAAGTATATAACCTACAAAGTTCAATCTTGAGATTGAAACAAGCATCTCATAAATGGGATCCTTTTACTTGACAAGATAGTCAAAGTTTGACTTGAATCACTAGAAAAGATGCAATTTGTGATTATAAACAATTTAGAGGGAGCATATATGAATATTCCACATATTGATGAGGAATAACATATCAATACTGTAAGTATTAAGACCTGACATGGAAATCACCTTCGGCAATGAAGGGTTAGGTGAAACTTCCTATGTGATAGGGATCAAGATCTATAGAGATAGTTCTAGAAATTTTCATAACCTAACAATAAGAGCATGCAATAGCAAGATGTTGAAAGAGTTCAACATGAAGGATTCAATGAGAGAGAATCTGAACATCATGTGTTTGATATGATAAGATGATTAGTTCCAATGAGGGTCATTGGAATGTCAATAAAAGACATACATTAGTACTTAAGAAGCACTAAAGGATAAGTTTCTAGATTATAGCAACAAGGAAGAGTTGGATGTAAAGGGTTACACTGATGCAAGCTTCCAAAAATGACAGAGAGTGATCACAATATAAAATGCCTTTTAAAGAAGAGAGTTGTTAAGTTGGAAGAGTTATGAACTACAAGAACATTGATTCAATTCTACAATAGAAGTCGAGTATCCCGATGTTATGAACACATGAGTGGATACTATATGGATCTAAATTTCATATGGATGTACTTAAAGATGTTCCAACCATTGATGACACAGTAGAGATACAGTGACAACAATAGAGTTACTGGTTATGCAAGGAATATCATATAGCATATTATAGTAGTTCCGACTCATACAGAATGTCGTACAATGAAGAGATGAGGAACATGCAATATACAAACTAAAGAAAAGTGTTTCCAACCTGCTGGATTAGCACTTACGCTAGCAGAAACATTATGGATATGTTTAGATTACTAAGAATGAGATTTTTGGGTGATTGGCTCTATGGGTATGGTATGCCCATAGAGCCAATCATATGATGATTGTGATGGAATATTACATAATGAATTTGATTAATAATAATAAAGGTAAGCTTCCAATTTATTTTGTTTCACTCAGTTATGAGAGTAATGAGAAAACATAATGAATGTCTAAAGAATGATTTACTCAATGACGTATGTCTTCAAGTATGTGACTTGAATAATGAGATCATACCTATATTAAGAGTATGCATATTCTTATTATGTCCCTAGTCGATTGTTACTATGGAAGGTAGATAGAAAATAGCAACACTTAAGACTAGAGTGTCTGTTGGTTGATGATAGAATCTCATCAGTCATGATATGTGATATCTAACCAAACACACAGATACTTGTTGGGGAACAGTGTATTAGACAGACCCACCTTGGGAATGACACATGGAAACCATAATCAGTGGTCATAGTCATCTCTTATACTGAAGGTGGTGATTTTCATTCTTAGACCTAAAGTCACTACACTCATAACACGTCTTTCGATATACTTTGACATCATCCAACATAATCATGAATAAGTGTTGTCATAACGGTGATGATTGGATAGATGTGACACATGGTGATTGACTGTGAGTGATGTAGATAGGATTTGTCCCTCCTACTGGATTTTGATATCCTAGTCACTTGATAAGAGAGACTGAGAAACACATGCACATGCACATGTAAATCAATATATGGTATTGAGGTTACATATATCTCAGACAGTCTTCTCTAGTTCAAGGAACATGGATTGAACATTGAGAGGATGACAATTCCATGTCTCGAGTTCATTTTGGATATTAGAGACAAAGGAATTATACAATCATTGTAACACCTTACACATATTGTAGGAATTATTCTCCAACTTTCCATTCACTTAGGAAGCACTGATGTTCGATTAGGCACCACTCTTTGCTTGTGATGTCATAAACTAGTTATGGACATTCACCATTAATGTGATATGGGACCTATAGGGTCACACACATAGGATACACCTAGAAGAGAAGATTAATCATGAATGATGATTGAATTGATTACCAAAGTGTTTGGGTATTCAATTTGAGCAAAAAATCAGCTGATTGAACTCCCAACTGACCAGTTCAAGTGTTGAATTGACTGTTGGAGTGTCAAGTTGATTGGAAATTGAATTGGCTGAGTTTTGCCTGAATTGAGGAGCAAACTGACCGACTCACTTAGTGACTGGCTCAGATCACCAACTAAATGGTTGGGGTCATGAGGCAACTAGCTCGCATGAGCGAGATACCCAATTCGTCGAGAAATTTGATTGTAGCAAGGATTAGTGCTGACATCAGGTTGTGCATTAATTGGATTCGAATTGCTAATTCATATGTGATTGGGAAACACAGTGAAATGACCAATTCGTAGAGCGAACCGATCAGCTCGCATGAGAACTGACTAGTTTGGTTGTGAACTGACCAGTTTGGCGCTCACTGGTTGTGAAAATTCATGTCTTTCGGTCCCTTCCACTCCCACACAAACTAGGAACCTAGACCCTAACCCCTCCTATATATAGAGGGGTGTTGGGGCTTCCTGAACACAACTCAATTTCCTCTAATAATTTTTTGTCTTCTCTAGTTGTGGTAACTAAGAGAATCTTAGCAAGTACTATTCGATAAAGGGAGGGATAGCAAGGGAGAACAATTGTGGGAGACCAAGTTGGTGACTAGTATACCAACGGGAGGGACACCTCCTTCCTGTCTGTTCTAGTAGAATGACATGAGTTCTAGGTGGTTTGTGTGGACAACCATAGAGGCGAGTAGGTTATTTTATGCCGCTAGGAGGATAACATTACTATGCAGTCTGTGTTGAAGACCAGGAGTTGCACATACACTATCTAAGTGCAACTAGGAGTTCTACACTATTGCAATGAGTTGTAGTCTCTAGACTTGCTCTAGGACCAGGTATGAACTCATTAAATCATCCTTCCCATTACATAGTTGTTGTCGAGATCTTTTTGTTTTAGGGAAAATTGATAGATAAAAGAATTTCCGCTGCCTATTCTACCATATTCTCCAACATGTCTTCCCTTTCATATCAATCTTGGTTTTCTCTAGTGAAGTGTCATGATAAGTTTGTAACTAAAGTGACTTCCCTAAGATCATGGGGTTTCAAAGGTAGGTCATATGTAATAGTAGTAGCTAAAAAGTGATGACTAGATGAGCTTGACGAGGAATGGTGGTGACCATTATTTCCCACATTATTGCACGCACCATCACCAGAAATAGCAGTAGGCAAAAATATCCTCACACACATGTAGTTTATATGTGCACATCTTATATTTAACATGGTTTCATTGCTCTACATAATA
Organism: Alisma plantago-aquatica; assembly: GCA_963693085.1. NCBI lineage: Eukaryota > Viridiplantae > Streptophyta > Magnoliopsida > Alismatales > Alismataceae > Alisma > Alisma plantago-aquatica. The sequence continues at coordinate 288,778,016 of OY856411.1, forward strand.
ATCTAACTATATCGATTATGTACATATCTTAGATTTTTTCTCAATTAGAGATCAATTAATCATCCAAACAGATAACTATGTTTTATAATATAGAATAAAGTGTGTAATGATTTGTAGTATTGTATACCATGATATACATCAAATGTGATTGCACATGTTGTTTGACTTCTAATCTGTAGTATGCTTCTACAATTCTTATTGTTATATGTAGTAACAAATATTTATATTTTTCATGTGATGTGTAATACACATCATTTACATGGATTGATTGAAATGCAGTTTTTGAAATATGTATTACATATTTATATATATGCAGACATGGAAACACAAAATCAAGAATAAACACAAACATGTGTGCATGCACACACATATATACGAAGCTTTGTACTCATAATTTATGCATTTCTAATTTAGTGACTTGCAAAAAGATTTTACTCGGTATAAAGTGAATAATTGAATTGTCTTAGGTTCTAACAAAAGATTGAACAAATTTTTATAGAATATTATATAAATTGTCTACTGACATGATTGAAATTTTATGAGTGTTTAACTTGGTAGACTTATTATTGATGATCTTTTACATGATTTGTGACAAGTTCCAACTTATTGATAAGAGTAACAAAATTATAGGGACCCATTAAAACAGAAAGAATAAACAAATATGAGTATACATACTATCTTTCTTAGAAAAACTCACTTCATGATGGAAACATGTAAGTAAAAAAATTCAAATATTTTAGATTGTTAAGGATGATTTTTATATATTGGATTTGTATGTTTTATGATAAAAGTTGAGAAATCCTATACTAAGAATTGATTCAGGAGTTGGACTTCCTTCATGACATCCTTATTGGGTGCAATATTTTTATTGTATATCTCAAGAGTTTCTCATGTCCTAAAACAATTATATAATTGCCTTTTATATGGAGATGAATAAAATTGTTTAAGAAAGCTCATAAATCATAACATTTGGTGTAAATTTTGTAGATATGGATTTCTAACTAGAGACCTATTATCTTGTTGCTATCATTGTCTTCCATCACCCTTTAGGGAGCCCAATATTACCTCAGGGTTGCCAAAATACAAATAAGAGAAACCAAACTAGTATATCTAATCTATTTTTCACCTCTAGAAAAATGAAGTTCTATTGGTTTTAGCTTGAGGTATGGTTAGATAAATTACTAAGAATGATGTATGTATTGATATGAATATATACATCACAATAAGATTTGGTATACATATTTTTCTATCTCATTCGTTCAATAGATGTGTGTTAGGATTACATTCATCTTTATGGTTGAGTTGGAAAATAGCGATCTGGTGGTCTTGATATTCACCTCTCCCCTAGGCCCACTACTAACGATCCATTGAAAAAAAACTTTGATTTTTAATAAAATGGATCTCCACTTTGTCAGGTCGTTTGTCTCCATTGTTGGGGCTTTGTGTCTCTCCTTAGCAGAGTTATGAGATTGGTAGCTTTGTCATACTTTTCCTAGTTGATCTGTTGATAGCATTTTCTATGATGCAAAGGATGGTGATCTTGTGTCTAAAATATGGACCACAGATTACTCCTTCCTCTTCAGAGTTGTTCCAATTTTAACTCCTTGTGGAAGGTAGAGCTTTCGAAGCATTTTATATTGGATGTAAAATTGTCAATGTTCCTGATCTTATTCCTCTTGATGAAGAGGTTTATTATGTCTCTAGATTGTATTTGGATATTTTTCAATTCTTTTATGCATATTTTATGGTTTACTATTGACAATAATATTTCCTTTCGGAAAAATGAATACACCACTCAGGTGTACCAACATGCAAATCCACCATCCTTCAACAAAGATTTGTTGCACACCCCTATAAGAGGAGTGACCAGACCAACATCAATATATAATATTTATGTGAGTTTGGAAACAGGGTGGGGGTGGGGGAGGCACATAGAAATCAACTATATGTAATAATATCACATTGTATATATAGCTTTACATACAATGGTTTTGTTTTTTACAACACCAATAATGTTGTCATCAAAACGGTTCAGTGCACAAGTGATTTCTGTTTTTCATAAAGAAAAGTATTGAAATTGCACCTCCTGTATATCTGTATCTTATAAAATAAAGAACGTATAATGTAAATTCTAAGCTAAACCTAACTTAAGCAAACAACACACTAACAATTTGGCTTGCTTTTGGATCGGAAAATTTCCAAACTAAAGCTTCAGTTTCCGTTTGGGATTTAGGTCATTGCGAACCATCCGCACATACCGACAGCATAGAACGACAAAAAGGAAACCTGTGACTAGCTGTTAATTAATCATTTAGATGGTTTGCCATATGCCACACATGATTTGATAGTTTAATGTTTGGGGGCAAAGAGTGTGTCCAATCTCGTCTATTGCATAAACGAGGGAGCCACTGGTGGAACACGATTGGTTAGGACATGCAGATGACGTGAATCCCAGATTATCCTCACCTTGATCTCCACGTTTTCTCAACTCGTTTACCTGTTTCCATAGAGCAACAAGCGTCGCTAAACATCTAGCTAACTAGCGAGATATGAGCATTCGTCGACGTTCAATTCAATCATGGTTATGGCTCAGAAGCTTTTAAGTCATATGCATATAGGCATGATTCTTCTTCTTTAAGCGCGCATGGTGTGATTCGGACCTAAAAACTGTAAAATAGATGATGGCAAGATACCTACAACCGTTGTGGGAAAAAAGCTCGAATATGTAATAGAGGAAAACAGCACACTGCAGATTTTGGTTGGAAAAACTCAACCGCCTGCGTAAGGAACTGCTGTTTGGTAAACGTGTGTATAATAAACAATTATGCCCCTCATTGGAAATTGTTTAATTGATGGACGAGGGCGGACGGGACGATTGGTCCTGCGTGCTTCGGCTAGCACCTCGCTTGTGATGTTGATGCTGATGCGAACAGTTTTTGCTGGTGATATCCACGTACGAACTTTTGAAACTGGCCGATACTGTTATATAAAAAACACAATGGATGATCTTGTCAGTGTGGATTGAAGGTCAAATTAATCACTAGTCACCTGCAAGTAACAAAAACCCATTCGCTGAAATGATAACGGGATCCTTGTTATCATACTGAAGCTAACCCGTGACAACCCATGACGGTGATTTATTGCTTATGTAGCATACCTCATGTGCCCATTTGCCCACGCATGATTACCAAGCCGTCGAGCCGAATCCAGTTCCCAAAATTATAGGAAGTACCCATTCACAGAATGAGGAGAATATGTCATATATATATATATATATATATATATATATATATATATATATATATATATATATATATATATATATATGGCTGTTAACCATTCCTAATGTAGTGCAGTTAGTATATAGAAAAAATGTAGTCTTCTATCTTGTACAAATGAGAGGAGTTTTAGTCCCACTTTGTTCAATCACAGAACTTTTGTGGCCCGTACTTATAGGATTACATATGACACAAGTATCCAAAGGGTTCTAAGGGAGAGAATGCTCAACTTCTTAGTGGGTATGTTGATCACAACACTCACGTACGTGTCACGTTACGCCTCACCTAACCGGACTGAAATTATCTTCCGTCTTCTTTTTTGCACAATGATACAACTACATAATTAATTATTAATTTAATAAATTTCTTTTTGAAACAAATTTATTAATTCTAATTAGAAAGTGTTTGCCTTACAGTTTTTTCACTACGTGTACAAGAGTGACAGTGTGATCGTCTAGTGATGTGAATAGGACGTGGGGGTGTAAAGGGCTATAAATAAGTCTCTTGTCATTAAGATTAAACACATCTTTCGAACATCAGTCTGTAGTAGGTTTGTGTTTTGTGAACCCTAAATTCCAGTCTCTTCTTCCTATTGTTGTAACTCCCTATTGGCTTCTGGAGGTTTCTCTCCTATATGAAGCAATGTCTTCCTTCCTCTCCTAAAAGATGTGATCTGTCTGGGAGGTAGTACGTGCGATCATTGGGTTGCACTGGAGGTATGCGTTGATCATCGTCAAGTGTGAATGAAACAGAAACCTACTACAGGTTCATAACTGGATTAACTAGAAGAACGACGCTCATCTTTTAGGATTGCGAGCTGCTGATTTTTTTAAGCATCACATTCGATTTTCAACGAATAATCTAGTTTGTGATTCTAATTATATTTTGAAACTATTCTCTTGCATTGGTTATTCTACGTGTTTCTTATCTGGATCTACCTAAAACTTATAATTAATTTACAACTATTTTTGCTACATGTAACGACATCTAATATAAAATTTACAATAGTTTTAAAGAAATCGTCTCTGTAGTTAGTTAAGAATGACTGATCATGTGACATACAACTCATGAAAACATAATTAACTAATGCGGAAGAGTTCACTAAGCAACGTTTTACCAAAAATCACTAAAAATTAAAACTTTTTTATCAAAAGATACATCAAGTAAAAATTATCTCACATAGAACAAAAGTAACACATTTACATTTTGTTTTTCAAAAGTACATAACTTATATCATCTCTTTCTGTGAGTTACAAGTATCAGCTGCCCTGTTAGACTAAACATAGGCAGTATGAAAATTTTGAGGCACTGAGCCAAAATCTCGAAAGCACTAACAACTACTCCGAGGACCTGAGAGTACAAAGACGACACATAGGACTCTATTTACATCTATACATGGCATAACAGCCAATGTCTCCACCTGAGACTTCACTGCTGTCCCTACTGCTGTTGTTGTTGTCCTTCATCTACTGAAGGATTTCTGCCTCCTCGCCCGCGTCCACCTAAAAAAATGTGATTCCCACGGGGGTGAGACAATTGTAAATTGCCTCAGCGAGAGATATAACTCCCTGCCAGAATCATTATTATTGCAGCTTAAGAAGATAAATATGAATAGAGAAATCATACTTATTTGGCATCAGATATTTTAATGACTGGCAGATTAGAACATTATTCTTATCAAAAGCATTGCAGCTATAACTTGATAGAACAACATGTCACTTATCCTTTAAGGAATATGAAGAACATGTATAACATTTATTCACTATAGAATTATTACTACAACATTAACTCTTTTCAGGCTTAGATCATATATCTAATGTCTGGCATTGTCATTGTGGAGTTATGGCATGTAGCCATACTCTTTTCATAAAGTGTTGAGATCTTAGTCCCTCAACTCACCAAGCACAATTCCATTTCTTAACAGGTTCATCATCATGATTATAGTATCTGGGTATTTGAACCCAGATCTCACCATAGGATACTTATTATCACTTATTAGGTAACTTAATAACTTCAGATCGTTTAACCAAGGACATCCTGAATCTTACTACATAATGTATTGCACATAGTACACAAAGTTCTATGATTCTTACTACACAAAGCATATGAAGGCTTATAAAGCCTATAAAACATTCTTAATAACAAAGCATCATAGCCCATACCTGGCTATGCTCATGTTCTCAACATATCTGCATGATTAGTAATCATGACATAATTACATATCAATATCATGCAATTTGAGGGTTATCTTATTACATTCATAACCCATTAGTCTGTATTTGAGCTTCACATAGGATTAACTTGTCATAGGATTTCACATAGCATTACCTTGTATTAGGGATCACATACATTGACTTGTATTAAAGTTTCACATAGCAATACTCTGTATCATTCATCAATAAATGAATTATCAACACACAACATGAATTTCTCTCTCATCTTTGCCAGAATATGATTACATCATAGTTGGTAGGTTTGGATTAACCTTTTAGTAAAGCATATTAGCCTACATTCAACAAAGTGTATTACATCTCAATGTAGCCATTGACATGACACATCTCATGTGTCATTCATCCAATTATACTGGACTTATAATACATCAAGGTATACCAGTATTGGGGTGTTGGATGTGATATTTATCATATCTTGATGTATCACTTCCTTCAACACCTTTATCTTACTTGAGATCATACACTTAGATTGTATTAGGGTATTTCCCATCCTAATATTTTATGTACCAATTCATCACATTTATCATGTAAAGTATTGGTCATTAGTCACTCACTTAGATTATACAACCATTGCTAATACTATGGACTCATCCTTGAGTTAGGAACTTATTAATAAAAGGATATTAATTATCAACCTCTATAGGTGTCACATTTGTCATAACATTAATCACTATACCATTATTAGGAATAGTATTCTCCATATTATAATTTAAGGTTCACTTAGCATCTCACAAACATATATATATATTTCACCTAGAATCACTCTTCATTAGAGTTTCACATAACATTCTTCTATATCAGGGTTTCACCTAGTATTATGTGAAATTAAGGTTTCACAACACATCACCCAGTGTTAAGGCTTCACATTAGTATTAATGACACTACCCTATATTAGGGTTTCATATATCTTTATCCCATTTTAGGGATTAGGGTTTACCATTCACATCCAAGTGGGGTTTCTCTTTCCTCATACCCAAATTAGAGTTTCCTTCATTGTTACACTAAGTTAGGGTTACATCATCACCTTGGATTTATAATAACACTCAGTTTTGCCCTAAATTAGGGTTTCACACATAGCTTTAATCTAATTAGGGTTTCACACATAGCATTGCTCTAATTAGGGTTTCACACATAGCATTTCTCTAATTAGGGTTTCACACATAGCATTGCTCTAATTAGGGTTTCACACATAGCATTGCTCTAATTAGGGTTTCACACATAGCATTGATCTAATTAGGGTTTCACACATAGCATTGCTCTAATTAGGGTTTCACACATAACATTGCTCTAATTAGGGTTTGGGCTCATTGATTAGGGTTTCATGATCTCATTATTATGGATCAAACCCTTATTACATAGTATACTCATAAAGAGAGAACTAGGACTTAATTATATAAACATTCATCTTTCTCACTCTCTCTCATCCTCTTTAGGATGTTAAGTACTCCAAGATTAATCTAGGTCAACTCTTCACTTGAGTACACATAGCTAGGATTAACCTTCACAATCATCATGGGTCTACATCTTTAATAATCACATAGTTGATTGACCTTTGATCATATTAGATGTCCAAATGGTCTAATCAATTAAACCATCAATTATATAAGGAATTCAAAAGAATTGACCAATTAAACTTTCAATTCCACAAAGTCATCAATTGGGTTAACCATTGAAATCTTCAAATGCATTAAGTATCTAAATAGGTTCACTATATTGGACCTACAATTACATGAGGTATTCAAATGGATTAACCATGTTGATCTTCACATAGTTGATTACTTAGACAGTCAATGATCTTGGTTCTCATACATCAATTGGTTGAAAACCATTTGAACAAGTTGTACTTGAAACCAATTGGACAAGGTAGGTATTGAAACCGTTTGCACTTTGGGTCTAAAAATGGTTTGAGATCGTTTGGTCCCAAATGGTCTTGAGACCGTTTGGTCCAAACCCTCTCAAAACCGCATGGACCAAAAAGGCACTTCAACACTCAATCGACTTAATGTTTCAATCCATGGACCAATTATAAATTGAACCACTAAAGCATTCATCAATTGGACCACTGAATCACCATTCAATTAGACCTTCAATTTAGGGTTTTAAACCCAATTGAACTAGGTTTTATAATCAAGAAACCATCACTTAGGGTTTGAAATCGAGGATCCATCAATGGTTGACATTGTAGAATCAAATCAATTGAAATCAATGAACTATCATCATCACATGATATGACCTGACCTCAAACGGTCTTGGACGACCACCAAACGGTCTTGAGACCGTTTGGTTGATCTCCAAACGGTCTTGAGACCATTTGCCCATTCCATCATCAAAATCCATGACATCCAATTAGGGTTTTCGACCATTGGATTGATTATCAAACCAGCACTTAGTTGCAATTCAATTTGGTACCTTTGGACCTTCAAACACTTAGCCATACTTAACCCTAGACCTCCAAACGGTCTTGGGTGACCCCCAAACGGTCTTGAGACCGTTTGGGTGATCCCCAAATGGTTTTGAAACTATTTGGGTCAATCAACCCAAAACATTATCTCAATCAATTTCAAAATCAGCACTTAGCCGATTAGGGTTTGCAATTAAGGAATCATTCACAATTGAAACCTTCAAGATCAACCAATTGAAACCATTGGATAAAGATCCAAGTACCACAACATATATATTCAAATGGTCAACCATTTCAAATGGTCAACCATCCCAAATGGTTTGGAACCCAAACCACCAAACAGTTTGGTGAAACCGTTTGGTCCCAACATTGAAATCGTTTGCCCTAGATATTTGGGGAGGTGTGTGCTTATGATGATGTCATCATCATCAAGATCCAAACTCATGAAATCTACTATGATTTCCATTGAGATTGCATCAATCAACCAAACTTAATTTCAGAAATGTAGAAATGATCACCAATTGATAAGGAATTTATTGCAATAATAAAATTAAGGGTTCAAGTTATAAAACCCGCCTCCAATTGAGATCCAAAGCTCCAAGCTCACGGAAACAATGGTGGATACAACTCCTTTCACTATTCCAAGGGTCGTCCTCAAGCTTTGAGTGAAAGGAATTGGTTAGAATTGAAGAGGGGGTCGAGATATGAAGAATTCATGCATTGATTTTCGATTTTCACCATGGATTCAAGGTGAAAGGAGGTCAAGAACCTTACCAACAGGTTTGGGGTCAGCCTCCTGATCCTCCACAGATCCTTGGTCGTTTTCAAAGCAAGGGGAAAGAAAGAAATCCGAAAAAGCCTTTGTTTTGGCTTGGAAAGGGTACTTTTATAAGAAAATTGATGAAAGAGAAAATCTTTTATAAAAGTCTATTTATTCCAAAATTGTTGCCACCACTTCCCCCTTGGTTTCTTTCATGCAAGGGAATCTCTATCCCCACTGAGATACCTTCCATTATCCATGAATTAAGGGAAAAGAAATTAAGCACCTTAACCCTTATAATAAGAATATCCATATTTGAGTGGGAATTCTTTTTCTTATAATAATGGTGAGTGGAATTTCACCTCCTTAGGATACGCTCGTACCTTTACAAGGCTTTAAGCTCATCCACACACATCTGAATCCAACCATTTTAATTTTGGTTGAAGTCCCTTTAATTAATACATACATTTTTGCCCTAAATTGAATTAGGGTTTCACTTAGGATTAAATCTTGATTATTTTAATATCAAGATTCTATCTCCTCCAACTTAATTCAAATGAGGCGCCCTCTCATTTTCTTTGCTCTATATGATGCCAAGAAACATTAGGGACCTTATTGAAGTGGTAATTTGCATATTGAACCCTAGATTTTGGGTAAATTGGACTTTACACCAAAATAGGTTTTAATACACAAGGATTGCTTTACAAGCTTGTGAAAACCATACCACTACATCATATTCATTCTTATGATGTATCCACATCAGAGGAACATCTTATCATGTAACATTTGCAATTTAACCCCTCAACTTGGGTAATTTGCACTTTAGTCCAAAATAAGCAAACATTGTTTCAACATTGTTCAAACAGGACCAAAATTGAAACATAAGTTTCCCATGAGCCCTAATTACTTTTCCCAAGATAGGATTAAGCATTTACTCAACCTTATTAGGCAAAATATCTAGGGTTAACACAACCCAGGTCAGGGATGTTACAAATTATCCCCCTTATAAGGATTTCGTCCCCGAAATCCCAGGAAAAATGAGGGACATGTTATTCATTAATCATGCCCTCGAGTCTCCACCTAGCTTCTTGATGTTATGGAAATACCATAGATCTATAATTCACACAAAGTTCCTCTCACTAATTCATCCTTATCAATGTTTATGCATATACAGAGCATGAACCCCTAACATATGATGTGCATATTATTGAAAGGAAGAAGCATAAAAGAACATACTTCAAGCATTACTCAAGAATTACCAAAAGAAAAACACACACACACACACACACACACACACACACACACACATATATATATATATATATATATATATATATATATATATATATATATATATATATATATATATATATATATATATATATATATATATATATATATATATATATATCTAACAGAGATAATTCACTCAGCAATCCTTTATTCATTTAGGAAAGTTCACTCAAAAAACTCTATGTAATTGGGAATGTTCACATAGCTTTTCCTTTTTAGTTGGGAATGTCCACATAGCTTTTCCTTTTAGTTGAGAATGTTCACATAGCTCTTATTTTAGTTGAGAATGTTCACATACATTTTCCTTTTAGTTGAGAATGTTCACATATCTCTTCTTTTAGTTGGGAATGTTCACATATCTTTTCCTTTTAGTTGATAATGTTCACATAGCTCTTCTTTTTAGTTGGGAATGTTCACACAGCTTTTCCTTTTAGTTGAGAATGTTCACATAGCTCTTCTTTTAGTTGGGAATGTTCACATAGCTTTTCAGTTTAGTTGAGAATGTTCACATAGCTCTTCTTTTAGTTGGGAATGTTCACATAGCTTTTCCTTTTAGTTGAGAATGTTCACATAGCTCTTCTTTTTAGTTGGGAATGTTCACATAGCTTTTCCTTTTAGTTGGGAATGTTCACATAGCTCTTCTTTTAGTTGGGAATGTTCACATAGATTTTCCTTTTAGTTGAGAATGTTCACATAGATCTTCTTTTAGTTGGGAATGTTCACACAACTTTTCCTTTTAGTTGAGAATGTTCACATAGCTCTTCTTTTAGTTGGGAATGTTCACATAGCTTTTCCTTTTAGTTGGGAATGTTCACATAGCTTTTCCTTTTAGTTGGGAATGTTCACATAGCTTTTCCTTTTAGTTGAGAATGTTCACATAGCTCTTCTTTTTAGTTGGGAATGTTCACACAACTTTTCCTTTTAGTTGAGAATGTTCACATATCTCTTCTTTTAGTTGGGAATGTTCACATAGCTTTTCCTTTTAGTTGGGAATGTTCACATAGCTTTTCCTTTTAGTTGGGAATGTTCACATAGCTTTTCCTTTTAGTTGGGAATGTTCACATAGCTTTTCCTTACAGTTTCATTATACTCTCTAGATTGTTTCAGAATGACTACTTGATCATAGTAATAAAAAAGATAACAATCTAAGAGTTTCATACTTGCCTTATTTTCAATTCATATACTTGGCCAGGGTATATAAGTATTGATATTAGGTAGTATGCACTTTACTTACTATCATATTCCTCACTTTTCATATCATTATACACACAGAATTTTCCATTCTTGATTTTTTCTTCAGACGTTACTTCTAAATCTCATTTTCAACACACAGATAAGGGAGATTATAAAACATTCTAAGGAACAATGGGTAAGATATAAGTTCTCATTTCCCTTGTGTCCTTATAGGACTAGTCAAAGGAAGTTCAAAAATAACTACTTTTATATCTTTAACACAAAGAATTAGAAAATGAAATATCAGAATGACTTTATTTCATCTGACCTATCTGGGACGTCTGTCCATGTCCTCTATTGTTACGAGGAAATTGCCTCCTTTGTGATCCTTGCTGACTCTGCCCCTGAGGTTGAGTCATCATTGGATTCCCATCTGGACAATCCTTTACTAGATGTCCCGGTTGTCTACATTGATAACAAATCCTAGGTGCAAAATAGGGTCTGTGAGGTCCAGATACCGATGTTGATGCTATGTTGGAGGCTCTATTTGGAACATTACTATGATTCCTATCCCTACTTGACATCCATTTTATCTTGGTATGGAATCTCGATGATGCTGCCAATGCGAAAAATCTCGGCTTCTTAAAACTTTCAGACCTTTATTTTTGAGTCTGATGTACACTTTCTTGCCACTAGTCTGTTGTTTCTCAATTTCAGACCTCTCTATCCTCCTTAATGATTCCACAAAGGTGGCAAACCTCTCCCTGTTCTCTAAAGCAGACACAAGAGTGGTCAGTTCAGCATTCAACCCCTTCTCAAAATGTCAAATTCTTTCCTCATCATTAACTGCCATTTGTGGACAAAACTGCAACAACTCCATGAACTTAGCTTCATACTCACTAACGTTCATTTGTCCTTGTTTGATCCTCTCAAATTGAGAAATCTTCTCATCTAGATACATCTTAGGGAAGTATCTACTGACGAATTCTCGTCGGAATACCTCCCATCCAATTTCTTCACCTGGTCTCTTATCTTCCTCTATCATCCACCAATGACCATCACTCCCTTTTAGGAGGTACACAGCATGTCTTACCTTTTCAGCTTCAGGGATGTCAAGAATCTTGAAAGCCTTTTCCAGTTCTATCAGCCACAAATCAACATCTACTGGATCAGATGTACCAGCATAATCTATGGCCCCAACCCGGTGAAGTCTCTCAAAAGTCTTGCCGGCTTCATAGCCCTCATGGTGAGTTGATGTCATAGGTGCATGTATTTGCATCCTATCAGTCATGTGAGTCACGGCAGCTATAAACTGCCCAAACATGGCTTGAAGGGTTGGGTTCCCCATGTCACCTTGATTGAACTGGGGTTGTTCAGGTACAGGCTCCTCTCTATTATGGTCTCCTGCACCTCCTCCTGGTGCAACAGTACTGCCCTCTATAGCATGTTCTTCATGTGGTCCAGACATCTTCAAGTTCTTCTCCTCCTATGTGAGCATAAGATACTATCAGATAAACTGGAAGACACTTAGAACAGACACTACAACCTTAGTCCTATGTCTCTGTAGACTCAACGAACCTAGAGCTCTGATACCACTTAATTGTGGCATACAACTCATGAAAACATAATTAACTAATGCGGAAGCGTCCACTAAGCAGCGGATTACCAAAAATTACTAAAAATTAAAACCTTTTTATCAAAAGATCCATCAAGTAAAAACTATCTCACATAGAACAAAAGTAACACATTTACATTCTATTTTTCAAAAGTACATAACTTGTATCATCTCTTTCTGTGAGATACAAGTATCAACTACCCTGTTAGACTAAACACAAGCAGTATGAAAATCTCGAGGCACTGAGCCAAAATCTCGAAAGCACTAACTACTACTCCGAGGACCTGAGAGTACAAAGACGACACATAGGACTCTATTTACATCTATACAAGGCATAACAGCCAGTGTCTCCACCTGAGACTTCACTGTTGTCCCTACTGCTACTATTGTTGTCCTTCACCTACTAAAGGATTCCTTCCTCCTCGCCCGCATCCACCTAAAAAAATGTGATTCCCACGGGGGTGAGACAATCGTAAATTTCCCCAGTGAGAGATATAACTCCCCACCAGAATCATTATTATTGCAGCTTAAGAAGATAAATATGAATAGAGGAATCATACTTATTTGGCAGTAGATATTTTAATGACTGACAGATTAGAACATTATTCTTATCAAAAGCATTGCAGCTATAACTTGATAGAACAACATGTCACTTATCCTTTAAGGAATATGAAGAACATGTATAACATTTATTCACTATAGAATTATTACTACAACATTAACTCTTTTCAGGCTTAGATCATATATCTAATGTCTGGCATTGTCATTGTGGAGTTATGCCATGTAGCCATACTCTTTTCACAAAGTGTTGGGATCTTAGTCCCTCAACTCACCAAGCACAATTCCATTTCTTAACAGGTTCATCATCATGATTATAGTATCTGGGTATTTGAACCCATATCTCACCATAGGATACTTATTATCACTTATTAGGTAACTTAATACCTTCATATCATTTAACCAAGGACATCCTGAATCTTACTACATAATGTATTGCACATAGTACACAAAGTTCTATGATTCTTACTACACAAAGCATATGAAGGCTTATAAAGCCTATAAAACATTCTTAATAAAAAAGCATCATAGCCCATACCTGGCTATGATCATCTTCTCAACATATCTACATGATTAGTAATCATGACATAATTACATATCAATATCATGCAATTTGAGGGTTATCTTATTACATTCATAACCCATTAGTCTGTATTTGAGCTTCACATAGGATTAACTTGTCATAGGATTTCACATAGCATTACCTTGTATTAGGGATCACATATCATTGACTTGTATTAAAGTTTCACATAGCAATACTCTGTATCATTCATCAATAAATGAATTATCAACACACAGCATGAGTTTCTCTCTCATCTTTGCCAGAATATGATTACATCATAGTTGGTATGTTTGGATTAACCTTTTAGTAAAGCATATTAGCCTACATTCAACAAAGTGTATTACATCTCAATGTAGCCATTGACATGACACATCTCATGTGTCATTCATCCAATTATACTGGACTTATAATACATCAAGGTATACCAGTATTGGGGTTTTGGATGTGATATTTATCATATCTTGATTTATCACTTCCTTCAACACCTTTATCTTACTTGAGATCATACACTTAGATTGTATTAGGGTATTTCCCATCCTAATATTTTATGTACCAGTTCATCACATTTATCATGTAAAGTAATGGTCATTAGTGACTCACTTAGATTATACAACCATTGCTAATACTATGGACTCATCCTTGAGTTAGGAACTTATTAATAAAAGGATATTAATTATCAACCTCTCTAGGTGTCACATTTGTCATAACATTAATCACTATTCCATTATTTGGAATAATATTTTCCATATTATAATTTAAGGTTCACTTAGCATCTCACAAACATATATATATTTCACCTAGAATCACTCTTCATCAGAGTTTCACATAAGATTCTTCTATATCAGGGTTTCACCTAGTATTATGTGAAATTAAGGTTTCACAACACATCACCCAGTGTTAAGTCTTCACATTAGTATTAATGGCACTACCCTATATTAGGGTTTCATATATCTTTATCCCATTTTAGGGATTAGGGTTTACCATTCACATCCAAGTGGGGTTTCTCTTTCCTTATACCCAAATTAGAGTTTCCTTCATTGTTACACTAAGTTAGGGTTACATCATCACCTTGGATTTATAATAACACTCAGGTTTGCCCTAAATTAGGGTTTCACACATAGCTTTACTCTAATTAGGGTTTCACACATAGCATTGCTCTAATTAGGGTTTCACACATAGCATTGCTCTAATTAGGGTTTCACACATACCATTGCTCTAATTAGGGTTTCACACATAGCATTACTCTAATTAGGGTTTCACACATAGCATTGCTCTAATTAGGGTTTCACACATAGCATTTCTCTAATTAGGGTTTCACACATAGCATTTCTCTAATTAGGGTTTCACACATAGCATTGCTCTAATTAGGGTTTGGGCTCATTGATTTGGGTTTCATGATCTCATTATTATGGATCAAACCCTTATTACATATTATACTCATAAAGAGAGAATTAGGGCTTAATTATATAAGCATTCATCTTTCTCACTCTCTCTCTCTCATCCTCTTTAGGATGTTAAGTACTCCAAGATTAATCTAGGTCAACTCTTCACTTGAGTACACATAGCTAGGATTAACCTTCACAATCATCATGGGTCTACATCTTTAATAATCACATAGTTGATTGACCTTTGATCATATTAGATGTCCAAATGGTATAATCAATTAAACCATTAATTATATAAGGAATTCAATGGAATTGACCAATTAAACTTTCAATTCCACAAAGTGATCAATTGGGTTAACCATTGAAATCTTCAAATGCATTAAGTATCTAAATAGGTTCACCATATTGGACCTTCAATTACATGAGGTGTTCAAATGGATTAACCATGTTGATCTTCACATAGTTGATTACTTAGACCCTCAATGATCTTGGTTCTCATACATCAATTGGTTGAAAACCATTTGAACAAGTTGTACTTGAAACCAATTGGACAAGGTAGGTATTGAAACTGTTTGCACTTTGGGTCTCCAAATGGTCTTGAGACCGTTTGGTCCCAAATGGTCTTGAGACTGTTTGGTCCCAAATGGGCTTGAGACCATTTGTACCCAAACGGTCTTGAGACCGTTTGGTCCAAACCCTCTCAAAACCGCGTGGACCAAAAAGGCACTTCAACACCCAATCGACTCAATGTTTCAATCCATGGACCAATTATAAATTGAACCACTAAAGCATTCATCAATCGGACCACTGAATCACCATTCAATTAGACCTTCAATTTAGGGTTTTGAACCCAATTGAACTAGGTTTGATAATCAAGAAACCATCACTTAGGGTTTGAAATCCAGGATCCATCAATGGTTGACATTGTGGAATCAAATCAAATGAAATCAATGAACTATCATCATCACATGATATGACCTGACCTCAAACGGTCTCGGACGACCACCAAACGGTCTTGAGACCGTTTGGTTGATCTCCAAACGGTCTTGACACTGTTTTCCCATTCCATCATCAAAATCCATGACATCCAATTAGGGTTTTGGACCATTGAATTGATTATCAAATCAACACTTAGTTGCAATTCAATTTGGTACCTTTGGACCTTCAAACACTTAGCCATACTTAACCCTAGACCTCAAAACGGTCTTGAGTGACCTCCAAACGGTCTTGTGACCATTTGGGTGATCCCCAAACCGTTTTGAAACCGTTTGGATCAATCAACCCAAACCATTATCTCAATCAATTTCAAAATCAGCACTTAGCCAATTAGGGTTTGCAATTAAGGAATCATTCACAATTGAAACTGTGAGAGTAAGGTTTTACATACATATTATTTAGTTTCTCTCTATTACAAATTTAATCATTCCAATTATGCCCTCAATCATCTCTCTCACTAATTTGATTAAATAGATTACCAATTTCACTTAAGACCATCCATAATGATACATAAAGTCAATAATACAAGTATCATGACATTTAGTCAATTGACATAGTCAATAATCGAATTTTGACTCCAATCTTGCACCATAGCTACATCTTAGCATTGTAAAGCTATGCCTAAAATCTCATTAAATTTGGATTTACCAATCATGAGTTATTCATAATTGAATTTTCAAGTCTTTCTAGTGATCTATTAATACCTAAGACATAAGTTCCTTTTAATCAGGCTTTTAATTCAGTAACACAACCCTTTTCTTTGCCCTGACGCGGTCCCTTCATTGGGACTTGTTTCTAGCCATCTGATCGGGTGGACGGTGATCCACTCAGGATCTAAGGATCCAGGACCCCATCTCCTACCTTCCGCATCCTTCGGCTTCGACCCCCAGCAGAGTGCCGACCCCAACGGCTGCCTCGTACGCTCAGCTTCCACAACAATCGCACAAGATCATTGGAGGACCGATTCTACTCCCGAAACCGAACTCAACAACCCTCACCACGTCACCCCTCTCCATCGGATCTGGGAGAACGATCTCCCGAGCTCTCGCGCCTCTCAGTGGCGGCGGCAGCCGATTTAGGGATCCCCTTCCTAGCACCCCCACTCCTATTTAAGGAGTCCAGTAGCTACGCCACCTACCTTTTAGTCGCACGAACCCCTCAATTTCAACCGAGATCACCCCTTACTCCCTGACCTCAAGCTCACCCTGATCACCGGACTTTGACCTCGCCCTCCCTCCAGCGGTCCCCTCTGCTCAATCAATCTTGACCGCACCATCTAAGGGTCTCGGCGAGGCGACCGACATCCTCAGTTGGAGTCGTGAAGGCTTAGAACCCCGGGTCCACGAGCCGCCACAGCTGAGCTCCAAAGCTTCACCGCCGGCGAGGTTGGGACCATCTCGGAGCCGCGGGAAGACTGCAACGGCACCGGTAGATCGCCGTAAAGCTCCTGACTCCCTCATTTCAACCCGAGGGCAGGTAAACCTCGAATTCACTTATCAACATGTTTCAATCTTTTTCGATCCAAAACAGATGCCCAGACCACCATTCCCGATGAGCTTGACCTCCCCGCAACCGTAGTGAACCTGCGAACTCAACCCAACGACCGGCATAGCCCAGTTCATCCTAGAATTTGGTCTAGCTCTCCCCCGTTTCCTTGCTGCAGCCATGGCGCGAGCAGAAACATTCGTATGGGTGGTTTTCCCTTCTCACCCTCACCCGGTCACGATCCCAACAGGGAGGAGTCAGGGGCATTCCTGACATTTCAGTGAGCCCGACCCCGGTTTAGACGAGCACTTGCTCGCGGGTCAGTGAGAGGGTCCGGTCGGTCGGATCCCTCGCATGATCCGCGAGCCAGAGCTCGCAAATCCTTTTTATTTTATTTAATTTCTTTAGAATTCCCTGATTGGTCGATTTTCAATTAATTATAGAAAATAGTAGGATCACTAGAAAATAGCAAAACTATATATCATTTTGATCATAAAAATGAGACCTATTCATATAAAATATGATCAGACCATGTTGATCATTCCTGTTCAAAAATGTAATCTAAACCCATTTTAATCAATGTTATATGATTATCTTTAGGATGATCTTAATCAAATGTTGATATCTTTTGATCTTTGATCCTGACATGAGTTAGAATAACCCTGAATCTCGAAATCTTAATCCAATATGATTAAATCTTCAAGGATCGTAACTAGACTCTTCCATATGACTTTCTTATTTCAATATTTGTTGAAAACATCATATCAAACCCTAATCTTCTAAGATCTCTTTAAGAACTTGATTAATCAACCTCCTTTGGTCAACTCTGATCTCAAGGATCAGGAGAACCCTAATGATCTAAACTCTAAAGTTATAAGAAATGATAAAGACATATTGTAACATAGGGTTACTCATATTTCAGGAGGATCTTCTCTCAACCCTTGATCTAGGAACCTGTGAGGATCAGATCTGCTAGAAGGTACGTGGTTATAAGTATATGACTAGTTTTCCATGGTTGTTAAAAGTATTGTACTTGGATGCAACTACTTTATAAATGGGCTTGTATGAAACACTATAGTGTATTTTCCTTTTCCGACAAGAACTATAAATATAAGATGAAAGGTTAGATGTATTGTAGCTACATGCACTGCCTAATGCTGGATGTATGTGCCTAGAATGGATGTATGAAATCTGGCCCATGTTAGATGTATGTATCCCTCTCTTTTTCTTCTCTATGGCCCGCATTAGATGTATGTTGAAAAGGTGTTTGAAGTAGTACAATCACATCAAATTACATGTTAAAAGAAATGTTTACCTGATTATCGCTTCTCTTAAAGAATATGATTTCTGCTTATCTCATTTTGATTTCAAAAGTTACTTTTCTTATGCAACCATACTATAGTATCTTTTCTACCACGTACTCTTTTGACTCGTGTTTTGTTTCCTGTATTTTTAGGTACAAAGAACTTGTGAAACAATGGAGTAAAAGAGATGATCAAAGTACCTGAAGGCATAATAAATGAGCAAGGAGGATATATTAGATAGATTTCTGTTCTTCTTATCTATTTCATGATAGATGTAGTTTTTCCCTTTCCAGTGCTTTGAGGATGATAATATCCTATGTATCTCTATTATTTCTTTAGAACTATTTGTATCTCTTCTCTCCATTCGAATAAGTTATGTATGACTTTATTTATCCTCAATGAATGGTGATGATTGTGGCTATTAATTGTTGTTTGTGAACTAGATCTTGGCATATCTCTGGTTTTAGTTGACTTCACAAATTTCTTGTATTTTCCCTTTTGACATTTATAAGATATGAGTGCACGCATATCTGTTTATGTCATTATGGAAAGTATATAGAAATTGGGGTCGTCACAGTTGGTATCAGAGCCAATGTTCACACAACATAGTCACATGAACCCATTCACTCTATTGTGAGTCTAGGGTAGTCCTTGAGTTTGGGATACGAGGGGTTGAGGTGACTAGGATAGCATCTGCCTAAGGTCTGGCTAAAGTCTCTGAGCCACTTTGCTTGGCAATCACGAGGCTACCTATAAGGCAGTGTGAATCTACCTGGCCGATACTCTAAGTTCCCCTACTTTTGGGATTATCCTATTTAGGACCCTCTCATCTCTAGAAAATTCCCTCTTACCTCTTTTTCTAGGAATATTTCCCTCTCATCTCGACTTTGAAATTTCCTTCTCACCTTATAAGGCTAAGAAAATGTCTCTCTATTTAGACAAGTCTTAAGGACCGACTTATAAGGACCATCTTAGGATATCCTCCGCAAATTGCAACATTAGGAACTTTAATAATGAGAAAAAAATGAAAATGATAATTGAAATGATAATCATGATAATGATGATAATAATGAAACTTTTGAGAATTAAACCCTGATTTGTTTAATTAATTTCAGGATGCCTCCAAAAACTAGAAACTCAAGATCATCTGAGGAATCTCACTCTCACAAAAGGAAGGACCCTGAAACCTCCGGAAATCCTGATCCTACGGGCTAAGAGAGATGGGAAGAACAGAAGAAGGCTCTTTTTGACTTCATGGAAACCCTAGTCAACCGAGCCATCCCAGAACCCAGTAATCCTAGGGCAAGAGAAGTAACGGTGATAGATTTCATCAAGTTAAACCCTGATTCCTTCTGAGGGGAAGACCAACCCAAAGTGATGGACAAGGCCGAAGCCTAGCTTCTGTCCATGGAAAACGGATTCTGTACCCTAGGAGTCCCTGAAGAGAAGAAGGTCACCTTTGCAGCCCATATGCTGAAGGGAGGGGCTAGGATATGGTGGGAGAATTATGGCGGGAATAGGGGAGGAGAGGTGGATGCCATGGATTGGGAAGCCTTCAAAACCCTATTCACCGACAGTTTCATGCCCATAGCTGAAAGGAAGAGGAAGGAGGTGATGTACATGGAGCTCAAGCAAGGCAAGTTGTCAGTGGCCGACTACACCAGACAGTTCAGGCTTTTGGAGCGCTATGCCCCCATCCGTACTGAAGAGCGTCTCACTGATAACTTTGTGGACCGCCTTACCACACAGTTAAAAACCCTAGTCATAGCCTCCCATCCTTGAAACCTGGATGAAGCCCTAGATATGGCCCTTCAGCAAGAGAGAGAGAAGGGTTTACAGAAGCCACCTAGCATGGGGTACATGGGGTTAACCACCACTGAAGAGGAGAAGTTCAAGAAGTTCCACCCCGGCCACAACAAATGATCAGGAAAGGGAGGAGGTTCAGGAAGGAAAGGTCCAAAGAAAAACAAGCTGATGGACTATCGCAACAAGTGCAAAACCTGTGGACGAGGACACGATGGACCTTGTTGCTACACCAAGCCCATCTGCTACAACTGCAAGAAAGAGGGACATTTCCTTGCCAAGTGTCCCAATGCATCAGTCCTCGGCAAGCATCCGTCCGGTGCTCCACCCCCTCAGGGACATCGCAACGCCAGGGTTTTTGCAGTGACAGTAGAAGAAGCTAGGGCAAATCCAAATCAGCTTGTGGAAGGTAAACTTTAAATCTTTTTCATATATTCAATATCTCGTTCAATGCCTTCAATTACTTAAATTCGAAATTATCATATGTAGGCATTGTATTCTTGAATGGACATCCTGTCAGTGCACTATTTGATTCTGGATCTACAAACACATTCATTTCTCGAAATCTGGCATCCATGTTAAATCTAAATATAAAGGATCTGGGGTATAATTTGGATGTGACAACTCCTAGTGGCAGAATTCTCACAACCTTGCAAAAAACTGATGTTCTCCCTCTCAAATTCGAAAATCATGACCTGCCTTTCGAATTTATCCTCTTGTCCATGGAAGACTTTGGTGTTATTCTCGGAATGGACTGGCTATATGAATATTATGCAACAATTGACTGTAAGGACAAGTTGGTACTTCTTTCTCATCCTCATAACCGTCCTGTGGTGATACCTAAGGGGAGCGGATTCTGTAATAATATAATAATTTCTTCTCTCAAAGCTAAGAAGCTAGTAAATAAAGGGTGTAAAGTCTTCCTCGCATTTGTCTCAGAGACCAGTCCTGCCCACGGGCCTGTAGAAAGACTGGAGGTGGTACGTGATTTTCTTGATGTATTCCCGGAGGAGCTTCCTGGGCTGCCTCCAGACAGAGACATAGAGTTCTCTATAGACCTTCTTCCTGGAACCACTCCGATTTCTAGGGCACCGTATAGGATGGCCCCTACTGAGCTGATGGAGCTGAAGAAACAATTACAAGAACTCCTTGATAAAGGTTTTATCCGCCCTAGTGTCTCCCCTTGGGGTGCTCCTCTTCTCTTCGTGAAAAAGAAAGATGGTTCTATGCGGATGTGTATTGACTATCACATGTTGAACCAGGCTACTATTAAGAACAAGTATCCTCTCCCTCACATTGATGACCTCTTCGATTAGCTTCGCACTGCTAAAGTCTTCTCGAAAATTGATCTCCGTTCTGGCTACCATCAACTGAAGGTCAAAGACTCTGACATTTCTAAAACTACTTTTCGAACTCGTTATGGGCATTAAGAATTTTTGGTGATGCCATTCGGGTTGACCAATGCACCAGGTGTATTTATGAATCTGATGAACAAGGTCTTCCAACCTTATCTTGATGAATTCGTGGTCATCTTCATTGATGATATCCTAATCTATTCTGATTCCATGGAAAAACACCGAGAACACTTGCGATCAGTTCTTGACATTCTTCAAACCCAGAAGTTTTATGGAAAACTTTCAAAATTTGAGTTCTGGATTGATAAGGTTATGTTTCTTGGGCATGTCATTTCTGGAGGTAGTATATCTGTTGATCCCGCCAAAGTCTCTGCTGTACTTGATTGGCAACCTCCCCGTAATCCTTCTGAAATTCGGAGTTTCCTGGGTCTGGCCGGATACTATCGTCATTTTATTCCAAACTTCTCCAAAGTTGCACTTCCTCTAACCAAGCTTACTCGGAAGGACGAGCACTTCATCTGGTCAGCCACTTGTGAGTCCAGTTTCCAGCAGTTAAAGCAGAAGTTGACGTCGGCTCTTGTTCTTGTTCTACCCTCTGGCAATGAAGGGTTTGTGATATTCACTGACGCTTCAAGGAATGGATTAGGGTGTGTCCTGCAGCAGAATGGTAAGGTAGTGGCCTTTGCGTCTAGACAGCTAAAACCCAATGAACTTAATTATCCCACCCACGACTTGGAATTAGCTGCAATTATTCATGCTCTCAAAATCTGGAGGCACTACCTATACGGGGCAACATTCGACATATTCACCGATCACAAAAGCATTAAGTACATCCTGACCCAGAAGGACTTGAATCTGCGTCAACGTCGATGGATTGAATACCTAAAGGACTACAATTTCACTATTGCCTATCATCCTGGTAAGGCAAATGTAGTCGCTGATGCCCTTAGCAGAAAAGGGCAGTATGTGCATCTCTTTCTGTCCCTGAATGGAGGAACATGGAGGATCTAGTGGGCTGGAAGCCGCAGTTTCTGTCTGATCGTGTGCATGTTAATAACATTTCCATCACGTCCAACCTGCATTCCAAACTTCTTGAGGCACAAAAGGCTAGCCCCGATCTTGTCGAACTATCTTCTCTCCTGTTGAGGCCGCAAACGCATCTGTCCGTGGGTCTTGATGGTGGTCTCCATTACAAAAATTGTATGTGGGTTCCTGAGCAGTCAATTGTAAAGACATCAATCCTAGATGAGGCACATGGGTCCAAGTACACAGTTCATCCAAGCACGACAAAGATGTACAAAGACCTACAACGTCAGTTTTGGTGGAGGGGCATGAAGCGTGATATTGCCGATTTCGTGTCTAGGTGTTTGACATGTCAAAGGATCAAGGCCGAACATCAGAGACCAGGCGGTCTACTACAACCCCTTGAGATTCCGGAATGGAAATGGGAACACATCACCATGGATTTCGTGGTAGGGTTACCCAGGACCAGGAAGGGATACGACACTGCATGGGTCATAGTGGATCGTCTCACCAAATCAGCTCATTTTCTTCCTGTGAAGACTACTGCAAGGGTTTCTGAGTTGGCTGACCTCTACATACGGGAGATAGTACGTCTGCATGGAGTTCCAGCATCAATTGTCTCAGACAGGGACTCGAAGTTCACGTCAAAGCTGTGGAAGTAGGTTCAAGAGGAACTGGGCACCAAGTTGAACTTCAGTACAGCCTACCATCCGCAAACAGACGGGCAGTCAAAGCGGACAGTACAGATTCTAGAGGATCTTCTACGAGCTTGTGTCCTCGATTGGGAAGGCTCATGGGACTATTACTTGCCTTTAGCTGAGTTCGCATATAATAACAGTTATCAGGAAAGCATTGGGATGCCACCCTATGAAGCTCTTTATGGCCGACCTTGCAGATCACCTTTACACTAGGATGATGTCGGAGAGCGTACCCTGATGAAATCCGAGGAGATGCAGTTATATACCGATAAGGTTGCTCTAATTAGACAGAGGATGAAGCGAGCACAGGACAGGCAGAAATCGTATGCAGATGCTCACAGAAAGGAACGTCAGTTCAAGGAGGGTGATCATGTCTTTTTGAAGATCCGACCTATTCGAGCTCTGGCCAAGAACAAAGGAAAGCTCAATCCTCGTTATGTTGGACCCTTCGAGATTCTTGAAAGGGTTGGTGAATGTGCCTATCGTCTTGCCTTTCCACCTCAGTATAGTGCCATGCATAATGTGTTTCATGTATCTAATCTGAAGTCCTATGTCAAATATTCCAGTCATATCTTGAATCATGAGCCTCTCGAATTGAAGGATGATCTGTCATATGCTGAATCCCCAGTCAGAATTCTCGACTTCAAGACAAAAGAGCTTCGCAGTAATCGTCATATCGAAATGGTGAAAGTTCTCTGGAGCCACCATGATGAAACGGATGCCACCTGGGAGCTAAAGACCGAGGTCGAGAAGAAGTATCCATATCTTTTTCAAGCTGCTTGAATTTTGGGGACAAAATTCTTAAAAGGAGGGGAGAATGTGATAGAGTAAGTTTTTACATACATATTATTTAGTTTCTCTCTCTTACAAATTTAATCGTTCCAATTATGCCGTCAATCATCTCTCTCACTAATTTGATTAAATAGATTACCAATTTCACTTAAGACCATCCATAATGATACATAAAGTCAATAATACAAGTATCATGACATTTAGTCAATTGACATAGTCAATAATCGAATTTTGACTCCAATCTTGCACCATAGCTACATCTTAGCATTGTAAAGCTATGCCTAAAATATCATTAAATTTGGATGTACCAATCATGAGTTATTCATAATTGAATTTTCTAGTCTTTCTAGTGATCTATTAATACCTAAGACATAAGTTCCTTTTAATCAGGCTTTTAATTCAGTCACGCGGCCCTTTTCTTTGGCCTGACGCAGTCCCTTCACTGGGACTTGTTTCTAGCCATCCGATCGGGTGGACCGTGATCCACTCAGGATCTAAGGGTCTAGGACCCCGTCTCCTACCTTCCGCATCCTTCGGCTTCGACCCCCAGCAGAGTGTCGACCCCAATGGCTGCCTCGTGCGCTCAGCTTCCACAACGATCACGCGAGATCATTGGAGGACCGATTCTACTCCCGAAACCGAACTCAACAACCCTCACCACATCACCCCTCTCCACCGGATCTGGGAGAACGATCTCCCGAGCTCTCGCGCCTCTCAGTGGCGGCGGCAGCCGATTTAGGGCTCCCCTTCCTAGCACCCCCACTCCTATTTAAGGAGTCCAGTAGCTACACCACCTACCTTTTAGTCACACGAACCCCTCAATTTCAACCGAGATCACCCCTTACTCCCCGACCTCAAGCTCACCCTGCTCGCCGGACTTCGACCTCGCCCTCCCTCCAGCAGTCCCCTCTGCTCAATCAATCTTGACCGCACCATCTAAGGGTCTCAGCGAGGCGATCGACATCCTCGGTTGGAGCCGCGAAGGCCTAGAACCCCGGGTCGACGAGCCGCCGCAGCTGAGCTCCAAAGCTTCATTGCTGGCGCGGTTGGGACCATCTCGGAGCCGCGGGAAGACTGCAACGACACCGGTAGATCGCCGCAAAGCTCCTGACTCCCTCATTTCAACCCGAGGGCAGGTAAACCTCGACTTCACTTATCAACCTGTTTCAATCTTTTTCGATCCAAAACCGATGCCCAGACCACTATTCCCGATGAGCTCGACCTCCCCGCAACCATAGTGAACCTGTGAACTCAACCCAACGACCGGCATAGCCCAGTTCATCCTAGAATTCGGTCTAGCTCTCCCCCATTTCCTCACTGCAGCCATGGCGCGAGCAGAAACATTCGTATGGGTGGTTTTCCCTTCTCACCCTCACCCGGTCACGATCCCAACAGGGAGGAGTCAGGGGCATTCCTGACATTTCAGTGAGCCCGACCCTGGTTTAGACGAGCACTTGCTCGCGGGTCAGTGAGAGGGTCCGGTTGGTCGGATCCCTCGCATGATCCGTGAGCCAGAGCTCGCAAATCCTTTTTATTTTATTTAATTTCTTTAGAATTCCCTGATTGGTTGATTTTCAATTAATTATAGAAAATAGTAGGATCATCAGAAAATAGCAAAACTATACATCATTTTGATCAGAAAAACGAGACCTATTCATATAAAATATGATCAGACCCTGTTGATCATTCCTGTTTGAAAATGTAATCTAAACCCATTTTAATCAATGTTATATGATTATCTTTAGGATGATCTTAATCAAATGTTGATATCTTTTGATCTTTGATCCTGACATGAGTTAGAATAACCCTGAATCTCGAAATCTTAATCCAATATGATTAAATCTTCAAGGATCGTAACTAGACTCTTCCATATGACTTTCTTATTTCAATATTTGTTGAAAACATCATATCAAACCCTAATATTCTAAGATCTCTTTAAGAACTTGATTAATCAACCTCCTTTGGTCAACTC
This sequence comes from Alisma plantago-aquatica, assembly GCA_963693085.1. Classification (NCBI taxonomy): domain Eukaryota; kingdom Viridiplantae; phylum Streptophyta; class Magnoliopsida; order Alismatales; family Alismataceae; genus Alisma; species Alisma plantago-aquatica. Next base: position 288,804,700 of record OY856411.1, read on the forward strand.
TAATCTCAAGGATCAGGAGAACCCTAATGATCTAAACTCTAAAGTTATAAGAAATGATAAAGACATATTGTAACATAGGGTTACTCATATTTCAGGAGGATCTTCTCTCAACCCTTGATCTAGGAACCTGTGAGGATCATATGTGCTACAAGGTACGTGGTTATAAGTATATGACTAGTTTTCCATGGTTGTTAAAAGTATTGTACTTGGATGCAACTACTTTATAAATGGGCTTGTATGAAACAATATAGTGTATTTTCCTTTTCCGACAAGAACTCTAAATATAAGATGAAAGGTTAGATGTATTGTAGCTACATGCACTGCCTAATGCTGGATGTATGTGCCTAGAATGGATGTATGAAATCTGGCCCATGTTAGATGTATGTATCCCTCTCTTTTTCTTCTCTATGGCCCACATTAGATGTATGTTGAAAAGGTGCTTGAAGTAGTACAATCACATCAAATGACATGTTAAAAGAAATGTTTACCTGATTATCGCTTCGCTTAAAGAATATGATTTCTGCTTATCTCGTTTTGATTTCAAAAGTTACTTTTCTTATGCAACCATACTATAGTATCTTTTCTACCACGTACTCTTTTGACTCGTGTTTTGTTTCCCGTATTTTTAGGTACAAAGAACTTGTGAAACAATGGAGTAAAAGAGATGATCAAAGTACCTGAAGGCATAATAAATGAGCAAGGAGGATATATTAGATAGATTTCTGTTCTTCTTATCTATTTCATGATAGATGTAGTTTTTCCCTTTCCAGTGCTTTGAGGATGATAATATCCTATGTATCTCTATTATTTCTTTAGAACTATTTGTATCTCTTCTCTCCATTCGAATAAGTTATGTATGACTTTATTTATCCTCAATGAATGGTGATGATTGTGGCTATTAATTGTTGTTTGTGAACTAGATCTTGGCATATCTCTGGTTTTAGTTGACTTCACAAATTTCTTGTATTTTCCCTTTTGACATTTATAAGATATGAGTGCATGCATATCTGTTTATGTCATTATGGAAAGTATATAGAAATTGGGGTTGTCACAGAAACCTTCAAGATCAACTAATTGAAACCATTGGATGAAGATCCAAGTACCACAACATATATCTTCAAACGGTCAACCATTTCAAATGGTCAACCATCCCAAACGGTTTCGAACCCAAACCACCAAACGGTTTGGTAAAACTGTTTGGTCCCAACATTGAAATCGTTTGCCCTAGATATTTGGGGAGGTGTGTGCTTATGATGATGTCATCATCATCAAGCTCCAAACTCACGAAATCTACTGTGATTTCCATGGAGATTGCATCAATCAACCAAACTTAATTTCGGAAATGTAGAAATGATCACCAATTGATAAGGAATTGATTGCAATAATAAAATTAAGGGTTCAAGTTATAAAAATTGCCTCCAATTGAGATCCAAAGCTCCAAGCTCATGGAAACAATGGTGGATGCAACTCCTTTCACTATTCCAAGGGTCGTCCTCAAGCTTTGAGTGAAAAGAATTGGTTAGAATTGAAGAGGGGATCGAGATATGAAGAATTCATGCATTGATTTTCGATTTTCACCATGTATTCAAGGTGAAAGGAGGTCAAGAACCTTACCAACAGGTTGGGGGTCGTCCTCCTGACCCTCCACAGCTCCTTGGTCATTTTCCAAGCAAGGGGAAAGAAAGAAATCCGAAAAAGCCTTTGTTTTGGCTTGGAAAGGGTACTTTTATAAGAAAATTGATGAGAGAGAAAATCTTTTATAAAAGTCTATTTATTCCACAATTGTTGCCACCACTTCCCCCTTGGTTTCTTGCATGCAAGGGAATATCTATCCCCACCGAGATCCCTTCCATTATCCATGAATTAAGGGAAAAGAAATTAAGCACCTTAACCCTTATAATAAGAATATCCATATTTGAGTGGGAATTCTTTTTCTTATAATAATGGTGTTTCACCTCCTTAGGATATGCTCGTGCCTTTGCAAGGCTTTAAGCTCATCAAAATACATCTGAATCCAAACATTTTAATTTTGGTTGAAGGCCCTTTAATTAATACATACATTTTTGCCCTAAATTGAATTAGGGTTTCACTTAGGATTAAATCTTGGTTATTTTAATATCAAGATTCTCTCTCCTCCAACTTAATTCAAATGAGGCGCCCCTGTCATTTTATTTTCTTTATATGATGCCAAGAAACATTAGGGACCTTATTGAAGTGGTAATTTTCATATTGAACCCTAGATTTTGGGTAAATTGCAGTTTACACCAACACATGTTTTAATACACAAGGATTGCTTTACAAGCTTAATCTTGGTGCCCAAGCTTGTGAAAACCATACCACTACATCATATTCATTATTATGATGTATCCACATCAGAGGAACATATTATCATGCAAAATTTGCAATTTAACCCCTTAACTTGGGTAATTTGCACTTTAGTCCAAAATAAGCAAACATTGCTTCAACATTGTTCAAACAAGACCAAAATTGAAACATAAATTTCCCATGAGCCCTAATTACTTTTCCCAAGTTAATATTAAGCATTTACTCAACCTTATTAGGAAAAACATCTAGGGTTAACACATAACCCAGGTCAGGGATGTTACAGATCATGGTGGTTCGGAAAAAAAATTGACATAGCTAATATGCCTAAATAATTTACTAGTACCAACTTTACTCATTGGTGTAGTAGGATGTGAATTGTCTTAATATGGTGGGTTTTAATCTATATATAGAAGAGGATGAACCTAAACATGATGCATGCTATCCTGGTAATGTAAAGTTAATTGCAAACTGGAATAAGGGTGATAAGACGTGCTAGGGGTTAATCTTTTTTTTTTTAAATAACAAACTATATGATTCATACTCTAAGTCACCTGATACTACTTTCAAGCATTTGTGTGGGAAGGCATTAGAAAACAATTGAAGTATGGAAAATTAGGTTGCTGAAAAGTACTATCTTTTCAAATTTCTTAAATTCCATATGATTGAGTCCAAATCCGTCTCTGACCAAACACATGACTTTCATCTCTTGTGTCATGAGCTATCAGATGCAATTATGGAATTGTCTGAGAAGTTTTGATATGTCCATTATAGAAAAAATTCCTAAGTCTTGGGAACCATTTTAATATGACTCTTAAGCATCACAAAGGAGACTTATCAATGAATGATCTAATGAGGGACATTAACATATTGGAAGAACACTTGAAAGAGAAGATTGTCAAGTCATCTACTGATGTAAACTCTATTGTCAATTTTAATGTTGCTAAGAATAAAGATAATAAATCAATGAATATACATAAGCCTAAGTCTAAGATCTATAAAAACTAAACAACAAACTTTCTTAGACTTGTGGACATGTTAGCCACTGGAACAATGATTGTCCTTCTAAGAAGGCAAAGAAAGTTGCCACATTTGTATGATTGTCCTTCTAAGAGGAGGTTGTTATATGTATGATGACTCCATCCTTTAACCTCAATGACGAGTACATGTCTATAAAACCGGAAATCCTTTCTACTTTTGAACCACTTTATTGGATAATTGACATTGGGGCTAATGTACATATTTTTGTTGAGAAGTCCCTAATTGTGTCTTACCAAGCCTCAAGAGGTCATTCCATGACTTTTGGTGATTCCATCTCTGCAAGAAGTCATATGTGAAGGATGGGTGGATTTGAAGTTTTCTTTAGGAAAGGTTAAAATACTTCATAGAGATAGATATGTTCCAACCATTCGACGCAATATCCTTAGTGGTGTAATTTTAGTTACATATGGCTTTAGAATAGACTGCAAATGTAATAAGGCTATTATTACACTCCTTATGATTCTTTATTTTTTAGCAAGAGCTATCTGTGTGATATGGAGAATTTATTTAAGATTCTTTTTGAACATGTTTCAAATTTAGTTTTAAATTTGAATTATAATAGCTTTTCCATAAACTTTGTATCTTCGGATGACATAGTCATTTGGGACATGTTAATTTTGGCTCAACGAAATGGATGATAAATCTAGATTTAATTTCTAGATCCGATATTAATGTTAGTAGACATGAAATCTATGTGCAAGCAAAACTTCTTAGGAAGCCTTTTCATTAAGTAAATATTCAGATATTCTTGATTTAGTACAGACTGATATCTATGAGTTAAATAGGACTGTTACTAGGGATCAAAATGTTACAATTATTGACGATGCAAGTATATATTGTTATGTTTATTTACTATAGAGTAAATATGTGGCATTAAAAAAGTCTAAAATTTATAAGAAAGAAGCTAAAACTCAAACTAGTGAAGTACTTAAAGGATTGAGGTTTGATAGAGGAGGAGAATACAACTCAAAATTGTTTTTAGAATTTTATTAATTGCATGGTATAGTTCTTGAGGTTATTGCTCCTTTTTCACCATAGTATAATGGGGTAACACTGAATCCTAACCAATATTGTTAATACTTTACTCCAAACCTCAATTCTACCCAACTTTATGTGGGGGGAGCTTTGCATATGGCTTGCCATATTCTGAGTAGAATTCCCCAAAAACATAAAGAAAGTAGTCGGTTAAAGGAATGGAGGGAGAAAATTGATTCTCAAATATCTTGGGGTGTGTGGGTGCCTTGCTAAGGTACTTGTCTCTAAACACAAAAGGAAGAAACTTGGACCAAAAATAGTTGATGCCATCTTTTTGGGATACATAGAGACAAGTTACGCTTGTACATTTTTTTATTATAAAATCTAATATAATTGTTGAACTACATGATGCTATATTCTTTGAGGATGTGTTTCTCATGAAATCTGGTGCAAATAAGTATCTCAAGAAGATTCATTCACCACAGGCTCTATTTCTGAGAACGTGGAAAGGATGAAAAATGGGGGAGACAACTCAGAATATGTCATTTTTGAATCTGATGATTTTGAAGAAATGTTTGAACTAAGGAGAAGTAAATGGCCCAGGACATCCAAAGATTATGGAAGTGAGTTTTTCACCTAAAATATTGAAGATGATCTTGTATCTATCAAACAAGCTATGAATTTTCCAGAAGATCAATTTTGCAAGGAAGTCGTTAATGATGAAGTCCAATCAATTCTCTCAAATGGAACTTAAGAACTAGTGAATTTACCTTGTAGTTGTTTTGCAGTTGATTGCAAATGGATCTTTACAAAGAAACTTAATATCGACAGACAATCAATAAGTATAAGGCTAGGTTAGTTGCTAAGATTGAACACACAGAGGGAATGAATAGATTACTTTGATACCTATTCTCATATTTCCCATATGACCACAATTTGAGTGCTTATAGTATTGGCATCCACTTACAATCTCTCTACCCATTATATGGATGTGAAGACCATGTTCTTATATGGTGATCTTCAAGAGGAGATACATATGGAACAACTTGAGGGATTTGTGGGTCGTGGGAATGAGTCTAAAGTGTGTAAATTTGTTAAGTCATTATATGGCTTGAAATAGGCCCCTAAGTATTGGCATGAGAAGTTTGATTTTATAGTATCATGGGTTTGTCTTTGTTATTATAATTTTGATAAATGTCTCTACTGCAAAATTTTCAATGATGGATTCATTATGTTATTCTTATATTTATATGATACTGTGTTTTTTGGTTCTGATGTGAAAGTAATAAATGAGACAAATTCATTCTTGTGTAGAAACTTCAAGGTGAGGGATATGGGTGTCTCTGATGTGATTTTAGGATTTAAAATCATGAGGTCTACTGATGGCATAACTCTCTCTTAGTCTCACTACGACTAGAAGATATTGGAGAGGTTTGATTACACATCACGTAAACATGTTAGGACTCTGTATGCTTCATCCAAGGCCTTGCTAATGACTGATATTGGGTTTTTTTTGGATAAGGTAAAATATTACTAAACCATCAAAACTACAAAAACGTATAGGAGTCTAACCCACTCTATATACTTTACAAGGTCACATCAGACCCCACATCAACAAAACCTCGGGTTTGATCCTCAACAAGATCCCCGGGTTAGCCTTACAAAACCAGACTAGACTATATACAATATCATCAAAAAGTTGAAACTTGTTCCTTTCCTTTTTCCCATGTAGCCCACCATTTCTCTCCTGCCACACCAGGTATATCAGACTGGACCAAAAAAGTCCCGCAAACCTTTTCATATGTCTATCCCCTTTCGTTCTATTCAAAATCTAGAGCATGGAATCTTGAAGGATGAGGGGTGGGGTGCCGCCCCATAAGAGCTTGAGAGAGCAGCGAGTCCATAGATATTTTGTATACGTACAATCAAAGTAGATATGCATATGTGATTCATGTTCCTGTCAACAGAGAAGACAGACCGGTTCCACAACAGCCCCCCATCTGCTCAACCTATCTTTAGTGGGAAGTCTACACAAAAGAGCACGGTAAGTGTAGAAACTCCACTTGGGACAATGTATCTTGCACCATATCAACTGGTGCCAAGGAACTTGAGGTTGGTTGCGCAAGATCTTCCAAGGTTTACACCCCACAACCAGCTTCCAGTTCCCCTCCTCTTCCTCATAATGTTGTTTGCAATTGTCCCAAATCATACACATGCTGCGCCAAATCCTCAAGCATCCCACCAAAACTTCAGCTCCACAGTTAAGAGAAGAACCGTACTGGGATCTCACCCAACCACTCCAAATGTTGCCTGGTTCCATCAAGAATTAGTGTATTCTTTTTGTCGTGGCTTCCCACATGATATCAGAAGGATCTTTCAAACCCAGGCCCCCTCCATACCTCAGTTGCACAATAGCAACCCAAGCAACAGCGTGCTGCCCTCCTCTCCACAAAAAACTTGCCATAGTAGATCTAAATCTACCCAAAATAAACTCTGGGATATCCGCTAGTCTACACCAAAAACCAACCTATTGGGGTTTTTTTGTCTCAATTACAATACTCTTAGATTATCGAAAGTTTGATGTATCTTATGAACTACAAAAATCCAAACATTATGTTTTCCATAGGTGAAATAGATAAACTAGTTGTGTCGACAAGACCCATTGGAAATCTCTTGATAGAGTTTTGAGGTATATCAAGCGAACTTGTTCCTTTGGGCTGAATTATGGTAAATGTTCTTCTGTAGTCAAAGGATATAGTGATGCAAGTTAGATTTCCATGAACTTTGGGAGTAATGGTTTCTCAAGATATGTATTCCTATTGGGAGGAGGTGTTGTTTCCAAGAGGTCTAAGAAACTAACCATTTTGTGTTGCTCTACTTTTAAAGTAAGTATGTGTGCTTTAGATGAAACTAGATTGGAAGCTTAATGGTTGGATGGACTTATGTACAATTTACCTATGGTAAATAAACTTCTTTCTTCTATTTTAGTTCATGGTCATAGCACTATAACAATTTCTGAGATAAAGATCTCCAAGTACAATAAAAAACAACATAGACACATCTTAGTCAGATTCAAGTCTATAAGGGAATTAGTGTCAAATGGGGTCATGGATGTGAACTAGTCAGTACCGAAGATAATACAACTAATCCTTTCATAAAAAGTCTTAACCTGGCCTTAGTGGAAAATTTTAAGTAGGGATTGGTGTTGTTATGTATTCCCAGAGAACCAATCATATGATGATTGTAATGGCATATTAATAAAGGCAAACTTCCAATTATTCTGTTTGTTCAATTTTGAGATAATGAAATGACATAATAAATGTCTAGAGAATGATATTACTCAATGGCATATGTCTTCAGGTTGAGGACCTAAACAATGAGATCCTACAAATATTAAGAGTATATGCATTCTTGTTATGTACCTGATCAATTGTTATTGTTGAAGGTAAATAAACAACAAAACACATCAGAGATTAGAGTGTGATTTGGTTGATTACATAATCTCATTAATCATGATATGGCTATATCAAACCAAGCACACAAATATATGTTAAAGAATAGTGTATCAGATAGACCCACCATAAGAGTGATACATGGAAAACTTAACTAGGTAAGTTAAGAATCACATCTTATAGTGATGGTGGTATTTGTGGTTCTTAGATCTAAAATCACTGCACTCATCACATGTCACTTAGTATGCTTTGACATCATCAAATGCAATCCTAAAACATGGGTTGTTATAAAAGTGATGATTGGGTGACTGTGATACATGGAGATTGACTATGAGTGATAGAGATGGGGTTTGTCCCTCCTGTGGGAGTATGATATCCAAGACCACTTGAGTTACCGAGACTGAGAAATACATGTCCATGTACATGTGAGTCAATAAATGATATTGAGCTTACACATATCTCATACAATGTGTTATAGCAAGAAACATAGATTGAATGTTGAAGAGGATGACAGATCCATCCCTCGAGTTCAATCTAGATATCAGTGACAAAGGAACTATACAAACACTATAACACCATGCACATATTGTAGGTTGAAGTTGTTCTACAACTTTCCATTTACTTGGGAAGCAATGACATATGACTAGTCACTGATCATTACTTGTGATGTCATAAGTTGTTATGGATATTCATTGCCAACGTAATATGGGACCTATAGGGTCACACACAAGGGAACTCATCTAGAAGAGGAGTTTAATCTTGAATGATGATTGAATTTATTAATGAATTCAAGTGTTGCGACAACTGTTTGGAGTGTCAGGTTGATTGTATTATTCATTGGCTGGAATTCAGCCTGACCCGAGCTATGAGACGCCCATCTCTCTTGTGTGAGACAATCGTTTTGTGTGGTGCAAGATGACCATCTCGTCTACACCAAACGGCCGATTTGGGGGTACAATTCGATGGAATCAAGCATTGACACTGACGTCATGTTATGCATTAATTGGAATAGAATTCTCGAAACATGTACAAAATTGAAAAACTGTGAAATGACTGTCTCACATTCCAGATTACCTTCTGGGCTTCCAGATGGCCATTTCGGCTACCGCAAGCTTTGAAATTTCTATAATTGTTGTAAAACTTTGAGATCTTCTGGTCCCTTCCACTCATGTATAGATCAGGAACTGTGACCCTGGTCTCTACTATAAATAGAGGGGTACTGGGGGGCTTCCCAGAGTACAACACAAATAATTGAGAATCAGTTGCTCTGAAAATTTTTGTCTGCTTTGGTTGTGGTAACCAAGAGAGTCCAAACAAGTCCTACCCAACTAGGGATGGATAGTTGTAGGAGAGAAACAATTGAGGATCATTGTTGTGAGAGAGAAGGTTGGTAACTAATACACTAACGGGAGAGACAACTCCATTCTATCTATTCTAGAAGGAATATAAGAGTTCTAGTTGGTCCGTTGGACTTGTCTAGAGGTGAGGTAGCATTTTCCTGTCGTTAAGGAGGATGACGTCAGCCATCAGTTTGTGATGAGAGGAACTATTGCAGACGACGACGTTCGAGTATGTTGTCTGTAGAGGAGCAGCTAGACAAGTCCCAGTGCAACCGAGAGCAGCACATACACCGTCTAAGATAGAATGTGCATCTACATTGACAAAGATTGTCGCTGAACTTACTCCAGGACCAGGTATATCTTCATTAAACCATCATTTTCATTGTGTAGTAATTGACGCAATCCGTTGGTTAATGGAAAATATGTCAGTAAATTTTTTGTTTCTATTGCCTATCTAATGTCGTATTTTCCTCCTATCGTACCAGGGAAACATCAATTAATTATTTTTTAGGATAATTGATATAACTGGATTTTGGGTTTATCATGTTTATTTATTGCATGTGATGTGAATATATAAACTAGTTAATGTGCATGTACAACTAATCACCACATAAGAACCCAAACATATATATATATATATATATATATATATATATATATATATATATATATATATATATATATATATATATATGTGTGTGTGTGTGTGTGTGTGTGTGTGTTGTGTGTATGATATGATATATATGTAAATTACATGCTTCTCCCTAAAAGTGATTTTTGATGGTGGATGTGTAGTGTGGTTATGGGAAATACCCCTTTATCTGTGCATGGTGGTTTTGTGTTTGATATCTCATTCTAAAAATTGAGCCTCTCTCTTATCTTCCCAATGTAAAGGTATTATTCTCTTGTACCTTTGTGACGTGTATTTTACTACGCGCTTAAATGCAAGTATACGCGTCGAGTAATATAGGCCTTTGTGAGGCCCGAGTCTAACTCAGGGACACGTGAATTACTGGAGACTTCTACTAACTAATCGCAATCAGCTAGGCCGAATGACAAAGTAAGGTTTGTTGTCGAAATTAAAAGAAAATAAAATGAAACAATGAAAACAATTGATTAAAGGTTAATTTAATCAATTCAAAAGGATATCTTTAGGATTGCGGTTTCGCCGCGGGTCAACATTGTATTAAGTTTTATATAATTACTCACTCTTCTCTCTCTATCCGGGTAGTGGCTTGAAAACATAATTACCCACTGTCGTGGTGTAACTCACTACTTAGGTTTAGGTTGATTCCACCGTCGTAGTAATCATTCCCCTAAACTAAGCGCATTATAAACGATCTCTCAGTTCCCACCATTAATTTTACAACTCCTTTGTCAAGGGTTTTATTGATTAATGTAGGTTTCGTCTCTTTTCAACCGTTAATCCTTCTATCGAAGTGATTAAGGGCATTAAGTTATTATTATGGTGATCAAGCATAACAATATATATAGAGAAAACGAAACTATACCACGGATTTGAGAAAGAAAATATGAATTATCAATATAAAATTGTCATACAATGCATTCCCGGGCTACTCCTGGTCCTAAAGATGGAGGGTTTTAGCCTCTCATGTTCATCTCGCACGAATACATGGTATAAATAGGGGAATTCATAAGAAAAACGTGAAACAAGTGGGAAAACCCCTGAACGGAGAAGAACTGGTAGATCCTTGGCGTAGAATACGAGCTTCCCCGCCTGTCGGTGGTGGAATTCGTATTCGGCAGCGTCCGAATCACCCGGGATGAGCTTCTGGCCTCCGTTATCCTTTCTCTCTTTCCTCGGCACTCGTGCAATGCAATCTGAGATGATCTCCTTGTGTGGGCGGCCGTCATTAGGTATAAGTCCCTAATTAGGTCGTCAAATAACTCCAGCCGTCCGATCGAGATCAAAACGAATACAACACATATCTGCCGACGTCGATACCATCGACGCAGGTCGATGGTATCGACCCAGCGTATTAGCGGCAACTTCTTTTCTTTTCGTCTGAGCGCCTGTGGTCATCTCGATACCATCGACTTGGGTCGATGGTATCGACTCTCTTTAGCGTCGGTTGTTGTCGTTTAGCGACGTTGTAGCTCTCCATGCGTCGATGGCATCGACTCTCGTCGATGGTATCGACTCTGTGCTGCTCCTCTCGGCTGGCAACTTGTGGCTTGGTCGATGGTATCGACTTCCGTCGATGGTATCGACGGAAGCAGATACTTGTTTTTCCTGAAATTCCACAATAAGACCAAGTAAATCCACACAAATTATGATAATATGATAAATAATGCTCAAACTGGTAAAACAAAGGGGATTTGACATAGAATGATGGCAAAGACCGAAATGAGTGAATTATGCAATATTATCCATAAAATGAGTAATTAGAGCACAAAACACATAAGAAAAAGGTCTATAAATGCGACTCAAAATCATCGCATCAAACTCCCCTAAGCTTGAACATTGCTCGCCCTCGAGCAACTAGTCCTTAGAATAGAATTGCAGATGTCAACTAAAATTCAACACACCAACCCAACATCCCATGTGACTCCCACTGAACGTTCTCAAACCGGCCTTCTCTAACCACATAACAGTAATTACCCTAAAGGCGACAATAATCATCAATAAGAGACATTATCCTTCAAACCGATGAACACTATCACATAAGGCAGTTAACATAATAAAATTCGCCGATTCAGCATTGGTGCATCTTGTGATCGCCTACACTACATTGCTCGCCCTAACTACCATCTACATGGAAGCAGTTCTCTTGATAATCATTAGTGAGGAGAAATTCACGGTGGCCTACCAATCCAAGCAACGGGTGGATGGAATGGGTGGTTCATGGAAGAACTTGGAAGTATTGCACAATTTCAATATGCATAAAACAAAATGTCCTACGTGATGCAAATGCACATTAAAAATGCCCTAATGCCTAAATTGGGTGAAATGATGCATGCACTAACCTTCCACCTCAAAATGAGATGGAAATCTAATTAAGCCACATCATGTACTCAATTTTCCTGTAATGCGAGTGATATCATGTTCCTTTCTCCCTCTTATTCCATTTCCTTCTAAATTATTATTTTTTTTGATTCAATTTTTTCAGATTTTCAGAAGAAAAAAAATTTCTTCTCCTTTTTTTTTGTAGCCCACATATCCATAATTGCTTAGAGATACATGTATTGGGCTGTTTTCTTCATGATTGGAAATCTTTGCAATATTTCTAAGGTATGGAACAGTTTAGATCACTTTTGAGGAAAAATTGAGATACATGATGTACTTTATGTATGATAAACATGAAAGTCATGAGTGCAACTACATGGCATGCACCTAAAGGTGATGTGCATGAATCCCTATATTTTTCTCTTTTTATGCAAAAGTATGGAAAATATCAATGCAATTCCTATCTAAATGCTATGCACACAAGAAAGAATTAAAACTGTACTTTACTTCCAATTCTTAGGTGGATTATGGAAAAATGAAGTGGAATGATCACAAGATTAGATGACTGAACCTTAGAAGAGTATTATGTGTCCCTCCTTACTGACATGTGTAGTGATTCAAAGGGTTCTCTCTCTTATATCCAATTAAGGTCTCATTACCATTTGGTTAGGTTAGGCTCAAACAACCGTTACTATCCACTTTTCATGAGTCAAAGGGAGTATAGGTGTGACATATTGTTTTAAAGTTGACATAATCAATCATTTTCATCAGACAAGTTCCCCAAGGACAACCAAGTCAAGCTATCCAAAAGACACAAAAATTTTAAAATTCCCTTAAATTTCCCATGAATACACAGCGAGATGACAACTTTTACGACATCCACAGTTACACTAGATAGATGTGGGTCCTAAACAAAAACTAAAAATGCAAGAACAAATAGCAAAGCAAAAACTGAAAACTAACAAAAGAAAAGATAGAGTTGTTCCAGCTACCCCCCTAAGCTTGAATTCGACTATGGCCTCATAGTCAAAAACAATCTTAAGAGTGGAACAGAGATACCCTGATCAATCTTGTGGAGGCGGAGGCGGGTACTGCGGGGCCGTAGGATCCCAAGAAGGATACTCCCCATGGAAGCTCAGATCGTAATGGGTCCTCGGCGGAGGCTGTGGATAGCCTCCAAAGTAGCTCTGACTCCAGTAATGGTCATAAAAGGGTTCCTGTTGCATCTCCATCCTTTGCAACCAGTTGTGTATCTGCTGTTGGTTGTCGAGGAGGAGACGTTCATTCTCGAACATCGCCCTTTGGTTGTCAAGTAACCGGTTTGTAGTATCCTGAATACCGGTATACATCTCTAGATGCTGCTGCTGTGTCTGATGGATGTCCTACAGCATCGTGTACATTCCCTGCATTGAATAGGGATCCTCGCCTGGCTGCGAGGACTGTGGTGATGGCGGCGGGGGCTGTGATGATGAAGACGCACCCGGATGCATCCTAGGACGCTTCCGTGGTGCTACTCGTGCGCGAAGAGGTGTGAAAGCCTCCTCTTCCTCCTCAGCCTCGCCTTCTTGTTCGTCATCACCGCCTTCTTCTTCATCGGACTCGACGTCTATGATCGGCCACCGAAAGTGCTGGGCTCCCTCGATGTGGAAGACGGCGTCTGGCAGTGCGCATTTCTGGTAAGCGTGGTTGACGTGGCAGTGTGCGTACGCCAACCCATCCCGGAGAAGGATAAGGTTTGAACGGTGCAGATGTTGCACGTTCACCTTACTCCTCGTGGAAATCGGAGTCATGGACTGTAAATTCAGCCCCAAGTAGTGCGCCAACTTGGTGATGAGCCCACCAAAATGGATTGGAGCCTTCCTTGTACTCCTCTTCACCACCAGGACGTGCTGCAGAAAGAACGCACCCCAGTTGCATTCTTGTCGCTTCAGGAGCATGTAGAGGAAGAAAAGATCGCTCTCCTGAAACTTGCTCAATGCCAAATCGCTCCGAGCAAAGAACGTAAGGCTCAACATCCGGTGTAGGACCCGGACGAAGGGATGCTCGAAGTCCGCTACCGCAGCATTGTGGTAGCTCACTGTCTTTCCCGCCGGCACTGTGACTAGCTCGGCGAAGATCTTGTCATAGTCGGTGCGGGAATCTGGGCGTCGGTGATCATGTTGGGAGTGGTTCCAGTTAAAGATGTTGTTGAACTACTTAAGAGTGATGTTGTAGTTGATGTTGAACAGCCGGAAGGACACCCTCCCCTTGATCCACTCACGGTCCGACGCCACCGCGTCATTGGGTACGACACAGACGTCGAGAGACGCCATAAACTCCGCCACCAATTCCTTTTAGGTGGGCCATTCGCCGAAGAACGGTTGCCCATCCGCATGGCGCTCCAGCTCGCCTGGCCTTATGCTGGTATGGTGTGCTTGACCCCTCAGCACATAGGCCAAGTTGGCCTCGAATCCCAGATCACGGATCATTCCCCGGTCCACATACCGGGTCGGCTCGATCTTCCGCTTCATGATCTCCTCATAGACCTTCTTCACCTCCGTGGAAGGGTGAGCCAGGCGCGGACGTGAGACTGAAGCAGTAGGGGGTGGAACAAACTCCACAATCTCATGCGAGGATGATGATCCGGCGGCGTGCACCATTGTTGCAAGAAAGATGGGATTAGAAGAAGAGAGCTCGGGGAAGATGGAGAAGTGATTCTCCGCTCAGTGAAGATCCCTGCTCGATGTCGCTTCTCTTCAGTCTTGGATGGCTCGGGGGACTGCTCGGTGCAAAGGAGGACGTTTGCTCTGAAGGTGTGACGTCAAATGACGTTGCAAGTCTCCTTAAATAGACTTGGCCGGCGCTACTGTCGACCCGTCGATACCATCGACGTGGGTCGATGGTATCGACACGTCTCGATGCTATCCGCCTCCCTCGCGAGTATCGATGGCTGACGTTTGCTGGATCGGGAAATCCGGATTGCTGACCTGTCGATACCATCGACGCAAGTCGATAGTATCGACGCAGCACCCGGATCGCTGACGTGGACTCGTGATCTTCGTCGATGCCTTGGCGCGGATCGGTGACATGGATGTCGATACCATCGACGAGGGTCGATGGTATCGACTTGCTTTTATTGCGACACCGCCACTTCTTCAATTTAACCTGTGATCATGTCGATACCATCGACGAGGCCGTCGATGGTATCGAGTTGACTGAGCAAAAATCTTCTGAACTTCTCCAGAGATCTCGATGGTATCGACTGGAATGTCGATACTATCGACATTTTTATTGTGACCTGCCTGTAGGCATGTCGATACCATCGACGGTGGCGTCGATAGTATCGACTCAGTGTGATTTTTGCAGCTGTCAACCTGAACCAATTTCGATACCATCGACCAGTGTGTCGATGGTATCGACCTTGCCTGTGCCTGCACATTGAACAAATGGATCAAGGTATCTTCTTTACACTAAAATTAAACGAAATAAAAGCAATCTATAACTAAAATTAACCTATCGTAATGTACCAATGGTTGGGTTGCCTCCCAACAAGCGCCCTTCTTTAACGTCTTAGGCTAGACGTCTTGAAACTCTTCATCTTTTCACATTGGGGACTGCGCTTAGAGGATCATGCGGTAATTTGAATTCAACTCGATCTCCTCCAATACCCAAAGACAAAGTCCCTCTCCCTAAGGCAGTCACAACATCCGTCGTTGCTTGAAACGGTCTTCCTAGGAGAATTTCACAGCCTTGGAGTGGTGGCATATCCATGACGACAAAGTCCACCGGAAATATGAATCTATCCACTTTGACTAGAACATCTTCACATACTCCATAGGGTATCACAGTAGACCCATCCGCCAATTCAATTGTTGCGGCTGACCTCTTTATCTCTTTTAACCCCAGCTTTTGAAATGTCGCCAAAGGCATGAGATTTATGCTAGCGCCAGAATCACATTGCGCTTTAGGAAAATGTTGACCACCTATTGAGCACGGTATGTAAAAACCTCCTGGGTCCTTTCTCTTCTTTGGTGAACTCCCGTGAATCATAGAGCTCACTGTCTCATTCATCCAATAAATTTCATCGTCTTTTATCCGCCTCTTCTTATTGATGATTTCCTTGATGAACCTCCCATAGGCGGGTACTTTCTCGACCATCTCCACTAATGGAATATTGATGTGGAGTTTTCGGAATATCTCCAGGAATTTCTTAAAATGACGATGCTCTTTCTTCGACTTCGGATTGACCGGATCCGAAACATCAGCTGAATCAACACGCCTGTGAGGTGGCACATAAGAGCTTTTCAGGGGTATCTCCCCTAAGCTTGCTTCAATCACTCCCTCTGACGTGGGCTTTGGCGAGACATCATCAACAGTAATAACTTGTTGTGGTTCCTCTCTCGCATTCGATGTTTCCACACGTGCACAAACAACTTGCACTTGTTCTTCCTGCCTAGGTGGAGATACAATATTCACAACTCTTTGTGATTTTCTGAATAAAGGGTTTCCGCCCGGCAATCCATAGTACGTGCGTGGATATGGTATCGCAGGTGTTGCATTCACATTGAAAGTCATTTTTCTTTCTTCTACAGCTTCTTGCACCTGAGATTCCTCATTTCTTACCACAGACATGTACTTAACCTGATGATGTGCTTGGGCCACGTTCGCATTCTCTACGGGTTTCTGTTGATTGGCGTGCTTGATGGCCGCCACTTCACTCGAAATCTACGCCACGGTGGTCTCTAATGCCCGCATTTGTGCTCCATGGCTTTGCAGCGTCTGCCCAAACTTGGTTAGGATATCACCTTGAGATTGCAATTGCTTACCAAACATGGCCATCATCTCTTGGTTTTGCTGGACCATTTGACTTAGCAATTCAGTGTTCTTATCCTCGGCTTTCTGCTGTGGCTTGGCATCTGGATCCTACAGAAAATTATTTGGATCCTTCCATGAAAACTTTTTATCCTTCCTCCATGCATAGTCATTGTTTCTATAGCCCTGTTGTTGCATGAATTTCACTTGGGCCTCCTCATCTTCAGATGCATCTTCCTTAGTTAGCAGCTTCTTAGCTAGGAGATCTAACTTATCGTTTAGCTCCCTCACTATTCTGGATTCACCAGCATCCTTGACCTGTTCCACTGCACCTCTGTCGCCCCATGAATGTTTCCTAGCCATGTTCTTTAATATCTCCCAACATTTGGTATCCGTATTATTCAGAAAGAATCCGGATCCGGCTGAATCAAGATTACTTCTATCATGCTCGGAGAGAGCAAAATAAAAGATTTTCACTTGTGTTTCTCTGTCCAGCCCATGATGTGGGCATCTCCTCAACATAACCTGGAATCGCTCCCAGGTCTCAGAATATGTCTCACCCACCTTTTGGGTGAAATTGTGAATCTTCCTAATCATGTCGTTGGTCTTCTCAGGAGGGAAAAACCTCTCGAAGAAAACTTCCACCATATGATCCCAAGACTGAACAAATTCGTCATCGAGGTTATGGAGCCACTCTCTTGCTGCTCCTGCCAAGGAACTTGGGAACAGCTTGAGGTACAACGCATCTTGTAGAAATCGGTCTATCTTCACCATGTCACAGTTCTCCACGAACTGACTGATGTGTGCCACTGGGTCCTCATTCTTCAGTCCATGAAATGCATTTGATTTTACCAAGTTGATCAACGCTGGATCGATCTTATATGTTGGTATGTTGACCGCCTATTTCTTGATAGGCCCCTTTGAAGCTGATGAAGAAGACGCTTTGATCTTCTCCCATATTGTCTGTGGTTCGGCCATTTCTTCTGCTTGCTCTTGCTCAGATTCAGAATCTATGTCACTTTGGTGATCTTCCTCGTAGTACTCCTCGTCCTCAGGTCCCGGAGGTGGAACCTCAGGTGTGTGATTTGCGTAGTATGCGCTACGTGTATGCACCATGCAAAGTACCTGAAATAAGAAAATCGGGGTTCAGTACTATGCTTTGAACGAGTAAACACAAATATAGAGAATTTTAAGAATATTTAAAATTGTTTCAAAATAAAATAAAAAATGTGGCCTAGAGTGGCCGCTTTTAGCACTCGAAGTGCCAACAATTCGCCGTGTCCCCGGCAACGGCGCCAAAAACTTGACGTGTATTTTACTACGCGCTTAAACACAAGTATACGCGTCGAGTAATATAGGCCTTTGTGAGGCCCGAGTCGAACTCAGGGACACGTGAATTACTGGAGACTTCTACTAACTAATCACAATCAGCTAGGTTGAATGACAAAGTAAGGTTTGTTGTCGAAATTAAAAGAAAATAAAATGAAACAATGAAAACAATTGATTAAAGGTTAATTTAATCAATTCAAAAGGATATCTTTAGGATTGCGGTTTCGCCGTGGGTCAACATTGTATTAAGTTTTATATAATTCCTCACTCTTCTCTCTCTATCCGGGTAGTGGCCTGAAAACAGAATTACCCACTGTCGTGGTGTAACTCACTACTTAGGTTTAGGTTGATTCCACCGTCGTAGTAATCATTCCCCTAAACTAAGCGCATTATAAACGATCTCTCAGTTCCCACCATTAATTTTACAACTCCTTTGTCAAGGGTTTTATTGATTAATGTAGGTTTCGTCTCTTTTCAACCGTTAATCCTTCTGTCGAAGTGATTAAGGGCATTAAGTTATTATTATGGTGATCAAGAATAACAATATATATAGAGAAAACGAAACTATACCACGGATTTGAGAGAGAAAATATGAATTATCAATATAAAATTGTCATACAATGCATTCCCGGGCTACTCCCGGTCCTAAAGATGGAAGGTTTTAGCCTCTCATGTTCATCTCGCACGAATACATGGTAGAAATAGGGGAATTCATAAGAAAAACGTGAAACAAGTGGGAAAACCCCTGAACGGAGAAGAACCGGTAGATCCTTGGCGTAGAATACGAGCTTCCCCGCCTGTCGGTGGTGGAATTCGTCTTCGGCAGCGTCCGAATCACCCGGGATGAGCTTCTGGCCTCCGTTCTCCTTTCTCTCTTTCCTCGGCACTCGTGCAATGCAATCTGAGATGATCTCCTTGTGTGGGCGGCCGCCATTAGGTATAAGTCCCTAATTAGGTCGTCAAATAACTCCAGCCGTCCGATCGAGATCAAAATGAATCCAACGCATATCTGCCGGCGTCGATACCATCGACGTGGGTCGATGGTATCGACCCAGTGTATTAGCAGCAGCTTCTTTTCTTTTCGTCTGAGTGCCTGTGGTCATCTCGATATCATCGACTTGGGTCGATGGTATCGACTCTCTTTAGCGTCGGTTGTTGTCGTTTAGCGACACTGTAGCTCTCCATGCGTCGATGGCATCGACTCTCGTCGATGGTATCGACTCTGTGCTGCTCCTCTCGGCTGGCAACTTGTGGCTTGGTCGATGGTATCGACGGAAGTAGATACTTGTTTTTCCTGAAATTCCACAATAAGACCAAGTAAATCCACACAAATTATGATAATATGATAAATAATGCTCAAACTGGTAAAACAAAGGGGATTTGACATAGAATGATGGCAAAGACCGAAATGAGTGAATTATGCAATATTATCCATAAAAATGAGTAATTAGAGCACAAAACACATAAGAAAAAGGTCTATAAATGCGACTCAAATCATCGCATCACTTTGCTCCCCTTGAATGTAACTGGAGGTTTCTCTATAATCATATAATAGTAGGATAGTTTACTTTCTTATTAAAATGAAGAAGAATACGCTCCGCACCAGACTAGCCGACCGTCGAGGTGAACCGACTGGATGGAGGACCTAGGAGGACGAGCTGACCCAATCAATTAGTAGACCCGACCGATCAATTGGAGGACCCATAAGATGGTGGAACTGATGGCCAGACAACTGATGTGAAGACCGGCTGATCGTCTAGGAGGCAAAATGATCGGTTCAAGGAATGAACCGATCGACCCAGATTGGCAAGGCACATATCTTCCTCAAGAACATTTTTTTACATGTGATGTAGACCCTAGGTTGTGATAATTCCTTATGGCTCCTAGGAATTACATTAGAATGGTGATAACCATCACTTTTGTTTATTACATATTTTTGTTGTGGGTTATAGCATATATAAGATACATACTATATATGTGATGATTGGTTAATGTATATGTATTATACAAAATCCCTCAATGTAATATTAAGTCTAAGATGCTTTCCATAAGTAGCACACATGAAAAGCTTGATCGATCAAGCATGGGCACGCCCTAGAGTGGTGTGTCATCTATCTTGTAGAAGTGTGATGGTAGATATGTGGGTCTTCCCTAACAGGGTGCATAGTCTATCGTGTCATCTTATGGGTCAGGTTTAACTAGGTGATCGTAATTAGATTAAGCACCTAGAAGCGTACATATGATCAATGACAAAGATTTATGCATATCATCTATCAAGAGTTGTATATAATGCAATTGGCAAGAGTGGCCTACATGATAGAATCAAGTTGTGGGTGACAACCCTATTTGGTTCAACATTTTGATGAAATTAGGATCTTGGCTCACTAGAAGGTTGTACGTTGCAATCTTCCAAATTGTTAGTGAGGGATATCAATTTGATTAAAATAGTGGGAGAAATAGTTAATTAAAGATCTAATTAATATAGACTTTTTGAATCAAATCAAATCAAAAATAGTTTTTGACAACTGCAATGTTTTTCTTATAGAATCAAGTGGAAAACGCTCAATCACAATCGGACAAATTAAATGAGATTTATTTTCATAACTGGTTTAGGATCTTGAGAAGTGTTTTGCATGATCCTAAAACACTAGTGCTAATATCCACTCCATATTTTCCTAAGACTGACATGGATGCTTTTCTGAAGCATGCCTATGATGTTATGAATATCAAGAATCTTATGTTGGGATGTATGAACTATGAATTGCATAAACAACATGAAAGCTATAATGTCTGTAAGGCACTATTTGAGTGCAAAATGACAGAGGGAGATCCAATAGAACCTCATGTGCTCAATATGATTGGGCATATGAAGCATCTTGAAAGACTAGAATTTCTTATAGATCAAGGGTTGGCCACGGATATAATTTTTCAATCATTGCATAAACCATATAGCTAGTTTATCAAGTGTTGTCACTTAAATAACATGGCTGGACCACTGTCAGAGTTGCTTGACATCTTGATAAGTGTCAAAGAACAAATGAAGATGGACAAATCTTTGATGATGATCAACAGAGTTGAGTCAAAGGGAAAGAGCAAGGCCAAGAAGCATTATGTGCCTAAGCTAAAGTCCAAGTCTTCTACATTCAAAATAATAAGATGGATAAGGTAACCTAGGAAGATGAAGCAAGGGATTGAGATCTCTACTTCTGGTATATATGTTATTGAGGTTAACTTTACTACTTCCTCATCATGGGTACTAGATACCATATGCGGATCACACATTTGTTCAAATGTGAAGCATCTAAAAAGAAGTAGACCTTTAAAGAAAGATGGGATGGAACTATGATCTACAAATGGAGTAAGAGTTGTGGCCAGTGCAGTTGGAACCTATGAGTTATCTTTACCATGTAGACTAGTAATAGAGTTAGAGAACTGATATTACGTATCTTCCCATTAATAGGAACATCATATTTGTATCTTGTTTGGACACGAATGGATTCAAATTTCTTATGAAGAATGGAAGATGTTCTATTAGTAAAGATGGGATCTTTTATGGCAATGCCCCAATCTCTTATGGTCTATGCTCGATAGATCTAGAGACAAGCATATACTGAAAGACAAATGCTCAATGACTTAAACCAAACATACCTTTGGCATTTTTGTTTAGGGCACATAAATGAGAAACACATATCCATACTCCATTAAGATGGTTATGAGGACTCTTTTGATTTTGGATCAATAGAGACATGTGAATCTTATTTGTTGGGCAAGATGACCAAGACTCCCTTCACTAGAAATGATGGGAGGGCTAGTGATCTATTAGGACTCATACATACTAATGTATGTGGCCCTTTTAGAACAAATGCTAGAGGTGGGTATTAATACTTCATTACCTTCACTAATGATTTCAGTAGGTATGACAATGTTTAACTGATGAAACATAAGTCTAAAGCTCTTGAAAAGTTTAAAGAGTTCATGAATGAAGTGCACAACCAACTTGCTAAAAGTATTAAGGCACTTCATTCTGATCAAGGTGGAGAATACTTGAACTAAGAGTTTGAGGACCTTCTGTAAGCCCATGGTATTGTATCACAATGGACTCCACCTGGAACACCACAACCTAATGGTGTGTCAGAAAGAAGGAATCGTACATTAATAGATATGGTGTGATCAATGATGAGTTTTGTTGATCTTCCAACTTACTTCTGGGGTTATACTCTTTAAACTGCCACATTTACATTTAACTGAGTATCGTCAAAATTGGTTCAAAAGACACCATATGATATATGGTATGGGAAACGTCCCGACGTGTCTTTTATGAAGATTTGGGGATGTGAAGCTTATGTTACAAAAATGTTTCATGAAAAGCTTGGCCCTAAGTCTAATAAATGTTATTTTGTTGGATATCCTAAAGAGATAAGGAGATACTATTTATACAACCCAAATGAAAACAAAATAGTTGTTGCCAGAAATGTTGTGTTTCTATAAAAGGAATTTATTTCCAAAGGAAATAGTGGGAGGAAAGTAGAACTCAGAGAGGTTCAAGACCAGCAAGAAAACATTAAACCGATAGATGTACAAGAGGAACAAGGAGATTCAAAAATTATTGTAGAATCTCAAATTCCTCAAGTAACACACAGACCACGTAGATCTAGTAGGACACACCTTGAACATGAAAGATTTGGATATCTTGTGACTCTGGAAGGCGGTGAGTTGGTCATAGATGATGACCCAACAACCTATCTATAAGCTATTGAGGGACCAAAGTCTAAGAAATCATTTGAGGCCATGAGATATGAGATGGAATCCATGTATGCCAATAAGGTATGGACTTTGGTGGAGCCACCTGAAGGGGTAAAACCCATAGGGTGCAAGTGGGTCTTCAAGAAGAAGATTGACATGGATGGAAAAGTACAAACCTATAAGGACAAATTGGTTGCAAAGGGTTTCAAACAAGTTCAAGGTGTTGACTATGATGAAACCTTTTCTCTAGTGGCCATGGCTAAATCCATCAGATTATGATTGCTATTGCAGCTTATCATGACTATGAGATTTGACAAATGGATGTTAAAACCGCATTTATTAATGAGAATCTTCTTGAGTATGTGTATATGACACAACCGGAGGGTTTTATCAATCTATGGATTGAAGCAAGCATCTCGGAGCTAGAATCTTCATTTTGATAAAATAGTCAAAGAGTTTGGCTTTATTCAAAATGAAGATGAACCTTGTGTGTACAACAAGGTTCGTGGGAGCTTAGTGACATTCCTCATATTGTATGTAGATGGCATATTATTGATGGGGAATGACATCCCTACTTTACAAAAGGTAAAGACATGGTTGGTAAATACATTCTCTATGAAAGACTTGGGAGAAGCATCCTACATCTTGGGGATAAAGATCTATAGAGATAGATCAAGAAGGATTCTTGGACAAAGTCAAAGAACATACATTGAAAAAGGGTTGAAGCAGTTCAACATGGAGAACTCAAAGAGAGGAAAGTTTCCCACGCTACATGGAGTTGCCATCTCTAGAGTTCAATGTCCCAGTTCTTGTGAAGAAAGGGAACACATGAGCTTGATTCCATATGCCTCAGTAATTGGATCAATCATGTATGGAATGTTGTGTGCCCATCCAGAAGTCTCATATGCCTTGAGCATGACAAGTTGATATCCGTCAGATCCAGGTGATGCTCACTAGACAGTCATGCAGAACATACTCAAGTACTTGAGAAAGACTAAGGATCAATTCTTGGTCTACAGTGGATAGGAAGAGTTGGTGGTAATAGGTTACACCAATGCAAGCTTCGAGACTAACAAAGATGATTACAAATCGCAATTAGGATTTGTGTTTTGTCTAAACAATAGAGGTGTAAGCTGGAAGAGTTCCAAGTAAGAGACAGTTTCCAATTCTACAACAGAGGCTGAGTATATTGCTGCATTGAATGCAGCAAAGGAGGTTATATGGATTAAGAAGTTCATTTCAGATTTGGGATTGTTCTGAGCATCAACGATGCAGCCAAGCTTTATTGTGACAACAATGGAGATAACTAAGGAACCTAGATTACTCCAGTGCTCAAAGCATATACAACGACAGTTCCATATCATACAAGAGATCATGCAATGAGGAGATGTAAAGATTTTCAGAGTACCAACCGAGAACAATGTTGTTGAGCCCTTGACAAAGGCACTTTCACAGAAGAAGCATAATGGTCATGTTAGATCACTCGAGATAAGATTCATGGGTGATTATCTCTAAGTGTAAGTGGGAGTCTATTGGTATGTATGCCCATACAACCAATCATATGATGATTGTAATGGCATAACTTGCAAATGATTTGATTATTCATAAAGGAAAGCTTCCAATTTATTCTATTTGTTCAGTTTTGAGATAATGTAATAACATAATAAATTTCTAAGAATGATATTACTCAATGATGTATGTCTTCAGGTTGAGGACCTGAGCAATGAGATGATATGGATGTTAAGAGTTTGTCCATTCTTGTTATGTCCCTAATCGGTTGTTATTGTGGAAGATAAATAGACAACAATAACACATAAGATCAGAGTGGGACTTGGTTGGTGACAGAATCTCATTAGTCATGATATGGCAATATCAAACAAAGCACATAGATACAAGTTAGAGAATAGTGTATTGGAAAAACCCAGCATAATAGTGATACATGGAAACATTAACTAGGTAAGTCAAGAATCACATCTTATAATGATGGCGGTGTTTGTGGTTCTTAGACTTGAAATCACTACACTCACCACATGTCATTCAGTACACTTTGACATCATCAAATGTAGTCCTAAAACATGGGTTGTTATAAAGGTGTTGATTGGATGATTGCGACACATGGGGACCGACTGTGAGTGATAGAGATGGAATTATTCCCTCCTATGGGAGTATGATATCCAAGGCCACATGAGTTAGAGAAACTGAGAAATACATGGTCGTGTACATGTGAGTCAATATATAATATTGAAGAGGATGATATAGCAAGAAACATACATTGAATATTGAAGAGGATGATAGATCCATGCCTCAAGTTCAAACTAGATATCAGTGACAAAGGCACTATACAAACACTATAACACCATACACAGTCTACTATAGCAAGAAACATACATTGAATATTGAAGAGGATGATAGATCCATGCCTCGAGTTCAAACTAGATATCAGTGACAAAGGCACTATACAAACACGATAACACCATACCCAAATTGTAGGTTTCAAGTTGTTCTCCAACTTTCCATGTACTTGGGTAGAAATGATGTGTGAGTAGGCACCACTCATTGCTTGCGATGTCATAAGTTGCTATGGACATTCACTACCAACGTAATATGGGACTTATAGGGTCACACCCATAGAAACTCATCTAGAAGAGGAGTTTAATCTTGAATGATGATTTAATTGATTACTATAGTATTTAGGTATTCAATTCACACAAAAAATCAACTGACTGGACTGCCAAAAAATCAATTCAAGTGTTGAGATAGCCATTTGGAGTATTAGACTGATTATATTGTACATTGACAGGAATTCAGCCTGACCTGGGCTAGGAGACGCCCATCTCTCTTGTTCAAGATGACCATTTGACGTGGTATGAGATGACCACCTCGTCTACACCAAATGGTCGGTTTGGGGGTGCAATTCGATTGAATTAAGGATTGGTGTTGACGTCATGTTATGCATTTAACTGAATAGAATTACTGAAACATGAACAAAATTGGGAAACTACGAAACGACCATCTCATAGTGCCATACGAATGTCTCACATGCGAGATGACCATCTCTATTTCTAGATGACCGTTTTGGCTGTCACATGTTGTGAAATTTCTAGAATTGTTGTGAAAATTTGAGATCTTTTGATCCCTTCCACTCCTAAATAGATTGGGAACCCTGACCCTGGCCTCTACTATAAATAGAGGGGTACTGGGGGCTTCCTGGAGTACAACATAGACAATTGTGAATTAGTTTCTCTGACAATTGTTTTCCACTCTGGTTGTGGTAACCAAGAGAGCCCAAGCTAGTCCTACCCTGACTAGGGAGGGATAGCTATGGGAGAGAAACAACTAAAGATCATTGTTGTGGGAGAGCGATTTGGTGACTAGTACACCAACGGGAGAGACAACTCCTGCATGTCCATTTTAGCAGGATGACAGGAGTTCTAGTTGGTCTATATGGACTTCTTTGGGGGTGAGGTCACCTTTGCCCATCACTAAGGAGGACGACGTCAACCATCACTCTGTGATGAGAGGAACTACTACAGACAATGACATTCAAGTCTACTATCCATGGAGGAGTAGTCAAACGAGTCCCAGTGCAACCAGGAGCTACACAGACACCATACAAGACAGACTACACATCTATATCGACAAGGATTTTCACTAGACTTGTTCCAGGACCAGACATATCTTCGTTAAACTATCCTTCCCACTGCATAGTTATTGATGCAGTCTGTTCGTTAATGAGAAATATGTCAGTAATTTTTTTATTTTTGTTGCCTATCTGATGTCGTATTTCCCCATAGATGGGATTGAAACCCCTTTAGATTTGTAGGTAGTAGCAATCCAACCCATAAGAGTATAGATCTCATGAATTGGGTTCAATGTGGTAATATTAAGTTGTCTAATAAATTGGATTACACTATGTTTTTTTCATTGACGCTTCTTGCATTTGTGTATCCATCCAATGGAAAACCTATTAGTGTCATGACTATAAATTAGTAAGAGATTAGTCTCAGAATGGTGTCAAGTCTTAGGACATGAAGTTAGCAGTACCTCCATGGAGACTCCAACTAAATGATTGATGTTGGGTAGGCAAGAATAGGGGAAATGAGTTTTTCCCAGATATCAATCATGACATATTTTCTGGAGCATGGCCATAATGCATATTTTTTTCTTTTCTTCCATGTCTTTATTGTATTGTTACCAACCAATACTCTTGCACTCAAGGTTTAGGTTTAAGACTTTTGTTCACCTAGTTCCTGAGGCGGTCATAGTTCGATAACTCAAGTAGGTTCAAATCAAAAGGTATCTTTTGAAAGCATAGTATGCAGAACTTAATGGTAGAGAACACTATACAATGGACTTTAAGGGGTTTTTTTTATATATATGGGTGCTAGTCATTTATTTAGCATGGGTTAAGCCCAATGTAGTGCAACTAGTACATAGAGGAAATGTAGGTTTGTGTCTTGCATAAATGGAAAGAGCTTTAGTCCCACCTTGCTCAATCATAGAACTATTGTGGTCCTTACTTATAGGATCACATGTGAAACTAGTGGTCAAAGGGTTCTATGGGAGATTATGGTCACCTCCTTGGTGGGTATGGTGACCAAAACACACACACATGAGTGCGGCAAGCCATGCTTGGACTCACCTCACCTGGCCTAGTCAGTCCATGCACGGGCTCGGGTATGTGGGTTGTGGGTTGTGGGTTGTGGGTTTTGGGTTTTAGGAATTGTTTTTCGTCTTCTTGTATACATACAACTACATAGTTAGTTATTAATTTAATCAGTTAGTTCTTTTTGAAAAAAAAATTATTAATCTGAATTGAAAAGTGTTTGCCTTGAGTTTTTATGCCACGTGGACAAGAGCGATCATGTGATCGCGTATTAATGAGAATAGGACATAGGGGCATGAACGTGTTATAAATAAGTCTATGATCATTAGGGTTAAACACATATTTTAGACATCAACTATCATCAGTCTCTTTGTGTTTTGTGAACCCTAAACTCAATTCTCTTTTTCCTATTGTTGTCGCTTCCTATTGGCTTCTGGAGGTTTCTCACCTATGAAAATTAAGGTCTTCCTTCCTCTCCCAAAAGGTGCGATCTATCTGGGTGGTGGTGCCTGAGATCACTAGGTTGCACTAGTAGTATAAAATGATTGTTGTCAAGTGCGAGCGAGGCGACAGTTGGATCGACTAGAAGAACATCACTGAAACTTTAGGATGGTGAGCTATTGATTTATGCAAGTATCACATTCATTTTTTTATCTTGGTTGTGATTCGAACTCCAATTTGATTCTATTCTCCGACATTGATTATTCTACGTGTTTCTTATCTGGATATGCTTGAAATTGTTAATTAATTTACAATTGTTGATGTCTCATGTAATGACATCTAATATAAAATTTACAACAGAATAAATAAGTAAATAAGAGTTTCTTGGATCGGTAATGAAGAAGACGCCTCCACAACACCTATAAAAGGATGACACTCTTAACAGTAGTTACCAAGAAAACAAATAAACATAGATCACTTATGATATAACTTCAAAAAGCAAGCTTTTGTAGTTAATAATTACACATAACAATATCACAACAAAAAATATATACGGGGGCAATAATATCATAGTGTTGAAGTATTTTGAGAAGTATATAGTAACTCCAAAATAGGCTAGGTGTATTGATTCTTTTGGGAAAAATAATGACACCGCCCCTAGGGTTTGGGAGAGGCGGCGGAAGAGGGGGAAGAGGATGCAACAGTGGGCGGGGGTAAGGGAGGCTCACCCATCCTCCGGATGACGATCCAACCGCGGCGGTTGGGGGTGATGAGCCCTTGACTGACGACACAGAAGCCATTCAACTTGACACGGATGTGGAGATGCAACGATCGTCACCCTCTCAGCCTTCCTTCAAGGAAGAGGTGAGCAGAGGACTCGGACCATACCTTCCGAACCCAGTATCACCAGACACCCTTAAACCTGAAGACATCACGATCAACAGTGTGGGTACACTGCCTTCCTTCACCATCAAGTCGGACGTCCTCCCTCCGCTGCTTGAACCGTAGAGGAACGCGGTGATCGTCAAGGCCCTCAGCCTGAACATAGGGTACCATGCTCTGGTAAACCAGATCCATAGTCTATGGGGGCTATCGGAACACTACAGAGTCATCGCTCTTGAACATGGTTATTACATCATCAAACTTGCAAGTAAATCTGAGTTCATCAAGGTCATGACGGGAGGGCCTTACACTATCTTCAGTAATTACTTATCGATCCAATCGTGGTATCCAGAGTTCCGTCCATCGAACCAAATCCCAAGGAAAATTGTGGTGTGGCCAAGGATTTCAGATCTGCCGATTCATCTCTATCAGAACAAGCTGTTAGACAACATCGGCAATGTCGTTGGGAGGACTATCAGGATTGACGATAATACTATCCAAGGACATAGGGGGAAGTTTGCAAGGATGGTCGTCGAATTCGACACATCACGTCCGCTACTCCCAGGTTTCATCCTCAACGATGTGCATCTTCGCCTTGAATATGAAAACCTGCCCCAGTTGTATATGCGATGCAGCTGCCTAGGCCATGTGGATGTGGAGTGCGCATTCATTGAGGCAGGAGCACCGTCATGCAAACAGACTCTATCCTACTCACCGTCGATCCACAGAAAGAAACTGGAGCAGAAGACCGCCCCACCAAGGAAAGACGGCACCACTGCCATAGCCAGCCAAGCCAAGGCAAAGTCGCTGGAGGAAGCCAGTAAGGAGATCCCCCAAGACGATGAGGGTGAGTGGCTGCCCAGAGGTAGCCGACGCCAATGGAAAAAGGTGGAGAAAAAGAAGCAAGATGCCAAAGCACCTTCCAATGCCACCCCCACAGAACACCTTCATCAACCTAGCAGACGATGAAGTGGCCCATGGCAGACCCCTCGCTATCAATCCAACCGAACCCTTCCAGCTTGGGCCGGGTGACCCACGTTCCTTGCCACCACTCCAGCTTGGTCCCAAGTCAATCGGAGGTCATACTGTAACCCTACGTAGTAGACGGATCATCGTGTAGGTGCCATCTAGGACCCCTGAGAGGATCCACAAGAAGGGGAGGCTTTCCCAACAGATGGCTAGTTCTTCCTCGACAGCAAAAAAAGCAATAGACTTCAACATTCTAGGTGAGGAGTCGGAATCACCAGAACTAGCAGTCTAAGAAGATGAAATCGGATTGTTTGCGACAATCGCCTAACCCTCTCATCCTCCCTCCATCTCAATGAACATCATCACCTTCAATATCCAAGGAGCATGCTCCGATGATAAAGTCTGCTACGTCAAAGAACTCAGAAGAACCCATAGACTCCATCTTATGGTAATCATCGAGCCCCGCTGCAGTGGCGTGGTCGTTGACGACGTCATCAAAAGGTTGGGCTTTCCTTCCTCACACCACATCAAAGCATGGGGTTTCTCAGGAGTCATTTGGCTCCTGTGGGATGACGTAAGATGCAATGTCTAGATCCTCCTCAACCACCGCTAATTCAACCATTGCTGGCTGAACGACAATTTCTATTTCATTGCCATATACGGCAGCCCTCAACCAATGATGAGGAAATGGCTATGGCAGTGTCTCGTCTCCATCCTCCCACCCCAAGGTGTGCCATGGTTGGCCGCGGGTGACTTTAATACAATTCTTAGTCGAACAGAGAAGATAGGTAGCAACTTCTTCAACTATGCCTCATCCTCTATGTTCTACGAGTGCCTTCACATCACTAGACTAGAAGACTTGGGCACAGTAGGACAACTCTTCACCTTCCGATGAGGCCTGGTCTGTGAGAGGATTGACAGGGCCATTTCCAATGAGGCATGGCTCTCCCACCTCCCGAACACTAGGATCCAGGTGCTCCCCTGAGTCACCTCAGATCACAACCCTATCCTTATCACTACTAGGTCAAGCAGTGTCAATGGCCCCAATATAACGGTCACAAATTTATGTTTTAAAACCAGAGCTAGCTGGATCATGGATGAGGACTTTACTGCTTGTGTGAAGTCGGGTTGGGACTCTACAGTCTTCTTCTCCGAAGCCCTACCAGCATTTCAAAAGGCCGCATCTAGGTGGCACCGTAACTCCACAAGAACCAAGCATAGAGAGAAGGTTGTGACGCTCCATGAGTTGGACCAATTACAAAAAAAGGCCAGATCATAATGTTCACACCCACAATGCCACCTGTGTTGTGGACCTCTAGGAGAGGTACCACCGCATCCTGCTCATTGAAGAAGCATATTGGCAGCAGAAGGCACACATCAACTGGCTACAATACAACAATCATAATACGAGCTTCTTCCAGTCCTATGTTCAAGCCAGAAGACACAATAACAAGATATCCTGCCTCAATAACGATGAGGGATAGTGGATTACTGAACCTACCTTACTTCGGGCCCATATCCAATCCTTCTTCATCAATTTTCTTACTACGCCTTCACCTATATCAAATGTACACGCTAACAGTTGTGCAGGTGTCTTCTCGAGGATCCCAGAAGCCACACTCCAGACTCTAGAAGCCGTTCCCACTATGAACGAGGTTCACGACATCATTTTTTCGATGGCACCCTCGAAAGCGCCTGGACCTGACGGAATCACGGCAGACTTTCTGCAGCATAGTTGGTCCCATGTTGGGCCTTCAGTCATGCACACCGTCCAGCACACCTTCAGATCAGCAGCGGTGGATCCTGTGATTTTGAACTCCCACATGGTGTTGCTACCAAATATCAAGTCACTACAGACTTGTGGTGACCTCAGACCGATATCCCTCAACAACGTGGTGTTCAAGGCCATCTCTAAAATCATCTTTGAACGAATCAAGCCCTTGTAAGATGATTGGATTTCACCATGCCAATCGAGCTTTATCTCGAGATGCAAGATCACCGACAACATCTTATTAGTACATGAGGTTATCCACTCTATGAAGACCAAAAAAGGAGCGAAAGGTTGGATGGCCATTAAGCTTGACCTCTCTAAAGCCTTCAAAAGGATAAACTGGTCCTTTATCCATAGCACTTTATCTAAGGTGGGCCTTCCTTTATGCATGATTCATCTCACCATGTCAATCATCCAATCAGGGGAGACATCCATCCTTTGGGAAGCTGTCCCCATGGAGCCCTTCAAAATGGTGCAAGGGGTAAGGCAAGGAAACTCGTTGAGCCCCTACCTCTTTGTACTTTGCCTGGAACGTCTCAGCCAGATGATCCATCGTAGTTCCGATATCGGCACTTGGAAACCGGTGGTCCTTACCAGAGGAGGCACGCCTCTCATGCACGTATGCTTTGCGGATGATATCATCCTCCTTGCTGAAGCATCGTCTACACAAGAGAGTAACATCAAGACAATCCTGAGGTCCTTTTCCCTAGCATCTGGGTAGGTGGTGTCAACGGCCAAATCACGTTGCTTCTTCTCCACAAATGTCACTCAGCCAGACAAATGTTGTATCAGCAGGAAGTTGGGCTTCCAAGTGACAAATGACCTATGTAAATACCTAGGAGTTATGATTCTCCACAAGAGGAGCAACAAGTCCACACACTCAAGTATTCTCGACGCAATCAAGGGCATGATGAATAGTTGGACTATCCGGAACCTCTCGCTAGTCGGTAGAGTCTGCCTTGCTAAAGCAACCTTGCAATCCATTCCCACGTACACAATGTAGAGGGCTATGCTCTCACCTGCCCTTTGTGACGACATAAACATCCACATTTGTTGATTCATCTGGCAAGGCCCGGGTGACCAGAAGAAGATGTCCCTAGTTTCTTGGAAGAAAATCTCATCGAATAAAGATCATGGTGGCTTAGGGATCAAGGACACCCATGATCAGAATGCAGCTTTGTTGCTGAAAAATGTTTGGTCATATCTAAACGAGCCAAATAAACTATGGGTCAAGATCCTAAAAGAAAAATACATTGGGAGAGGAGCTGCATCAAAAACTTCTAATTCTACGATTTGGCATTTCATCACCCTCAACCTACCAATGCTCCAAAGCACGTGCTCCAAATCGATCGCCAATGGAGTTGATACGAGAGTATGGCAGGATAAATGGCTAGTCAGAGAGGATGTCCTTGCCTTAGCACCTCACCATATTGTTCCAACAGAGATTGCAGATCTCTAGCTATCGTCGATGTGTCTTGTTAATGGTGAGTGGGACTGGGATTTTATCCAGGCCCACCTTCCTGCAAGCACTTGGGACACCATCCGTATGCTCCCTCCGCTAGATAATGCAGCTGGGGCAGACACTTTCGTCTGGCCCCATGAAATAAGCGGGAACCTGACTACTAGGTCCGTGCATCGGTGGTTTCGCAGGAACAAAGAGTTGAATGTCCCTGGCGCCTGGGCCTCAATCTGGAAGGAACAAGTTCCAGAGAGGATCAAGACCTTCATGTGGCTTCTCTAGCACCGAGCTTTGCTCACGAATGTCGAGAAGTGTCGTCGCCACATCAATGTCGACAGGGTCTGCCCGAGATGCCATGCTGGAGATGAAATGATAATTCATTGTCTAAGGGACTGTCCGAGGAGCACTTCCATTTGGCGGGAACTCCAACCTGCTTCCTACTTCTTTCTTGAAGATGAAGAACTATGGCTGGCCAAAGTTGTAAAAGGCGAGCATGACATCCTACACCAAACTATGCAGCTTGTCACATCATGGCACCAATGGACCATTCAGAACATTGAGGTTCATGGGGGTAGTATCACACCCACTACAGCTGTGGTACGCTTCATTCAACTGCGGTCGGAGACAGTACAAAAGCTTCCCCTTCTGTTGCACCCTAATTCAGGGGCACCCCCCAATCCATCCCGGAGACACACCATGTCGATGCATTATGAGCACATAATCCTCACCGACGCTGCCTACATCCGTCTCCGTTGAGATCCAGCTATGGCTGTGGCCTTACACCCCGACGGAAAACTTCTCCTAGGGAGAGTTTGCCTGACCAAGGCTGGTTCTGTGATAGAATCTGAAGTCCTAGCAATCACGCAAGTTGCCGCTCTTGCCAAATCCCGAGACTGGTCCAAAGTTCTCATAATTTCTGATTCTACATTGGCCATCCAAGCCTTGATTGCCAAGAAGTGTACTCAGGCTCGCCTCCATGCTCACCACCGTCAATGGAAGAAGCTCACCCTCAGCAATCCCTCATACTGCATCCTACGCAGTCCTCGAGACTTCATCATAATCGATGACACAACTGCCAAACTCATACTCAAGAACAACCAAAGAGTAGAGTTCTCACAATGGCTCCCATGGCTAGTGTGTAATGGTCCATTAGACATGTCTTTCATCTCCGCTTTGTATCCCGTCATTGATTAATTGAAGCAATTTTTTCAAAAAAAAAAAGTCTAAAATAGTCTTCTTCACATATGTAGCAATTTTACCAAAGATCTAATTCTTTAATTATTTTAAGAAGTATATAGTAACTCCAAAATAGTCCTATTATTATGCTTTGACAATAAAATAAAATTTTGTGTATATTTAAAAATATGGATACTGGGTTTAGATTTGAGTTAGACTTAATTGAAGTGATTGGGTTATAGGTTGACAAGTCACAAATTTTTGATGCTCTGGTTTTTATATGCTTGAATTTGCTTTTTGATTGTATCAAAAATAGTAAAAAGTGTCAATTAAATGATAAATGAATCAAATTATGATATGTAAACATACTCAAATCAGACTATGTTTTGAAGTAGATAATGGGTGTAACTATAGTTACCAAAATGTGGTTGTGAGGCATTAAATGTTTCATTGGAAATAAGGAAAGCAATGAGAAAATATTCAATTTGTGAGTTATATATATCAAAGATGTCTAGACACGACAAGATGCTTAGGTATAGTGCTCAATAAATTTAGCAGACCACAAGACTTCTGATTAAAAAACTGATCAAATATCAAAATGAATTCAATAATTACAATGATTCATAAGTCATCAAGTCAGTTGACAAAGAATGATCATAATCTCTACCATGACTAAAGATCACCTTCGCACAATTGCACAAACAACTCCCATAATGGAAAGAATATCAACTAAAATGGGCATTTGACTCATTGATGTTTTCTTACTAGCAACCATGTTTGGATAATAAACTCGATATAAAATTCACCCGATCCAACCACTTAATTCACACTATAATCACTAAATGAAGGGAAGTTTTCCCTAGGTAAGTGCTCAACCCAACCCCTTATTCATTCAAATTAGCTTGCCATATCATCTGTACATAGGATCTGTAAGAATGGTTGGGAAACAAATAGAAGTGTTCCCCTAATGGGATGCATAACTCCATCCTAAAACTTTCAGCTTTACCCTTATGATTGTGAAGAATGAGAAATTTCTAGCATGTTATATTCTATTTTGTATACTCCTATCTCGTGTACTTGAGATGAGGACATGAGGATAGGAGGTTGAAAGCCATACATTAGCCTTTTTAGGAGACCATATGGTGGACTAGGGTTTTGTTGTAGCTACTTAGGGTGTTCGAATTGTCACAAAAATATTTATTACCCAAATCTAAACTCCAAATGACTAGAAAGTCAATAACAAAAGGACATGAACATCAGTCCCTAGGATGATGAAAGCATGAATGTAGAATCATAAAATGTGTAGCATACATGATATATAAACTAGTGCATGCACCAAAGACATTCTCAACACTCAACAAGTATAGTATTACAACATCATTTATTATAAAATTTATAGTTACACATTTAAGAGTACATCATACAAGTCTATCATGTGCACTAAATTGGGTCTTACACAAGGTACAAACCAAACACTTGCTTACAAAAAAATCTCTCTCAAGCTATCTTTGAACCTAAAACATAGAGAAATAAGTGCATAACACACAAGGTGTTGGGTACAAAGCAGAAAGATACATATTTATAAGTTTTTCATAATTTGAAAAGATTTGAAGATGTAAAGGAACAAGATCAAAAGAGTGAATTACTTAGAAACATGAAAACTCATATTTAGTCATTTCACTCCATTATCACAATCAAATCATGTATCATAAGACCTTTGACCAACTTCCCATTGGAAGGGGCATTTGAGGGTGCTTAAGGATCAAACCAACTTCCCATTAGAAGAGGTCTATGATGGTGATTAATTCTCAATCTATTACTAATCCTATTTCTATGTGAAGGATCTCCAGTGACCCTTGTCATTAAGCAAACCATATTTTAAAGTTTGTATAATGAAGATCTATGTTATGTGTTTAGTTTATAAAATAATTGAGCCAAACCATTGATTACAATATAACAATACTACATGCCAATATTTGCAAGTATGAAAGCAGGCATACATGTCAAGATTCAAGAAAGAAAACCATAATCATAAAGTTATTGAAGCCCACATACCTAAATAAAAGATTCTTAGCTTATCCTTGACCGTATAGATCATAAGAAACCCTTGATTAGGAATATTAACCACCATTTAGTAAGGTTCAACATGTTTCTCAAGGATTATGTCTTTAATTAAAATTTTGTCCAATTAGGTTCTGAGTTGGTTCTTTACATATTCGATGGCATTTTCTTGATTTAGAGTCCATTCAAAAGGGTGTGCTTCAAGTTTCATGTTAAGGTTCTGATCAATTTTTTATGATTATTACTATTTAGCACTTATATGCACAGTCCAAGGTCAAAAGACTCATAATAGAGAAAATGAGACTAAATTTCATCAAGATTTGAAGTTCAAACATGAAATATGATATATTCATAAAAGTGAATACAAGATTAGTACATATTCAAGACCTATGGATTTACCCAAGGTCTAGGCATCAAATAGCCCACATTGGGTTCAAACTTTTAATAAT
Source organism: Alisma plantago-aquatica (assembly GCA_963693085.1). Lineage (NCBI taxonomy): Eukaryota > Viridiplantae > Streptophyta > Magnoliopsida > Alismatales > Alismataceae > Alisma > Alisma plantago-aquatica. The sequence goes on from OY856411.1 coordinate 288,841,475, forward strand.
ATGCAATTTCCAACAATGGTTACATATGTCATTAGGGTTCATCCTATGACTTGGGTGAACATCCATATCAGAAGGGCTCACAAATATTAGAGTAACTCTGATTTAAGTAGAGAGAACATGGTATCAAGATCTATATCAAGTTTAAGGCATATATTTTGTACTAGGTCATTACTAGTGGATAAGGGTCACATACATCATTATATCACAAAAGGGGGTTGTCCTCAGCTATTTAGGACACAAGACTTCATCAAATTACTAATTTGAAAAATCCAAGATAGTTTGATGCACCAAGTGGGTCAAGGACATCATATGATTGTATTATAACCATTCATTATCATATATGAATCAAATGCATGCATTAGGTGTCACGTAGGCCAAACATAGCAAAAATGAATTAGGGGTTGATATATGTGCTATATAGGGGCATAAGATACTCATTTTAGGTTAATACGGGATTTGATGTGATTGAGAATCAAGGTGCACCGAGACAGATCAAGATTCATCATTTAAGTTCAAAACAAGTCACATGTAAAGGTTATAAAAAGTTCAATAAAGGTGATTGAGTCTTCAAAATGTTCAATAGTGTACAAAGGTTACTATTTTGATGATTACAAAGGTATAGGTTCACTATCGATGCAAGATTAATCATAAGCATTCACTAATCAAGTCAAATGGTCAAAGCTAAAAACATTTAGGAAAATAGAGATATAATCAATGTAATTAGGGTCTGAAACAAAGTCCAAGTTTTATATATCATATATTTCATCAAAATGGTATATAGGAACATAAAATTTGGTTAAGGTATGAAAAATGTATCCATTTTAGAAGGTTTGGCTTAAAAATTATAGAGATATTAGACGAGCGTTTCTGATTTATTTGATATGAGATCACAGTCGTGGATGGATGATCCATGGTAGACCCACCATGATCTAGTGGGTCCCAACACTTGCACTCATTATCCCACTCATGAGAAAGGAGTGTTATAGGATCCCTTTTTAGGCCAATTAGATGACCTCTGGATTGTCTTTCCAGTGACCCCAAGTCGCGAGCATATGCTTGGGTTGTGGTGGCACCTCTTTGTTGGTGCCTAGATAAGGGGTAGGGTAGGGCTCGACACATTGCCAAAATCTAGTGAGATCCACCATAGGAGGATGGAGGACTTGGTGGCGTGCAACTAGGGGTGAGTGTGGTTGAAGTGGCGAACTTGGGAGCTAGTCGTGACAACATTGAGCCCCGATCAAATGAGCTTGAGGGGCGAGCATGGGAGGTGTTGGCGGATGAAACTTGCATCAAAGGGGAAAAGTAAGTAAGTGGGATAGGAAAGAAGTAAGAAAATAGGATGAAGGGTGTAGGAAGGCGTGGGGGAAAGTCTACAATAGTTGTATGAACCAAGGTAGACAATGCATGAGAAATGTTAGAATCTGTGGCAAGGAGAAACAAGGTCTAGGGACGATCTATAGCTACTGGGGTAGATGGGATTGGATAAATAAGGGTAAAAGGAGAGGAGGTTCCCATGGGTTGTCCACACCCAACTTTTGGGCCCAACATGGCAATGGGTCAACCCTACTCAAATAAAAATTGAAAAATGAATGTTCTAGGTAAATTCAAAAAGTCATAACTTGGGATATGATGGTTTGGTGGAGATTTTTGTGTCGATAGATTCTTATTTAATTCCTCTACATCATGGTATACACTAGAGATCAATTAGGGAACATTTATGGGGTTCAATAATAAGAGAAGCATCACAATATGCTAAAAGCATGAAACTTAGGACAATCATGAAAATTAGTGTCATATATTGGGACATAAAGTATAATGTCACTAAAAGGGATTATCAAAAGACTCTATCCATGCTATTGGTATATAATTGAGTACGTTGGTCACTAGAAGTTAGGTATTTAGCACACTAGATTGGAGAGAAAGTCAAATTGTCACATCCTTCCCTCGTTAAAAGATATTTGGTCCCCAAAATTTCTTCATGATTGTAGTCAAATGCTACAATCAATATACATCATGTTCAAGTTGATACCCTTAGGTGTTAAAGCACACACCATCATGGTGTGCACACTGAGGTTGTTATCATTTCTTGATACAATATCAAGGGCGTATGCATCCTGGTTATGTACAAATTACTTTGGGTCTTCTAACATATGCCACCTTTTAAACATTAGGGTACCATAACCCTTATTACCACTACATTAGGGCTGACCATATAAATATACAAAAATCAAGATTTGGAATCAATATGCATGTCATTAATTACTCGGGGTATACATTCACTATCATAACCTTCAATTAATATTGTCACTCACTTCCACTTCATCATTAAGCTAGATTACACACATTGTTCAATTTTCCCCCAAAGTCACATCAATTATCACTAATTATGTTCATTAGATATGAAATTAAGCATGTATATTTCATGACTATTCATTCTAAGGTCTCAATGTATCCTCATATCAATATCATGATTTTAAATCTACATCATTGATATATGGTAGGGTGTCATATTAGGTCGAGCTTATAAGAGGGACTACTATATATATATTTATATATATACTGAGATTGAACTCAAGTGAGATTAATTCATCTATCACATATTATTTTGGAAAAAAATCATTATTTTCAACATTGAGGTTTCATCATTATTTCACTTTTAGCTTTGAGCTCGATCCATTCAAGCTAAAACCTATCATGTCAAGGCAAAAATGTGCTATCGACCAACATCTTCCCACACCAAAACTTTTAACCAATTCAAAAAGACAAAGGTAACCACTAGATTTTCTTACATACAACCACTAACATGAGTGTGCATCTCATCATGGAGATCACAAATCATTACTTCATCTAGGGTTTTGGGACATCTCCCTCACCTAGATGCCAAATATGCATATGTTCATATGCCTCTATTTCTAGCATTAGATATTTCTATCAGAAATATAGGGTTCAAAGTTATCAAAGAAATCACACACTACAGGACTCAACTTAGAAACTCAGAAGTAGTCTATATATGGACTCATCATCATATATTTTGTTGTGCACATATATTTAATTTTCATTTTGGAGGTTAGGTACTCAGGCCTTCTCCCATGTTGGGTTCTCTCACTCCGGAATTCACCCTTATCATATGTCGTGTGTTGGATGTCCTTCCTATAAATAGATTGGGACCCATGTTGGTCCTGAACCATGTTTCTCTTAACATATCTTGAAATATAAAAAACTTAGGCATATACAAGCATACCAACCCGCATAAGTATCACACATGGTGCTATACTAGCTAGGGTTACATGGTCAAAACTCATCTGCTATAATCAAAACATACTTTGAATTCTTCAAAACTAGCTTAGATCATCATGAATGATTAGATCATCTAGGATACAAATCTATCCTAATTGTTATCATGGATCTAGACAAATCCAAATACTACAACTACCATCTAAACACTTTCATCTACACTAATGTTACATCTCTTCCTCTATGGTTACATGAAAACTCACTGCCTTTTGACATGTGGTAAATTTTTTGTATATAATGTATACTAATACTTGAAACAAGTTTTCTCTAGTGTTGAAAAGTTTGAGGAAACCCACCATACTCCTTTTGAAAAAAGGCAAATCCCAAAGAGAGTTGTCACAGTCATTAGGAATTCTAGTATCGTTACACCTAGAGGACTAGAAAGAACATGGTGTACACTTGTGTAGATACCCTAAGCACATGTTGGGTTTACATATGTTCATGGTTTACATCTCTAGGGTCTCCCTCTTCTCCCCCTTGTGGACCTACATCCCATACTATAGGATATAAGGAGGAGAATAAAAGGGTTTCAAGATTTATACAAGTCATTTAGAACATCTAGGTTCTAACCTAGAGGCTAAGTCGACTTATAGTCCAAAAAGGACAACTTATTAAGTTTCTTGGGTTGAGATTTAAGGTTGAGTTCAATTTGTTTTTTTTTTGTTGGTGAGAAAATGCTTTCCGTAACTATTGTTCATGGTCTGTAAGCATATGTCATGAAACAATTTATTACACAAATCCAGCACTTTCAATGACTAAAAAGTCAATGGATAAAGGATCCGAGTGTCTATCGTTAGGATGGTGATATCAAAGAGAAAATGTAGATGTGTAAAATTGTTATAATACATGAACAATCAAGTAGATGCATGCAACAAAGACATTTTCATCATTCAACGTGTATATTATTACAATATTGTTAATTTCAAAAAAGTATTTACGTATTTAAGAGTACATTATACATATTTGATCACGTTCAGTATACTAGGATCTTAAAAAATGGTACAAACTTAACACATGATCACAACCATATTTTCCCAAGCTATCTTTGAACCTAAAACATATGAGAAACAAACATCTTGACACACTAGGTGTTGATTATAGGGCATAAAGGTACATATATCTAAAGTTTAAAAAATTTAAAAATATTTACAATAGTAATTAAGAAGAGAAAATTAGTTAATTACTTGGAAACATGCAAACATATGTTTTATTTGTTTTAATCCATTATACCAAGTGAATCGTGTATGATAGGCCTTCAACCAACTTCCTGACATAAGGAGTTTGTGAGGGTTCCTAAGGTTGAAGCCATTAGCTAACCTTATTTCTATGTGAAGAGCCTCAAAGGACCCTTGTCATTGAGAAAAATGTATTTTGAATTTTGTATGACGAAGAAATATATTATGTATACAAGTTATAAAATCATTGAGTTACAGTATAACAATATTGCATGCCAATATTTTGCAAGTATTAAAGAATACTAACATATCAATATTCAAGTAAGAACACCATAATGATATAATTAATGAATCCCATGTACTTGATTCAGATATTCTTAACTTATCCTTAACCATCTAGATCACAAGCATCACCTGGTTAAGAATATTAACCATCATTAAGCAAGGTTAATTATGTTTCTTAGTAATCGAGTCCATGATTAGAATTTTGGTAAAATTAGTCTCTGATTTGGTTATTTATGTAATTAATGATATTTATAGATTTAGATTCCATCCAAAGCGTATGGTTTCATTTTTATGTCATTTTGAGATCTCATTCATTTTCTGTGATTAGTACTAGGTTTAGAACTTATATGAACATTCCAAGGTCAAAAGACTCATAATAGAGCAAATGTAACTAAGGTTCATCAAGACATGAAGTCCAAACATGGATTATGATATATCTTAGCAAGCGAAAGACAAGATTAGCACATTTCCAAGATATGTGGATGTCTCGAAGGTCTAAGTATCAATTACCCCACATTGGGATGTACAAGACAACATGAAATTATTGATTTGAGATATATATTAAAATTTGATGGACCAAGTAGGTCAAGAACATCATATGACTAAGGTAAAACATTCATTTTCACACTTGGGTCACATACAAGTATCGGGTATCACATGGACCAAACATAGAAAAAAGGAGATTAGGAACTGATACTTATTATATAGAGAGGCACATGATATTGATTTCAAGTTTGTATGGACTTTTATGTCATTTAGAAGCATGTTTCACCAAAAAAGACCAAGATTCATCATTTAAAACAAGTCATATATTAGCATAAAGACTATAAAATGTGTAATAAAGGTGATTAGGGCCCAACATGTTCAAGATTGTACAAAAGTTACTTTTTGTGATTAGAGGATAGAGGTGCATTAGTGATCCAAGATTCATAATAAACATGCACTAATCTCATTCAAATGGTTAGAAAACAAATTTTAGAGAATTTGGAAAAATAAATGTTGGAATTAGTGTTTGAATCTAATTCCAAGTTGTAGATCTCAATGAGGTAATCAAAATGGTATATTGGTTCATATAATTTGGTTAAGGAATGACAAAGTTATCAACCTTAGAGTATTTTTCCAAAAACTATAAAGAATATTTGGCCCAAAACTATCGAGATGTTAGAGGGGGTGTTACTGAATCATTTAATGGATGATCACGATTGTTCATGGACAGTCCACGATGGACCGACCATGATCTTGTGAATCCTAATATTTTTCACCCACTATCTGACTCATGAGCAAGGAACGTCATAGGATTTGGGTTGAGGATGATCTAATGACCTGCGTCCTGTCTCTCCTATGACCCTAGGTCATGAGCATAGGCTGAGGTCATGACAGAGCCCCTTTGTTGGCACTCAACACGGTAGCGGATAAGGGCTCAAAATGACCCTAAAATCAGGATGATCTCCATGAAATAATGATGACAGACCTAGTGCAGGTGTAGTTAGATCAAGGGTGGTTGGAGTCACAAACTTGTGAGATGGTCGTGGCAATGCGAGTCCTAGTTGAGGTGTGCTTGGGGGAGAGAATGGGAGGTATTGGTGACTAAAACATGTGTGGGATGAGTAAAGGAAGCAAGAAGAGAAAAAAGGATGAATAGAGGGAGAAGTGAGTGTATAAAGGTGTGAGGGAAAGCCTACAGTGGTACGGACAAAGGAATGAGAAATGTTGGACCAAAGACTAAATTTGTGGCAAGGGGTTCTAATGAATAGGGACAATCTAAAACTAAAGGGGTGGGTAGGATTGGAGTATCGGAGAATAAAAATAAGAGGAGGGGTTCTTGGGTTGTGCATGCCCAATGTTTTGACGTAAGATGGACATGGCGCAGTCCAACTTAGATAAAAAGGAAAAAATGATTGAACTAGGTAAATTCAAAATTTCAGATCTAAGGATTCGGTGGTCTGATCGAGGAAAAATTTTCACTAATAGATACATAATGGACTAAATTAGAGAGTAATAAGGTCATGCGGATGAGGTTTACTAACAAGAGAAAGAGCATGATACATTAAATGCATGAAACTTAGAACAATCATGAAAATTAATGTCATATATTGGATCATATAGTATAATCTAATTAAGATGGATTATCAAAACATTGAAGTCATACAATTGGTATATAAGTGAGTAAAAAGGTCACTAAAAGAGAGAGAGAATGAGTAAATTATAGGAGAAAGAAAGTCAGTTTGTCACACCAGCTAAACCCTAAGATAATGACAGTAAGTCGTTGACATGAGAATTGAGCATAGTGATTTCTACTTGGTGAGGTACGAGCTAATCAGGTTCTGGGCAAATTAGTCAAATATGACTAGCTATGTAGAATATAATTCTAATATTGTTATATTCCTTTAATTGCTACGTGATACAAAATTATATTTAAACATGTTTCTAATTGTTGGAAAAATCTATTTTCTTTTATAAAGATAATATATTTTATTATCCTTATTTTTCTATTTTGGACTATGATCTGAAACATTAATATCTAACTTATGCTGGGATCTGATATTTTCTCTTATTGTGATTTTGCTTTATTTTTCATTTAATAGTCATGTTTGGTAGATATGTCTTGTGTGGACTTTAGCTTCATGTATTTTGGATATGTTCTTGGTCTCGTTGGTTTGGTCACTCAGATGTGCTATTATTTCTAGAATATATAATATATAGATGTTGACTCTATTACTCCCGTAATAAGAATGTAGTTTTGGAATAAATTGTATGTATAGGTTTGTTGATAGATATGTTCTCAATGATAGTTAAGAAATTAGAACTTATCCTTTATTATTAGTTAAAATATTTTCATAATATGCTTGTGGCAAATGCTAGGATTATTACCTATAGTTAAAAATATATAAAATTTACTTTGAAGCTCTATATACTTAACTTGAGGTTGTGCATGCTACTTGGTTGAGGGAAATTTCCACTCACAATGTTTCTATATGAGTCTCATGAGGTTATTGCACATTATTCTAGGGATAATTTCATCCAACTAAAATATTGTGATAAAAAATATGTATATAGAACAATTTAGCCTAGCATGTCCATATGGTCTCACTTATCGAGTGGGTTGTATATTGATGATTATTTCTTGCATGTACATGTAATCTAACACAAATTGAACTATATATGGGAAATAAGATATAACTCTAGTTTTATTGAAGATAAATGGGATTTGTTATGACTAACTTGTATATCTTCTAATTTGGAATATTCTTTTGAGGTTTTTTAGAAAAGGAAATATTTAACTATATTTCTTGTATAGTGCTTTTATTGTTTTGTCTACAATCTGACGTCTTGATTCTTAACATGGGTATAGATTTGGGATTTCTCTCTACTGGTCAGAATTTATAACTAATCATATGAGAGGTCATTACACCAAGTCTAACTATATTTGATAGCATTATAATCTTCAAGATACACATTATTAAAGAATTAATTGTATCTATTCATAATTTCAATGATGGTATGTCATTGTATTTACAACAAAATGAGCATTCATGAGCAGAATGGGTGTATTTATTCATTCCAAGTTCACTATAGATACCACTTAAGATCCAAGAAATAACATCATCTATGTTATGAAAATAAATGGATATACTATATTATCTTATGTTGGATTTGATATACTAAATTTTAATGTCATGGGCCCAATGATTATTTCACTAGTAAAGCCACAAGTTGGCTTCTGAACCCGCTGATTTATTTCATATACCCCATTGAAAAAAATTGGGTTATCTATTTATGCTTTTGTTTCTAGAATGATGATAATGTGTATGTTATTGAAACTAATGTGATTTATTATAACTTTCCTTCTATAAGCCCAAACATATCTAAAAACATTCCAAGATGTAATTTTCATAAACTAAAGTTTTTAAACTATACTAAAAAGGTAAAAAAGGAGATCATGTGTTAACCAAAATTGTGATTATCCAAGTGCTCAAGTGCTAAAGATTATGTTCTTTTACCCTTACACCATAGATCATTTTCGAGCTTTCATAGAGCAAGGTTAACCACTATGTGAGTTTGGTAATGTGGATTCTTATCTTATCCAAAAAAAATGATTAATGAGGTGTCACTCATCCAGAAATGATGTTTTCTGAATGATCAAAGGCAAGTTTGTTACTAACAATTGTATTTGAACCTGATAGATCATCAAAAGACATAGTTCGGTCTTGTAGTCCTTTTAATATTTAGTAAGAGCTTTCAGACTGTTTGTGACCATTAAATTGGAGATCAGTTGCTACTTTTGTGTGTGGCATCAATAGCTACATATGTTCCGAAGGCTAGACTTTTAATGACCATGTTTCTTGTTCTATTCAAAGTGTTATTTGTGTTGGCTTCAGAGCAACCACCATTGTTGAGAGACAAGTCTATGTTCATGTTTGTATATTTCTCTATATATATATTCAAAACCCATGGATTCTATAGATGTATTTTTATTTTTAAAGTAGACTCACATCATATGAACATATTTTTGGTGGTCTTTAATTAGCCAAACATGGATGTTCAGTTAAGATCTCTAATTAGCATAATTATTGGAAGTAAATTTAGGTGTTGAGCATGGTTTTCAAATTTATGGAGATCTTGTTTGGGAGATATCCATATAATCTGGTGATAAAAGTCGTCTTTGAAGGGAGTAGGTGCCTGATAGGGTTCTTCCACCAATACGTTCACTATGAGAATGAGTTGACCATCATGGATGCATTTTATTTTTGTCATATTGGTTTACCTAGATACCTACTTCTGACAGAAGGCTTGAATGAAGTTTGTAGGTTGAAATGTGTCCAGGTGTGCATAATGGATCTTGGATTTGAGGTTATTGGGGATGGTTTTAATGATTTTGAACTCCCATATGTGTGCAGAGATAGGGACATCCAATGAGTACCATTGTTCATGTGTAATGGCACTTTTTTTCATGCACCCATTTGGATATCTATCCTATTAAAAAACCTACTTCCTTGATAGTGGCCTAACTAGATGATCATTTGTTGGCATGTTAGGGAGAATGTATAGGAGTTGATTATTGATAAGGACTTTTGGTGGATTATTGGATATGTGAAGTAATACATGACTTAAGTTTTCATTACCTCTAGAGTCTTAATAGCAGTTTCAAAATAGTTGTTGAAGGTTTATAGGAGGATTCTATATCCCCATAATTTTTTAGGCATGTCAAGTTGCGTAGGGATTTATAATAATATCCTTCACCAAGTTTTGTAGGGAGTATTGTCAAAGGAGGTGATTTTGGTGCCTTTTTTAGGAAGATGAAAAACTTCTAAGGGTTAGTCAGCATATCTGATGAAAGAGAAGAGGAGTAATTGTCACCATGGTGCGGTGGATATCTCTTCAATCTATGGATTTTAGACTAATTGGTGATGCTAATTGTGTTTTCTACACATGTAGTATGTTTCTAGATATAGTGATATAATTCACATCAAAAAATTGCTTCTGACAATATGATTTATCACCATCCGTGTACATGTTATTGTAACATGCCGACACTTAAAGTTCTATAAATATTATTCCCATGGTAAAGAGGTCAATATCCTTGGTTCTTTAGATTTGACCAAACATGGATGAAGTAATACTTAAAATAGTTGTTTGTAACTCTAACGGATATAGTTGAATGCATGTAACATGAATAAATAAAAGGTAACAATAGCATGTATAGACTTGAAAGCAAACATAACACATTTAGTGGAATTAGGTTATATATTCAACATCACATACATAATATTGTAATTACCAACTCCTTAGGTCATCCGGGCCCTGGCACCTATTTGAGGAGGAGGGGGAGCAGGGTCTCCCTAAGACTAAAAAAAATAACCTACATGTGTGCTAACATGTAAGTGTGTCCTTGAAATATGCCTCATATGTTTCCTTACTAACTAATATACACATAATAACCAAGGTATGTCTAGTGAGACATATAATGTACTTAATACAGGAATTGGAATAACAATTTGTGTTTGCATGTCTACAGATATAGATACCTAAATAAATATTGAATAAATGGACCTAAAAGGATAAATAAGTAAAATATAGAAGTGTGTGCATAATAATATAAGGAAACACTTTTGGTAACAATGTGAAGCTAATAGAACTAGGTTTAATGAATGTTGATGATAATGATGTAATATTATAATAAATATAATGGTCGTGAGCCTAAAACCTAATTGTATTATAACTCATAAAGGAAAACTTCAAACCAAAATCTAATGGAAAAATCATGATCCTTGGGACCCGGTCATCTTGGGTGCCAAGTTTCACTTTAGTTAAACAATGCTAACTATCCTAATTTCATTAGGAAATGAAAAAATAAGATAAGACCTAAATTTATTAAATAAAATATTAGATGTCTTCAAAAGTAGAAACTAATGGCAACATGAGATAATTAGACTAGGTGCAAAACTTGGTATTAATGGAATAACGTTTGATGTCTCAAATAAATATGAGAAATAACAGTGTAAGAATGTCAAGAATATACTGATATCTAATACAGCTGAATCACTTAAGCATGGTTTTGATTTATTTGGTGTCATGCTAAGTTCTAGAATACAGATACTAGGAAATATTTGGATTTAATGATGACCCTTTGATCTTGACCGGAATCTGAAAAGATCATCTCCTACATGGGTCGGATGTTGATAGCCTGTGAATAGTGCATTTTTTAAATAGTAATTTTCTAGTCACCCTTCTTCCCTCATTTCTTGAAAATTCTTCGAGATTTATTTTACTTTGAATTTGTAATGATTCTGAATGAAACAAGCTATAACTTAACCACTAGTTTCCTAAAATAAGAAAATCTCAAATCTTGTATCAACTCCCTTGATGCCATGGTTTTGGGACAATGTCCACAAACCTCAAACCCAAACATATATGCCTATATAACCACCTCAACACATTATCCTAGCCACAAGAAGATACCACCCTCAATTGAACTCGAACCACCCTATAGTGATGATGTTGAGTCATTCTCTATCTTCGGCCATTATTGTCCCCTTCTTGTGTTTCTGACTACCTCCATGAAAATTACTCCTACATGTGTGGCCTTTGGGACATTGGGATTTTGTGGACAAGATCTCTTAATCCTATTGTTTCCCATGATATTAATCAGAACCTCAAATTATCAAGTCAATCGAAGACTTCCTCCAGTGAGTTTCTGACCCTAAAAAGGCATGAAAACAATTTTAAAAGCCTTGATGGGTTTTGTCAAAGCTCACAGAGACTTCCATGACAATTTTCTTTTGATAATTTAATGAATTGTTCTACTTTCTCTTCTCTTGTAGGCATTCTCCATTATACTGCATTTTTTGATGGCTTTTTTCTTTCTTCTTCTCTATCTTAGTTGGTGCATGTTCATTGTGACTTGATGTTTATTGCCCAGTTCGATCTTGGTTCCATAGTTTTTGTAATGAATACATTCTTTGACAACCCCCAATTAAGGAAGGCCTAGAAACTAGAGTCGTTATCCCAAAAATAAGATCAAATGGTTTTACACATAATAAAAAATAATTAATAAATTCTAGTAAACTAACTAATTTTTATTCAGGATAAAAAAATTCTTTTCATGAAAGTTTATAAAATATAGGATTCCAGGACTTTACCCAAAATATGTACCAACTAGCTATATCCTCCAAATATTAGACTGTCTTGTTCACTTTTAATGTCTTTTTCATTGTTTGTCTAGTTTCCATCTGAAGCAACTTAACCTAAAATGCTAACAAACAAAACATCAGTCAGTATAACAAGTTATACTAGTATGTGGGGGAAACAAAATTTCACAAGTAAGAGTAACAACATTATTCAACAATTATTGTTTAACAAATTAAATTTAACATTTTCATCATGACTACCTAATCTAAGTGTCTCCACCCTCTATCATAAACCCTATGGGCATCATACTGTAGTATTCATAGTTTTCCCCTATTAAGGCGAATGATTTTATCATGTCTCCCCCTATTCAGGCGGGTGACTTCTCATGTACCCCCCATTCAGGCTGGTACCAATTTGTGCCTTCCCCTATTCAGGCAGATGGTCTTTCCATATATCTAGAGGTTGCTTAGAAATGGGCTATTTGTGTCCATATATAATGTGATAGCCACAGTCACTTTATAGTTTGCAAGGAAATAAAGTTTATCCAACAATCATATTTTTGCAAACCATGCAGAGAAACCTGAGAAAGCCACGTGAAACTAAATCGATTACTCATAGGCATAACCACATACCTATCTCAGGAGTATTTGTAGTCCAAATAAGAACAAGTAAGATTATCCACACAATCAACCAATAAAGTCAACCTAAAATTTATTGCATAACACCCATGTGTCACTATATTATTCCAAAACCTATCAAATGACTGACTTGGTTCTCAAGTGAAGTTTTTAAGTCCACTTTCTTATGTCATCTCCATTATTCCATTAATTACTCTTTTCACTTTCTCAATCCACAAACCCTACTTTTTGGTTTCATATGAAAGATTGTGCTACAAAAGGTGTCTTTTATATAAAAGTCACCATCTTTATCCTTTTAAATTCAAATTAGGCTTAGAGAGATAGAAAGATATATTTTTAGCATTTTTATGTCCATTGGGTTTACAAACCCTAGTTTCCATCATTTAGTACACTTTTATGCATAAAGAAACCCTAATCCTTCAAATCTTAGATTATGGTGTTCTTATGAGTCCAAGGTGTTCCTTTTATTCAAAATAGATCAATCTTTGATTAAAAACATCAACTAAGTCTATTAATTTCATCAATACTCACAAATAAGGGTTTTAATCCAGTTAATCACTTTAAAGATAGCAACTTTGACCACTTTTCGAATTGGAAGCAGATATAGGTCAAGGTTATATTTTTATTGAGTATCTCACATTTTTCTGATAAAGATATATATATATATATATATATTACTTGTAATTTTAGGATAAAGGAACGATTTTTAATCAATTTGCAAGAAAGACATGTTTTTATGATTTTTTGACAAGAGAGGCAAAGAAATTACCTTTTTAGAAAATACACCTACCGTCAGATCCACGGGTCTTTGTTGACCATGTAGAGGATCGTGCAGTCACATTTGATCACACCCACTTAGCTCTAGATGAGATGCAATGAAGCCCAACCACCAATTCTTCTCATTGGTCAAAGTTGGACCACGGTCCAATGGTTGTTCTTTCTCCCCCTTTCTTTCTCCTGAGTTAGATAATGTGGCGGCTCTACAGTAGTTAGGTTGCTGGAAGAGATGTAATCTAGGAGGAGGGGATATCGAGGTGCGTGAACGAGCCATTGATGCTTTGGGGTCGAGGCTAGTTGGATGAAGGCATTTTTATAGGTAGAGGAGATAGGATCTAGGGTTCCCAAACTCATCTAATTTTAATCTTGGTGGCGAGAGTTCTAGGTCCTTAGACAGTCCTCCTCTCCACCCAAAACTTATATGTTTCCTCTTCATTTCCGTGCGGTGAAGTCAATGGTCTAGCTAATTTCTGTTGAGGTGGTATAGAGAGAGAGATAGGGATCTCGATTCCTCGTGTGTACAGGATACCATTCTCGATCAGTTGCGAGGTGAGGGACAAGGTGCAAGTTCTTGGATTTTTGATCTGAAGGTCCCTGTCATGTGCGAGAAACTTAATTCGATTCCTTATCCTATTTAAATTGTGACATTAATACTTTCCCACATTATTTCCCAGACTTTATGGATTTTTATAAAATCAATATCTCCAAATCCATTAATATTTATAATCCCAAAATTTTACGGAAAGTTCTTGTTGACTTAATATACTTATGGACACAATTTGAGATCAAAACTCAAAAATATTAACTCCTTTTCTTCAAGTGCAAGTAATACACTAAAGGCATATTTTATGCATTTAAACTCATATTTTCTGTTTCTTTTCTTTCTTTTCTCTTAATTTCGATTTTTCTAGATATTAGAAGGCATGGGAAACTAAAAATCATCCTATTGTGGCCACCTATTCCACTTAATAGATAATTCCATGTTTTTCTTAACTAAAATATATGTTGTTTATTTTCTTGTTTCCTTTTCATTTATTATGGGTTTTTCTCTTGTCCTTTATCCTTTTACACTTCCATTGGATTATTAAAATAGGTAAAACCATGAGATCCATTATTCAAGATAATTTTGCAAAGAAACCCAAGTTATAAAATAATGCACACAAATTGTCAAGCAAGTCCTTTTTTATGAAATATTTGCATAAGATACAATCAAAATTGGGGTTATAACATCCTTTCTCACTTATAATAATTTTGTTCTCAAAATTCAATTAATCATACAAACAACTCAGGGTAAGATTTTTCCATGTCTGTCTTCACCTCCCATGTGGCTTCATCCTCTCCATGCTACTTCCAAACAACCTTTACCGTCTCTATCTTTTTGTTTCTGATTTATTTCACCTTGGTATCCAATACACTCATAGGTGACTCAAGATATGTCAGGCTCCCTTAGAGATCAATAGGTTCAATGGTCAGCACATGAATAAGATCCTTCACATAGCGCTTTAGAAAGGATACATGGAAAATGTCAAGCATCATACTATATTGTGGGGGTAGGACTACACAGTAAGATGGCTCTCCCATCTATTCTAGAATCTCAAACTTACGTATCGGGGACTCAACTTCCCCCTGTTGTTCGTTATTTCTCAGAGGGGTCAGATCTTCAGAAACACAATGTTCACCCACAGTGAAGTGCAAATCAGTCTGCTTCACATCAGCATACGACTTCTGTTGATCTTGCATTCTCTTTAGCCTTTGATTGATCAAAGTGACTTTGTCAGCATATATGTGACGTTCCTCTGACCTCAACAAGGTCCTCTCACCAATAGCATCCCAGTGAAGTGGTGACCGACACGACCTCCTATATAGAGCTTTGTACGGAGGCATCCTGATACAGGGTTGATAGCTATTATTATAGGAAAACTCTGCTAAAGGCAAGTACTTCCCAAAATCCACCCTAATTGAGCACACATGCCCTCAACATGTCTTCTAAAGTCTGAACCATTCTCTCTAACTATCCATCTGTCTAGGGGTGGTAGGCAATACTAAATTTCAGTCTTGTCCCAAGTTCTTCATGCACATGCTTCCCTAACTTTGAGGTGAACTTGGGGTCACGATTAGAAATAATCGATATCGGAATACCACATAGATGGACTATCTCTTAGATATACAGTTCAACTAAGTCTGATACTTTGACCATAATCTTCAAGGCAAGGAAGTGTGCCCGACTTGGCTAAGCGGTCCACCACAACCCATATAGCATCATGGCCTTTCTTGGACTTGGGAAGACCCACCACAAAGTCCATGGTGATCTGATCCCATTTCCACTCAAGAATCTCAATTGATTGTAGTAATCCTTCAGGTCGTTGGTGTTCAACCTACACCATTTGGCACATGAGACAACTGTCTACATATGATGCTATGCTTTTCTTCATTCCAGGCCACCAGAAATATTGATGCAAGTCTTTAAACATCTTGGTAGTGCTAGGGTGTATGATATACTTAGAGACATGAGCTTTTTGTAGGATAGGAGTCTTCAATGATGGATCCTCAGGAACCCAAATACGATTCTTGTATTGTATCCCTCCATCCACACACAAGGAAAGGTGTGTCTAAGGTTTCTCTATCAAACCTTTCATCTTCTCAAGCTCGGGGCTAGCCATCTGGGCAGCTACTAACTCCCTCTACAAGTCCAGTTTTATATGAATGTTAACCAAGCAGATTCGGTCTTCTAAAAATTGTGGTGTTCATCTGGAAAACTCTTCCAGTTCCCTTCACTTGGTAGATAAAATACTTGCACATCTAATTTATTTCTGACTAAGGGCTTCTTCCACTACATTGGCCTTTCTTGGGTGGTATGCGATGGTGAAATTGTAGTTCTTCATATATTCCATCTATCTTCTCTGTCTTAGGTTGAGGTCCTTCTGATTCAAGAGATACTTTAAGCTTTTGTGATTAGTGAGAATTTAAATGGTAGCACCATACAAGCAGCGTCTCCAGATTATGGGTTAGTTTACTTCATTTGGCTTGAGCTTCTTGGATGCATAAGCGACAACATGTTTATTCTACTCTAGCACACATCCAAGACCCATCTTGGATGTATAATTGAAGATCATGAAACCCTCATTTCCAGACGGTAGAATCAACACATGTGCTATGGTCAATTTCTCCTTTGACTCTTGGAAGCGAGCTTCACACAACTCGGATAACACAAACTTTTCATCCTTACAAGTGAGCTTGGTGAGGGGTAAGGCAGTCTTTGAGAAGTCTTTGATGAACTAATCGGTAATACCCAACTAGTTCCAAGAAGCTACAAATTTCAGATGCATTCTTTGGTGTTGGTCAATCATGTACAACGGACACCTTGGTAGGTTCTATTGAAATAGTACCTCCTGAGATGATGTGTCCAAGAAACATGAAGTGGTCAATCAAAAATCACATTTCAAGAACTTCCCATGGAACTTCTACTTCCTCAGGATTTCAAGGACTTTAACCAAATGGTCACGGTGTTGTTCTAAGTCATCTAAGTATACCAAAATGTCATCTATAAAGACAATGACAAAGGAGTCTAGGAAAGGTTGGAACACATTGTTCATGAGATTCATAAACACACATGGGGAATTAGACAACCCAAACGGCATGACCAAAAACTCATAATGACCATAACGGGTTCGAAAGGTGGTCTTTGGGATGTCCTCACTCTTGACTCTCAACTGAAGGTAACCAGACCTCAAGTCAATCTTTAAAAAGACTCGAGATGACTTGAGTTGGTCAAACAAGTCATCGATATAGGGTAAAGCATACTTATCCTTGATGGTAGCTTGATTTATCATCCTATAATTTATGCACATTCGCAGTGATCCATCCTTCTTCTTTACAAAGAGGACTGGTGCCCCCCATGGAGATGTGCTACGTTAGATGAAGCCTTTGTCTAACAATTCCTAAAGTTTCTTTTTCAACTCAAGAAACTCTGTTGGGGCCATCTGATAAGGTGCCCTGGAAATAGGGTTTTTCCCATGAGCTAATTCTATGAAACATTCCACCTCTCTCTCTAGAGGTATCCCAGGCAGGTCATCTAGGAACACGTCAACATAGTCCCTGACAACCTCTATCTCCTCTAAGGGTTTCACCTTAGGCTCTGGCTCAGTAACTACTAGTAGAAATGCCTGACAACATTTGGCTATTAATCATTCTGCTTTCAAGGCAGATACATATACACTAGTGGTAGCATCCTTCCTACCTCTAATTGTTAAAGGTGGGTGATTATGTCTCTTTATTACAAGCATTTTCTCCCTACAGTCAATTTGGGCTCTATAGGTATAAACACATTCCATGCCAATTATTACCACAAAGTCATTCATGTCCAAAAAAATAAATTCGGTATGGGGAAATCATTTTTCATTTGCCTAACAGGTATGATAAGGTTTTTTAAAAGAGACGTAAAAATCTGACCACTCGGGGTAGTAACATCCAACACATATCTTAAATCCTTGAAATCTAGACAGGGCATAGTTGCAAGATTTCTCAAAATGAAAGTATTTGTACATCCATAGTCAAAAAAATCTTTCACACTTTGTCTCATATTTTCAAACATG
The DNA here is from genome assembly GCA_963693085.1 of Alisma plantago-aquatica. Taxonomy (NCBI): domain Eukaryota; kingdom Viridiplantae; phylum Streptophyta; class Magnoliopsida; order Alismatales; family Alismataceae; genus Alisma; species Alisma plantago-aquatica. The sequence continues at coordinate 288,859,865 of OY856411.1, forward strand.
CCCACATAGTTTTCTTGATAGTCAAACTACTATTACATTGCATAAATTACGATGGGAAAACTACTCTAAGGGTTATTACCCTCTATCATATGGTTGGGATTAGCCTGGGCCTCTTCGTTGTCGATGGTGAATACTCGATCCTGTCGACGCTCTCCTACTGGTGGAACTGGTGGGGCTTCTACTGCTGGTTGTGCCACTGGAAGTGCTACTTCCACTAGCTGATCTTCCACCGGGGCTTGTCCTCTTGGGTCAGGAAGAGGGAAGTTAGCTTGGAAGTGTCCCTCTTTCTAGAATCAATAACACGTCTTTCTTTCAAAGTGGCACTTCCCATTTCTCCCTTGACATGGTGATGACCATGGTTCTTCCTATTCTCATTTCTTGGGTCAGAACTTCCTTCAGCAAATCTAAGATATCCTTTGGCTTGGTTCTACTGTGGCATGACCGTCTTCTCCATGTCCAGGGTGAAGTTGAGAGCTTCAGAGATAGTTGTGGGCTTGCTCGCCATGACATGGGGCTTAATGGAAACGTGAAGCCTATCCAAAAAATGTTCTACCCTCCTTGCTTTAGTCAACATGTAGCCAAAATAGTCTAAGAGGCGAAACTTGTGAGCGTAGTCTGTCACTATCAAGTTCCCTTGAACTAAGAATGTGAATTATCTTTCCTTCTCCTTCTTGGCAGTGGGGGGTATGAACCATGTTGTGAAAAGTGCATGGAAATCTTCCCAAGACATGGGCTCTTCACTCATGTCTCGGCCCATGATATGGTTCTCCCACCATATCTTTGTTGCTCCCTCCAGGACATGGGTGGCAAAAAGAACCTTCTTTCCTAGTTGTACCTCCAACATGTGGAACCCATTTTCCACTGCCAAAAGCCAAGCATCAACTTTTTTGACTGCCTCAATCTTATCCTCCTCCCAAAATTTCTCAATGTTCAGCTTCACAAAATCTAAGATGGTGCCACCAAGGCGGGGACAGATGACTACAGGTTCACCGTTCTCATCACAGGGAACATCTCTAAGGGCGAGGTTGTTGATGGCTTCAGTCAACTTCTTCTGCTACTCTAAGAAGAGCATCTCGGGAGTTTGTGTCACCATTGGCTTGAATGTTGGTCCGGTGTCAAGAGCATGGTTGGGATCATCCCTTGCTTCATCTTCCGACATAGGTTCATCTTTGGGTCCATGGCTTCCTTTCGGGTTCGCGATGTGGAAGGGGATGGGCTTCGACTCTGGGCCTTTCTCTCCGGGCTTCACTTTCTCTCTTCCTTTTCTTAGATCATTCACTTCCAAGGGCCTTCTATTTTTTGAGGATGGCCTCTTCTTATGAGAAGGTCTCGATCCAAGGTATTCATCACAATTGGTGTTCTTACCACGGGCCATGCTGTAACCGAACCTCATTAGCCACAGTTTCATAACTTAGGATTATCAAAGTATAAACTTATATCCATGACATCTTGTTTACTTTCATTTTATTGTATGGCAGAGGTTACCTTATCCCTTATCATTCTTAACCCCAGTACTCAGAGGAGGTTGGGAGAGATAAACTAATATACATGTAAGTGTGTCCTTGAAATATGCCTCATATGTTTTCCTTACTAACTAATGTACACATAATAACCAAGGTGTGTCTAGTGAGATATATAATATACTTAATACATGATTTGGAACAAAATTTTGTGTTTGCATGTCTACAGATATAGATACCTAAATAAATATTGAATAAATGGACATAAAAGGATAAATAAGTAAAATATGTAATTGTGTGCATAATAATATAAGGAAACACGTCTGGTAACAATGTGAAGATAATAGGACTAGGTTTAATGAATGTTGATGATAATGATGCAATATTGTAATAAATATAATGGTCATGATCCTAAAACCTAATTGTATTAGAACTCATAAAGGAAAACTTCAAACAAAAATCTAATGGAAAACTCGTGATCCTTGGGACCAATTAGCTTAATTGCGTGTCAAGTTTCACATTAGTTAAACAATGATAACTATCCTAATTTCATTAGGAAAAGAAAACATAAGATAAGACCTAAACGTATTAAATAAAATATTAGATGTTTCAAAAGTAGAAACTAATGGCAACATGAGATAGTTAGACTAAATGCAGAACTTGGTATTAATTGAACAATGTTTGATGTCTCAAATAAATATGAGAAACAATAGTGTAAGAATGTCAAGAATATTTAGATATCTAATACAATCGAATCGATTAAGTATGATTTTGATTTATTTGGTGACACGCTAAGTTCTAGAATACAGATTCTAGGAAATATTTGGATTTAATGATGACCCTTTGATCTTGATCGAAATTCGACATGATCACCTCCTACGATGGGTCAGATGTTGATAGCCCGTGAAAAGTGTGTTGTTTACATAGTAATTTTCTCGTCGCCCTTCCTCCCTCATCTTTTGAAAATTCTTTCGAGATTTCTTTTCCTTTGAATTTATAATGATTCTACATAAAACAAGCTATAACTTAAGCACTAGTTTCCTAAAATAAGAAAATCTCAAATCTTACACCAACTCCCTTGACGCCATGGTATTGGGACAATGTCCACAAACCTCAAACCCTAAAATGTATGCCTATATAACCACCCCAAAACATTATCCTAGTCACAAGAAGATACCACCATCAATTGAACTTGAACCATCCTAGAGTGATGATGTGGAGTCAATGTCTATTGTCAACCATCATTGTCCCCTTCTTGTGTTTCTAACCACCTCCATGCAAATTACTCCGACATGTTTAACCTTTGGGAGATTGGGATTTTTTAGACAAGGTCTTTTTGATCCTATTGTTTCCCCTGACATTATTTAGAACCTCAAATTACCAGGTCAATGGAAGACTTCCTCTAGTGAGTTTCTGACCCTACATGGCAAGAAAACAATTTTAAAAGCCTCAATGGTTTTTTCAAATCTCACAAAGACTTCCATGACAATTTTCTTTTCATAATTTAATGACTTGGTCTGCTTTCTCTTCTATTGAAGACATTCTCCATTATACAACATTTTCCCATGGTTTTTTCTACTTCACTATCTTAGTTGGTGCATGTTGATTGTCATCTGATGTTTTATTGCACGGTTCAATCTTGGTACCATAATCTCTATAACAAACTTCCCTGGAAACCCCCAATTAAGGAATCCCAAGAAACTAGAGTTGTTATCCCAAAAGTGGGATCAAAGGGTTTTCCACATAATAAAAAATAATTAATAAATTCTACTAAACTAACTAAGTTTGATTCAGGATAAAAAAAATTCTTTTCATGAAAGTTTACAAAATATAGGATTCCAGGACTTTACCTAAAATATGTACCAACTAGCTTTATCCTCCAAATATTAGACTCTCTGGTTCACTTTCAATATCTTTTTCATTGTTCATCTAGTTTCCATCTTGAAGAAAATTAAACCGAAAATGTTGACAAACAAAATGTCGGTCAGTATAACAAGTTATACAGGTATATGGGGGAAAGAAAACTTCACAAGTAAGGGTAACAACATAATTTAGTAATTATTGTTTAACAAATCAAATTTAAAATTTTCATCATGGCTACCCAATCTAAGTGTCTTCACCCTCTATCATAATCCCTCAGGGCATCATACTATAGTATTCACAATCTTCCCTTATTCAGGTGGATGACTTTATCATGTCTCCCCCTATTTAGGAGGGTCACTTCTCATGTACCCCCTATTTAGGCTAGTATGAATTTTGCCTTCCCTTATTCAGGCGGATGATCTTTCCATAGATCTAGAGGTTGCTTAGAAATGGGCTAGTCATGTCCATATATAATGTGATAGCCATAGTCACTTTATATTTTGCAAGTAAGTAAAGTTCATCTGACAGTCATATATTTTTAAACCATGCAGAGAAGCCCAATAAAGCCACGTGAAACTAAACCAATTGCTCATAGACTTAACCAGATACATGTCTCTGGAGTATTTTCATTCCAAATAAGAACAAGTAAGATTAACCACACAATCAACCAAGCAAGTCAACCTAAAATTGAAGGAATAACACCCATGTGTCACTATATTATTCCAAAACCTATCAAAGAACTAACTTGGTTCTCAAGTTAGGTTTTTAAGTCCACTTTCTTATGTCATTATCCATAATACTCCATTAGTCCATTTGTATCTCTTTCTCACTTTCTCAATCCACAAACCCTACTTTTAGGTTTCAAACGCAATATTATTCTACAAAAGGTGTCTTTCATACAAAATTCCCCATCTTTATCCTTTTTAAGTCAAATTAGGGTTAGAGAGATAGAAAGATAGGTTTTTACCACTTTTATGTCCATTGGGTTTACAAACCCTAGTTTTCGTCATTTAGTATACTTTTATGCATAAAGAAACCCTAATCTTCAAATCTTGGATTATGATGTTCATATGAGTCCAAGGTGTTCCTTTGATTCATGACAAATCAATCTTTGATTAAAAACATCAACTAAGTCTATTAGTTTCATCAATACTCACAAATTAGGGTTTTGATCCATTTAATCACTTTAAAGATAACAACTTTTACCACTTTTTGAATTGGAATCAGATATAGGTAAAGGTTATAATTTGATTGAGTAGCTTGAATTTTTCTAATCAAGATACATATATTACTTGTAATTTTTGAACAAAGGAACGATTTTTAATCAACTTTGCAAGAAAGAATTGTTTTCCTGATTTTCTGACTAGAGAGGCGAAGAAATTACCTTTTCAAAAAATACACCCGTCGTTAGATCCACGGGTCTTCATTAACTGGGGTAGAGATCATGCGTTCGTGTTTGATCATGCCCACTCATCTCTGGTTGAGACATAGCAAAGCCTAGCCGCTGATTCTTCTCACTGGTCAAAGTTGGACCATGATCCAACGGTCGTTCTTTCTCCCGCTTTCTTGCTCATGAGTTAGCTAATGTGGCAGCACCATGGCGGTGAGGTTGATGTAAGAGATGTAATCTAGGAGGGGATATTGGGGTGTGTGAGCGACCCATTGATGCTTTGAGGGTTGAGGCAAGTTGGATGGAGGCCTTTTTATAGGCGGAGGAGATAGAATCTAGTGTTCCCAAACTCATCTAAGTTTAGGCTTAGTGGAGAAAGTTCTAGGTCCTTCTATAGACCTCCTCTCCACCCAAAACTTACATATTTCATCTTCATTTTTGTGGGGTGAAGTCAATGGTCTGTTTATTTTTTGTTGAGGTGGTATAGAGAGCGAGATAGGGATCTCGATTCCTCGTGTGTACAGGCTACCTTTGTCGGTCTATTGTGAGGTGAGGGATAAGGTGCAAGCCTTTGTATTTTCAATCTGATGGGCCCTGCTGCATGCATGAAACTTAATTCGATTCCTGATCCTATTTAAATTGTGACATTAATACTTTCCCATGTTATTTCCCAAACTTTATGGATTTTTGTAAAATCCATATCTCCTAATCCATTAATATTTTTAATCCTAAATTTCAAATGAAAGTTCTTGATGACTTGATATACTTGTGGACACAATTTGACATCAAAACTCAAAAATAATAACTTCTTTTCTTCAAGTGCAAGTCATACAAAAGGCATATATTATGCATTTAAACTCATATTTTCTCTTTCTTTTCTTTCTATACTCTTAATTTCGACTTTTGTAGATATTAGAAGGCATGGGAAACCAAAAGTCATCCTATTTTGTCCACCTATTCCAATGTCTAGATAATTCCATGTTTTTCTTAAATAAAACATATGTTATTTATTTTCTTCTTGCCTTTTCACTTATTATGGGTTTTTCTCTTTTCCTTTATCCTTTTACACTTACATTGGCTTATTAAAATAGGGAAAAGCAAGAGATTCATTATTCAAGACAATTTTTCAAAGAAAACAAAGTTATAAAAAATGCACACAAATTGTCGAGCAAGTCCTTTTTTATGAAATATTTGTAAAAGATACAATCAAAACTAGGGTTATAACAGTTTCCCATCTTGCATGAGTGCATAACTGGATGGTTCTTTCCTTCACAAGCTTCTAATTTGTGAAGTTGTGGGTACAATATTATCTCCTACAAGTTTTGGGGTTTACCCTTAGCAAAGATTAATTGTGTCATGTGTACCTTAGTTATTTGTATCTTTTATTAACCTATTCTTATGCTCTATTGCAGGTTATTTAAGGTTGCAAGTTTACAATTTTGACCTATCATGCATCAAGATATTGATGCCTGATGTAGGGGCTTGTTGGTCCTTTTACTTCTGAACATTTTTTCATAAATAACTAAGCTATGGTACATTATATAATTCACAATAATCAATATATAAGTTAGAAAATTTCACAAAAATATATGTTGCATTCAAAAAAATTACTTTGTCTAAATAAATATATTTAATAACCTAGAGTTATATAAATACTTTCATTTTATGGTGTTATGTTCCCTTTATGTTTTAGGATGGACGTTATGTTCCTCATACTCAGGTTTTGTTCCCAACTTATTTTTAATTAGGGAGTTAGGTTATGTCTCTGCTCTATCAGGCTTTGGGAATATGTGCCCTGACTGATACTATTTATTTTTGTTTTCCTAGTGCTATGTTTATGTCATTTTCATGCAAGTTGATTGTTATTATTGATGGGTTATTTACCCTAAACTCTTTATGTGTGTCTTTATTGCATATTTTATTTATATTAATGGAAAGTGCAACTTTTAGTTTTCATCTTATTGAAATTCATATCCTTTTGCTATCCATTTGGATGGTACTTCTCATCCTGGATTGGAAGCCTTGTTATTTGTGGCCCTTATTATTATCCTTTCTCAATCCCTATTAGTATTCTCATACCAGCTTTTTATGTTGATAATTTCCACTTTCTCTTCTTTGGTGAGGTATGCTTCCAACCCCTTAGGTAGAGAGCAAGGAAGAGACTATCAAACTTGACATGGATATATTAAGCATAGATGTTCCTTCTTGGGAGATAGATTCAAGGTGGTTTGATAATCCTTTGTTGGTGCTACACTATAGTTTAGTTTTCTTATGTATCACTCTATAATAGAATCAATCATTTTCATACTTAGATATTTCATCTTCCATTGCTACATTTTGGTATATTGGAACATACTTTTGAATAAACTGGATTATAATCCCTTTGTGAAAATTTGGTTGTGTTTGGCATGTGGGACGTTCCCTTTTATTCGATTTATTAGGGTGTGGATCCCCTCTTATGTTTGACTCCTTATAATATGGTATCATAGATAATAGTGGTTTGTTGATCTAACTATTTCAATATTTGTCTCCCTTAGTTTTTTTCCTCTCATATAAGTTCTTGTTAGGATCTACGCCCCATATAGAAACTATTTAGATGAGATACCTACTCTAGTATCTACCTTTGTTAGGATAATAGAAGGATATAGAATTTGAGGAGTATTATGACGATGTTAAGTGAGTTAACCTTTATGTGTTTAGATTTGACACCTTGTACCTTTAGTTTTGTTTGATATTTTAGGTTTAACATTTTAACAGGTGGAGAGTACTTTTTTAGTGGTATAAAGATGATTATATTTTGTGAAAGAAATCTTTTTAAAAGGCAGAGTGAGGTAACATACCTAGACTTTGTATCTTGACTCTGGAAAACCTATTCCCATGGTTAGGAGGTTGGTATTCTCAGTTCCTTAGATCTAACCAAACAAGGATGAAGCTATAACTTAATATATTTGTTTGCAACTCTAATGGAAATAGTTGAATGCATGTAACATGAATAAATTAAAGGTAAAATAACATGCATAGACTTGAAAGAAAGCATAATACATGTAGTGGAATTAGGTTATATAATCAATATCACATATTATTATAAACTCATCTAAACATAATAAGGTATTCGTGTGCTAACATGTAAGTGAGTTCGAGAATATGTCTCATGTTTTTTGTACTAACAAATATACATATAATGACCATGATATGTCTAGTTAGAGGTATAGTTTTCTTAATACATGGATTGGGATAACAATTTGTGTTTGCATGTCTATATATAGATAAATGTACCATTACATAAATAAATATTTAATTAACATACTTAAAAGGATAAATAAGTAAAATATGGAAGTTCATGCATAATTATATGAGGAGGCACTTTTGACAACAATATGAAGATGATAGGACTTGGTTCAATGAATGTTGACGATACTGATGTAATATTGTAATAAATATAATGGTGATGAGCCTAAGACCTAATTTTATTAGAGCTCATAAAAGAAAACTTCAAAATAAAACTAATGGAAAAATTGTGATCTTCGATCCCAGTTAGTTTGGGTGCCAAGTTTCACATTAATTAAACAATACTAACTAGCCTAGTTTCATTAGGAAAAGAAAACATAAGGTAAGATCTAAAATATTAAATAAAATAATATATGTCTTAAAAAGTAGAAACTAATGGAAATTGGAATCTACATGATCTAATTAGCCTAGGACAAAATTTGGTATTAATTTAACAATGTCTGATGCCTAACCTAAGTGCAAATATAACCATCCCAAGGCATTTTTCTAGACACAATCAAAACTCGACCACCCTCAATTGAACTCAAAACACCCTAAAGTGATGTTGCAAAGTCGATATATGTTGTGGACCACCATTTCCCCTTCCCTTGTATTTGATCACCTCCATAAAATTACTCCTGCATGTGCAATCTTAAGGACATTGGGAGCCTATGGACAAGGTTGCTTGATCTTGATGTTTCCCCTAGCATCATCCACAACCTCAACTTTTGGGGTCAATGTAACACTTCCTCTAGCAATTTTCTGACCCTACAAAGGAACGGAAACAATTTGAGAAGTTTTGATGGGTTTTTTCTAATATCAAAAATATTTCCAAGATAGTTGTCTTCTGCTAATTTAATTAACTATTTTGCTTTCTCTTCTTTTGAAATTGTTCTTTGTTCTAGTCGATTTCTCCATGGATTTTCTTCCTTTCTACTTCTTTGTCTCCTTTGGTGCATGTCAATCATGACCTGATGTTTCTTGCTTGGTTCGGTCCTAGTTCCACGATTTCCCATCTCACAGGAGGCCAAAACTACATGGTTCTTTCCTTCAACACTTACATTGTGGGTGAAGAAGATGATACGTTGTGATTTTATGACTTTACCCTTGCCAAATACTAATTTTATCATGTTACTCAGTCATTTGTGTATTTTACAAATTTATTCTTATCCTCTATCATAGGTGATTAAGGTTGTGAGTTTAGAATTTCTCCTAGTCAGACATCAAGATATTGATGCCTAGTATGGGGGCTTGTTCATCCTTTGGCTTTCTAATTTGATTTTATAAATTAGTAAATTATGGTATGTTATATACTTCATACTAATTAATATATAAGTAAAACAATGACACAAAAATATTCTTTGGAATCAAAAAATTATCCTCTATTAAAATAAAAATATATCATAACCTAAATCTATATATAAAAAATGTAAGAAACCTAGGGTTTATAACATATATATGAATTATTGACTTGTATATGAAATTGAATACTAGGTGAAGGAGAACTTTACTTGGATCTAGGTTTTGTACTTTGACAAGTTGATAAACATCTCTGAGGTATGTTGCATCTCCCTAAAGACATTGAGAAATTAATCTAGATTTTCTCTCTCTTGATGTATGTTGCATTCCTCGATGATTCATATTGAGAAATTATTTTATAAATATCTCTTTTAAGCCTCTTTGAGGTATTTTGGTAATGGATTATATCTTTCTTGACTTTATAAACTAGTTGGGTCTAATCTTAAAAAATTTGAGTTTTGAATTTCTTGAACTGTCTATATTTCATTTTGGGATTTAAAATTGTACTTACTTCATGATGAAACCCTAATGGTGGAATTAAACTAAAGTGTTCCTTATTATGAGATGGAACCCTAATTTGTTCACTTTTGTGGGGGGTGTTTCATATTGTCCATTTATGTAATGGCAATCTTATTAGTTCTATTTGTGTGACTGTACTTTAACCTGCCTCAACATTTATGAATGATTTGCAATTCAGTATCCCTATAGTTCTATAAGTGCTTTGGTTTTATGGGTTTATGTTCCCTTTCTATTTTGTGATTGGGGTTATGTGCCCCATACCTAGGTTTTGTGCCCACCTTATATTAACGGCAGAGTTAGGTCATGTTCCTACTCTATTAGGTTTTAGGATTATGTGACCTAACCACCATAGTTTATTTATGTTTTACTAGTTCTATGTTTGTCTCACCTGTGTGTAGGTTGATTGCTATTGTTGATGGGTTATGTTCCATAAACTCTTTATGTGTGTCTTTGTGGCATACTTTGTTTTGATTAATGGCAAGTGCAATTGTTAATGTTCATCTTATCAAAATCCATATTCTTCTGTTGTCCACTTGGATCATACTTTTTATCTTGGATGGGAAGCCTTATTATTATGTTGTCCTTCTTGATAGCATTTCTGAATTCCATAGAAATATTCTCATACTCTCTTTTTATTCTGACAATTTCCAATTTGTTTCTCTTGTGGGGTATCCTTCCAACCCCTTAGCTAGAGAGCAAGGAGGAGACTATCAAAGTTGACTAGGACATACTCAAAAAACTTTATTCCTTCTTGGAAGATAGATTCAAGGTGGTAAGATAACGCTTTGTTCGTGCTATGCTATAGTTTAGTTTTCTTATGTATCACCCTATGTGGTAAAGGTTATGATATAATTAATCATTCTAATTATTAGATATTTTATTTTGTAGCTGTTATATTTTGGTATCTTGAAATATACTTTTGAATACTCTAAATTATCATCCCTTTGTGAAAATATGTTGTGTTTAGCATATAGGATGTTTCCTTTTATTTGATTTAGTGGAGAGTGGATCATCTATCGGCTCACACTCCTTATATTTATAGTGTGCATATCCATCATGTGTGTCTTCGTCATAAATGAATTTTGTAAAGAGTGGAACCCAACGGGGGATCCACTCTTCAATGTAAAGAGAAATATAACTAGCCCAATATGGAGAATAGGAGGAATTTCATTCATTTCTCAAAGAGAAATATATGAGATAAAGAAACATATTGCCATAACAAACATTCACAATTTCCAAATAAATAATATCTTTGCATGCATACATTATATAGACAAAATATACTAAATAGGGCCATAACATCATAGAATCGTGGCCTAAAAGTAAGGGTGAAAATGTACACCCGGGAAAAATACGCACGCCTATTATAACTATAGATGTACATACTTATCACTATTCTAAATACTCTAGTCAAACATTTAGTAGGAACAAATAGAGTGGCAAGACTGACATTTAAATTTTAATTCACATTAGATATTAAAAGATTACAAAAAGGGTCAAAGGACCCATTTAAACTTAATAATTCAATGTCCATGAAAGTTATAAAATCAAAGATATCCAAGTATAGTAGTTTCCCACATGAGCCTATTACCACTAAACACCCATCCACACATTTAGTATTCTAACCTATAATCATATAAATTTGCTAATAAATATGTAATAATTTGAGGGTATAGAGAGTAACACTATGATATCTGTAAGAGATCACTGTGGGCTGCTCTTCTACAATAGCATGATATCCACCACGCCGCTCACAACTACCTAAAATATGTTGAAACCACAGGGTGAGACCAACTTCCCAGCGAGATATAAAACTCTCAACCAACAATTATAGTTACAATAGGATGTAACAAAACAACAGATTAAGCATTACGAATAGATTTAGTTAAATGAATAATTAAAATTGAATACATAGGTTACGTAGATTAAATAGTATAATTGATAAACTTCGCAACATGTTAATAAGGAATATGAAGAACATGTATAACAGTTAACTTCTCTTACCACATGATATAACAACTAAGTAGTATAAGAAATAAGGCAAGGGTGAAAATCCAGTATGAGTCGTGCTTAACCCTAAGTAGATATACTACATGGTTGTATTACATCTTTTATTACGCCCTGGGGAGTTTGATTCGTACCACTCAAAGTCAACCTTGGTCACAATCAGTTCCATTTAAGATCGAGGAAGAGTCAAACTCTAAGATCTTCTCCAACTTAGTCAATATGAGTCTACACTGCAGTGACATATCAGTCAAATGGCCACCAAGGAACATATAGTTAAGCTGAAAACACCTAGTCTATCCTTGGTATAGGTCACAACGCTAGCCACCAGGGTATGCAAAGAAAAAACCTACCACCAGGGTACAACTAGATTTTTCTACCAAACATCTCACAAATATAATCAGCGAGACATGACTGTGGCCGTTCTCAAATTGAGGGCTAGGTATGATTGCAACCTTCCTCCCTAAACACCTGGGTTAAGATGTCAAGGACACATGATCACTTGCACCTTGCATACTCAATAGTATGCGCTTCGAGTTTCCCTGGTGAATACTCATTTCACCATCCAGCAAGTTCTGACACTAGGATGGATCTATGGCACATGGAACTACATGATTTGGGTTTCATTTGATTAATTAAATCCAATTGTGTATCTTTTAACTGCCTCAATCAAGTTACATACAAACCCTAGAAAGGTTCTACAAAGATAAGGGCAGATTGCAACCTCAAAAGATATAAAACTTATAAAGCATAAACTTGTCACACCACCATATGATGCTATTCCACAGCCATACACAAGGCCATCACCATTTTCACATTATCATGGGATATCAATCCCTGATCACATCACCAGATAATATCACCTCAATTAGGGTACAAAGTGTTGGTATGTATTCCCAGAGAGCCAATCATATGATGATTGGTTTGGCATATGTTCTAATTGATTTGATAAATATCAAAGGCAAGCTTCCAATTTATTCTAGGTCAATCGATTATGAGATAAATGATGGAGAACAATGAATGTCTAAAGAATGATAATACTCAATGACATATGTCTTCAGGTTGAGGACCTGAACAATGAGATCATATGGATGCTAAGAGTATTTACATTCTTGTTATGTCCCTGATCGGATGTCATTGTGGAAGGTTGATAGACAACAATGACACATCAAGACTAGAGTGTGTGTTGGTTGATGACAATGTCTCATTAGTCATGATATCTGATATAAAACCAAGCACATAGATACATGTTAGAGAATGGTGTATCGAACAGACCCACCATGAGAGTGACACATGGAACCATGACACGACAGTCATAATCATCTCTCATAGTGATGGTAGTGATTGTGATTCTTAGACCTAAAATCACTGCACTTGTCGAATGTGATTGGGTACACTTTGACATCATCAAACGTAGTCCTGAAAATGGGTTGTTATAACGGTGATCATTGGGTGGCTTAGACGCATGAGATAGACTGTGGGTGATATATATGGGATTTGTCCCTCCTAAGGGAGTATGATGTCTAGGCCACTTGATAAGCGAGACTAAAAAAGGAATGTGCATACACATGTGAATTAATATATGATATTTATGTCACACATATCTCAGATAGTCTACTCTAGTTCAAGAAACATGAATGAACTTTGAAAGGATGACAACTCCATGCCCTGAGTTCATTCAGGATATTAGAGACAAAGAAATTATACATTCACTAGAACACCAATCACAGACTGTAGGATTGAAAGTTGTTCTCCAACTTTCCTTTTCACTTGAGTAGCACTAATGTGTGACTAGGTACCACTCTTTGCTTGTGATGTTATAAGCTAGTTATGGACATTCACTTCAAACTTGAAATGTGACCTAGAGGGTCACACACAAAGGATTAACCTGGAAGAGGATTTTATCCATGAATTATGTTCGGATTGATTACTAAAGTGTTTAGGTACTCAATCAAACATTCAATCAATAGACTTGACTCAGAATCATCAAGCTCAAGTATTGAACCAATTGATTAGAGTGTCATATTGATTGAGAACTGAATCGAAGGCGTTCTGCACAATCTGGACCACCAATTGATAGTTTCATTGGATAAACTGGTCGGCTCATGGTCAGTGAGATGAACGGTTCACTCTAGTGAACCAATTCCTTCACTTGGACCAAAAGTGCAGTGTTGGGTTTTCCCAATTTGTGAGAAAAGTTTTTTCATTTTACTTGTTCAATTCAATTGGGACAAGAATTAATATTTGTGTTAATTAGATACGAATAAGGAAAGTCAATTGTAGGTAGGTCTGGGAAGTGAAACAACTAGTTCACTGGGTGAATCGGTCGGCTCACACTCCCAACTGACCGGTTCACTAGTGAACTGATTGGCTCAGACTCCCAAATGACCGATTTAGTTGTGAAACGAACGGTTTTCCTGTTGTAGTGCAAATTATTCATGGAAAATCTAGACCCTTCTACTCCCGTAGAGATTGGGAACCCTGACCCTACCCTCTATTATAAATAGAGGGGTACAGGGGGCTTGTCCAGACACACAAGAGACACAACTCAGAACATCAGTTGTTGTGCAAAGTTGTTGTCCTCTCTAGTTGTGGTAACTGAGAGAGACCAAGTAAGTTCTACCCATCCAGGGAGGAACAACGAGGGAAAGACAACTGTAGAAAAGTAACTAGTGGTGGGAGAGTGTGTCAGTGACCCATACACTAACAGAAGGGGACAACTCATTCTAGTCTATTCTTTAGGATGACTAGAGTTCCCAGTAGTCCGTGTTGACTATCTATAGAGGAGGGAGACTTCTACCGCTCAGGAGGACGACAATCAATCATAGTTTGGGTCAACACCAGGAGCTGCACAGGCACCGACGAAGATAGGTGGTTGAAGACTGCACTTGTTGTGAGGTATAGACATTGAGCAAGCCTTGGGACCAGGTATATCTCGCTAAAACCATCCTTCCCATTATATAGATATTGATGCGATCCTTTGGTTATGGGTTTATGGTCAAGTAATTTTTTTTATTTCTGCTTCCTACTTCGACCATGTAAAACCTAACAATGGTATCAAAGCCATGTCATTACTCTATGTTTTGGGATAATCGATATGATCAGATTTTGATTTTTCCATTTTTATTTATTGCATATGATGCAATATTTAAATGACAAATGTGAATATCCGATTAAAACCACATGATCCCAAACTAATATATACACATATGATATGGTATATATGCAATTGATAAGTGTCGCCCTAAAATGGTTTTGATGGTGGATGTGTAGCATGGTTATGGCCTATAAACCCTATGTGCATGTGTGTGGTTGGTTATGGTTGTTTGCATCTCGGTCTACACACCGAGCTCTCTTCTTCTATTCTGAATGTAACTTGAGATAACTCGAGATTCTCTTCTACCATTGCTCCCCTCGAATGTAACTTGAGGTTTCACAAAGATTATGTAAAATAGGATTAGCTTTATTTCTTGTTATGACGAAGATTGAAGATGATCGCTTGACGGACCGTGACAACTGACTAAGGAGAAGTTGGTGGATGGACGAGAAGCCCAGACGATCGGACGTGTCAAACATCTGGAGGAGCCAGACGACCGACTGGAGAAGACCAACCGACCGGCTAAGAGGCGAGTCGATCGGTTCAAAGGTTGAACTAGTCAACTCGGATTGGCAAGAACAAATCTTCATCAATAATAGGTTGCATGTGATGTAGACCTTAGAGGACTGTAGTTCCTTGTGTCTCCAAGGAACTACCATAGGATGGCCATGATCATCCCTTTATCGTTATTGCATGTTTTCATTTGTGGGATATAGCATGTATATGATACGTATTGTATATGTGGTGATTGGATACATATATACATATATAAGCATATTAAAACCCCTCAACAAACATATTAAGTTGAAGATGTCTTCCAAGAGCGGTGCACATGAAAAGCTTGATCGACTAAGTGTGGGCACTCCCTAGCGTGATGCACCGTCTATCTCATGGAAGTGTGATGGTGAATATGTGGGTCTTCCCTAGAAGGGTGCATATTCATTGTGTTGGCGCTTGGGTTAGACTTAACAAGGTGACCTTTATCAGATCAAGCACCTTGAGACATAAAGATGAACATGGCAAGGAGTTGTGCATGGCATCTATCCAAGAATTGCATATGATGCAATTGATAAATGTTACCTACCTTAATAATTGATTATGGATGTTGGCGTTGGCCGGGTAATGACTCAATTGTTTAGGATCTTGGTTCACTAGAAGGTTGTACACTGTAATCTTCTGAATTGATGGTGAGGGCTATCGGTTTGATAAAAATAGTGGGAGTGATAATTAATTAAAGACCTAATTAATATCATCAATTTCCAAATCAAATCAAATCAAAAGAGTTCTGGACTAAAATTGCAAATTTCCTTTTTATAGAATAAATTTCTACCAACAACAATCACCTTTCGTTGCAATCGGTCCTTGAGAAGGACAATAAATGGGAACAACTTCCATGACTGGTTTAGGACGTTGAGAATTGTTCTCACTCAAGAGCGAAAGCTCTATGTCCTAGATACACCCGATCCAGAAGAACCTACTCCCAACGCACCAAAGGCTGAAAGGATGCTTACAAGAAGCATACTGAGAATGTCATTGATGTGAAGTGCTTGATGTTGTGCTAAATGAACTATGAGTTGTAGAGACAACATGAGAACATGGACGTCATTGAGATGGTTCAACATCTCAAGAACATGTATCAAGACCAAGAATGACAAGAGTGATATGATGTCTCCAAGGCAATATTCAAGTGTGTCATGACAGAAGGAGATCCAGTAGGCCCTCACACACTCAAGATGATTGGGTATGTGGAGAACCTAACTCGATTGGGATTCCCTCTAAGCCAAGAGTTGGATACTGATGTGATACTGCAATTGTTGCTAAATTCCTAGAGTCAGTTTGTGATGAACTACAACATGAACAACTTTGACAGGTCACTGACAGAGTTGTTAGGTATGTTGAGGACAGCTGAGGCACAGATGAAGAAAGACAAACACAAATCTGTGATGATGATAAGTAGAAAGAAGGGAAAATCTAAAGGCAAGGGCAAGGGCAAAAGCAAATAAAGGTTCTGATCCTAGCCACCAGCCCAAGTCATCTTCAAATCTCAAAGCCAAGGGAGGGGTGAATAAGGTAGGCAGATGTCACCATTGTCATGAGCCAAGACATTGGAAGAGAAATTTCCCTCTCTACATAGATGAACTAAAGAAGAAGAGGGAGGGGATGGAAGTCTCCACCTCACGTATCATGAAATAAACTTAAAATGCTTCTTTACCTTAGGTATATGATACTAAGATATAGATTTGACATATATGATGTGCAAGATCTGAAAATAAGTAATGGCCTTTGTGAAAGGACCAAGAAGGAACACTCCTCAACATTGGAGCAAGTGTTGTTGCCACAAATAGAAGTACCTTTTAGTTTATTTCATCCCAAAAGGGAAGTAATAGAGTTATTAACTGCTATTTCATTTTGCCAATAAATAGAAACATTTTATTTCTGCATCTTGTAATGGCAATGATGTCTATCAATAAAGATTCATGTTTCAATTTCAAAGAAAAGATCTTTTATGGAAATACCTTATTTATCTTGTGGTACTTGGTATGCATGAGATAAAATAATAATACCTAAAAGTTATCGATGACTCAAACAATTAATTAGCATTATCATCTAAAAAAATGAATGAGAAATTCATATTTAGGTTCCATGTTGATGGATAAACTAGATTCTCTTGGTTAATGAACCATTAAGAGATATGAATGTCTTGTTCATTACGCATGATGACAAGTCAATCTTCACTAGATGTAGTGGGAGAATGACTATTCTATTAGGTATAATACATATTGATGTATATACATACCTATTGGAATAAATGCTAATATTTCAGATATGGTATTTAATGAAATACCAATATGAATATCTTGAAATGTTCAAGAATATCATAAATGAAGAAAAAACTTGGTAAAACTATTAATTCTTTGATATGATCAATGAACATGACACTTAAACCAAATGTTTGAGGACCTTGTGAGTAACTATGATAGTGTATCATAGAGAACTCATGATTAAGGCATAATGATGTCTAAATCAAAGAAGGAATCATACTATAAATAGTAAGAGTATGATTATCAAAAAAATAACTAATCTTCTAGAATTCTTCTAAACAACATTCTTTACACTAAATAAACGTACAAAAGGAGATTAAGAATCACAAATGTTGTGGAATCTCAAATTCCTTATGTAACAGATACACCTCATATATCGAGTAGAAAACACCTTGAGCTTGATGGATAATGATACCCTACAAACTCAAAGGTGATTAATTGGTCATATGATGATGAGCCAATAATCCACCTAGATGATGTTGAGGAACTAGATTTTGAGTTACGTCTTGAGGTCATAAGATCCAAAAATGACTTCCATGTGAACCAAATAAGGTATGACCTTAATGGTAGCACTTATAGGGATAAAACCCATAAGTGCAATTGGTTCTTAAGAGTTAAGACTGACTTGGATGACATTTGAAGAGTTGATTGGTTGAGATAAATTCAAGAGAGTTCAAGGTGTTGAACCTGATGATTTTATTTAACCAATTGCAGTGGCTATAAGCCATAAAGGATCATGCTTGCTATTATAACTTGAAGACTATGAAATTTGGCATATGGATATTAAAACCGCATTCCAAGTAGGAATAAAATGAGGCTGTGTATGTGATATAATCTGAAGGGTTTTATAATTCCATTAATGCAAATGTAGTCTATAAGTTACAAGAGATTAATCAATATGATTGATTAAATACAAGCACTTCAGAACTAGAGTCTTTACTTTGATTATATAGTCAAAAGGTTTGACAGATATATTGAAATAAAGAAGAGATCTGTGATTACAAAGATTTAGTGGGAGTGTATTCATATTCCACATGACGATGAGGAATAAAATGAAAACGATGTAGAAAGACCTTCTTTAAAGGAATAAAGAGAAATGCCCTATGTGATAGGAATAGAGACCTATAGATATAGTTCTTGAAAGTCTCTTGACCTTATAAAGAGAGAGCATACATTGGCAGTCTGTGTAGAAGGGTTCAGTATGCAAAGATTCAATCGGAGAAAACTTGTCCATATTACATGGAGTTAGTCTCTCAGAAGCCTAGTGTCCCAAATTCTTGAGAAGAATAGGAACACATTGATAGATGCCTTGTGCATTCGTAACTGGATATATAATGTATGAAATCATCCCATTATCTTGTATGTATCAGACATGACAAGAAAATGTATATCCATTCATCATCTTGTATGTATAGGACATGACAATATGATATGCTCATCCAGTTATCTAGTATGTATTGGACATGATGAGTGGATGCTTGTCTACTTCTAGTGAGAGTCACTGGAATACCATAAAGAACTTATTTAAGTACTTGTGAAGTATTAAAGGATTAGTTCTATGGTAATAAAAGGAATATTTGATTGTAAATGAGTTACACTGATGCAAGCTTCCAAAATGACAGAAAAATGATTGCAAAATGCAAAATATAAAAGTTATATTCAATTTTAAAGTGAACAAGATTTGTTAAGTGGAAATGTTCTGAGTAAAATTAAAAGGCTATTTAATTATAAAAGGAATGTCGAGTATCCTTGTGTTAAT
Source organism: Alisma plantago-aquatica (assembly GCA_963693085.1). NCBI lineage: Eukaryota > Viridiplantae > Streptophyta > Magnoliopsida > Alismatales > Alismataceae > Alisma > Alisma plantago-aquatica. The sequence continues at coordinate 288,879,345 of OY856411.1, forward strand.
TTCATACAGATGAACTTATAGATATTCCAACCATTGATGGCAAAGTAGAAATACTAAGTCAAACTATGGAGCTAATTGTTAGGAAAGGAATATTAGATAGTATATTACGACAACTCCATCTCGTATGAAATGTCATACAGTGAGGAGATGTGAAACATGCAATATACCGAATGAAGCAAAATGTTGCTAACTCACTTGATTAGCACTAGTGCAACAGAAACAAGTGGGACATGTTTAGATATCACTAAGAATTTGATTTGAAGGTGATTGGCTCTAAGTCCAAGTGGGAATCTATTGGTATGTATGCCTAGAGAGTCAGTCATATGATGATTGGATTGGCATATGTTCTGATTGATTTGATAAACATCAAAGGCAAGCTTCCAATTTATTCGAGCTCAATCAATTATGAGATAAATGATGGAATAGAATAATGTCTAAAGGATGACAATACTCAATTATGTATGTCTTCTGGTTGAGGACGTGAACAATGAGATCATACAAATGCTAAGAGTATGTACATTCTTATAATGTCCCTAGTCGGGTGTCATTGTAGAAGGTTGATAGACAACAATGACACATCAAGATAAGAGTGTGTGTTGGTTGATGATAGTGTCTCATTAGGCATGATATATGATATCAAACCAAGCACATAGATACATGTTATAGAATAGTGTATCAGACAGACAGACCATGAGAGTGGCACATGGAACCATGACTTGGTAGTCAGAATCATCTCTCATAGTGATGGTGGTGATTGTGATTCTTAGACCGGAAATCACTGCACTCATCGAATATGATTGGGTACACTTTGACATCATCAAACGCAGTCTTGAAACATGGGTTGTTATAACGGTGATGATTGAATGGCTTTCACGCATGAGATAGACTGTGGGTGATAGATATAGGATTTGTCCCTCCCAAGGGAGTATGATGTCCATGCCACTTGATAAGCGAGACTGAGAAAGGAATGTGCATGCACATGGAATCAATATATGATATTGATGTCACACATATCTCAGGCAGTCTGCTCTAGTTCAAGAAACATGAATGAACATTGAAAGAATGAAAAATCCATGCCTTGAGTTCATTCAGGATATCAGAGACAAAGGAATTATACATTCACTGGAACACTAATCACAGACTATAGGATTGAAAGTTGTTCTTCAACATTCCTTTTCACTTAGCTAGCACTAATGTGCGACTAGGTACCTCTCTTTGCTTGTGATGTCATAAGCTAGTTATGGACTTTCACTGCCAATGTGAAATGGGACCTATAGGGTGACAAACAAAGGATTAACCTAGAAGCAGAGTTTATCTATGAATTATGTTTGGATTGATTACTAAAGTGTTTAGGTACTCAATCAAACATTCAATCAATAGACTTGATTCAGAATCATCAAGTTCAAGTGTTGAATCAACTAATTAGAATGTTAGATTGATTGAGAACTAAATTGACTGTGTTCTGCACAATCTGGACCACCAATTGACCGATTCACTAGGTGAAACGATCGACTCATGGTCAGTGAGATGACCGGTTCACTCTAGTGAACCGATCAGTTCACTTGGACCAAATGAACAGTGTTGGGTTTTCCCGATTTGTGAGAAACGTTTTTTCATTTCACTTGTTCAATTAGATTGGGGCAAGAATTAATATTTGTGTTAATTAGAAACGAATAAGGAAATTCAAGTGCAGGTAGGTCTGGGAAGTGAAATGACTGATTCACTGGGTGAACCGATCAACTCACACTCCCAACCAATCGGTTCACTAGTGAATTGATCAGCTCACACTCCCAAATGACTAGTTCAATTATGAAATGATCGGTTCGCCTGCCGTAGTGCAAATTATTCCTGGAAAATTTGAACCCTTCTGCTCCTGCACAGACTGGGAACCTTGACCCTTCCCACTACTATAAATAGAGGGGTACTGGGGGCTTCTCCAGACACACAAGAGACACAACTTAGAACATCAGTTGCTCTGCAAAGCTATTGTCCTCTCTGGTTGTGGTAATCGAGAGAACCCAAGCAAGTTCTACCCATCCAGGGAGGAACAACGAGGGAAAGGCAACTGTAGAAAAGCAACTGGTAGTGGGAGAGTGTTTCGGTGACTAGTACGTCGACAGAAGGGGACAACTCCTAGTCTATTCTTTAGGACGACTAGAGTTCTTGGTAGTTCATGTGGACTACCTATAGAGGCGGGAGACTTCTACCACTTAGGAGGATGACAGTCAACTGTAGTCCGGGTCAAGACCAGGAGCTGCACAGACATTGTCAAAGATAGGTGATTGAAGACCGTACTTGCTGCGAGGTATAGTCATTGAGCAAGCCTCAGGACCATGTATATCTTGCTAAAACCATCCTTCCCATTACATAGATATTGATGCGATCTGCTGGTTATGGGTTTATGGTCAAGTAAAAAAAATTGTTTCCGCTTCCTACTCCGACCATGTAAAACCCAACACAAAGCCATTGCCAAGGTCATAAGACTGTTCACATGGTTCCCTGCAAGAACATCATTATCCCTTCATGTCTCATTAAGGCTCATAATCATCACACATGTTTCACACAAGTGATACCACAATCAATCATTAGCTATGATATTCATTCCTCAAAAAATTAGGGTTACAACATTAGGAGATAGAAAATAATTTATCAACATGCCTAATACTCAAGTAAGATATATGTACTTGCAATTAGGATTAGGGTTTCAACATTGTAACCGAATTAGGGTTTCAAAATAGAAATAGATGGAAACCCTAATTATCATCAACTCCAACATTCTTGGAAGCAAATAGGTTAAACATCATCATCAACAAGTCAACCACAAAGTGACCGCTAAAAACACATATCATGACCGCTGAAAATAAGGGTTCATGGTTGTTGAAAACACACGTCGTGACAACTGAAAACAAGTGTCCATGATCATTGACTACATAGATTCATGATTGTTGAAACATAGGTGCATGATCGTTGAAAACATAGGTGCATGATATCTGAAAACATAGGTGCATGATCACTATAAATCAGGGTTTGAGCCCCTTTCAACGACCACATAGAAAGTCCAACTTCAATGACCACACATGGGTCCATCCTTAGCGAACAAAAGCACATCACTATCTTGGTGACCAAGTCATAAAATTAAACTTGGTGATCACAAAAACATCAACATCACAGAGACCTTTAGGAGAGAGAAAGATTAATCAATCACAAGATCATCAAGATGATCATCACCATAAAATTAAAAATCACTCAGGAGCAAGACAAAAGAAGGAGTTCATTATCAAAACCCTAAATCCGATCATCAACATAGGGGAGACCAAAATCATGGCTTAGAGATAGAAAACTACCAGTTAGGATAAGAAGGAAAGCAACACCAAAACCCTAATTTGGATCATCAACATGTGAAGGAAAAATCATGTTATGATAGAGAAACCATCATTTAGCACATGCATGCAAGAATCAACACCTCCATCATCAAAAAAAATAAACATGCACAATATTAGGGTATAGCAAAGGGAAGATCATCTGCTCAAAATTGCCATAGAACATAAACCCTAGATCAAGATATCATCATCATTTACTTGGAACCACATTTTAGAGATATGTTATTTGCATGCATAGTTTAAGTGTAACAATAATCGAGGAGAGGGTTATATAACTCGCCTTGGATGTAAAGAAACAACTCCAACATCAAGGAAGCTCCAAGAAAAGAGTGGAAACCAAGCTTGATCACCATTTCATAGCCAAGCTATCACCAATTCAAAGAGAGAATCAAAACCATAGGTTAAAGGAGCACAAGATGGAGAAAAAAAACCTAGGCCAAAAAGATAAGAAAGAGAGGAGATTTCCAACTCAACTTGAGCACTACCACGGAAAACCATGTATTCGTCTAAGAAAAGAAAAGTTCCTCAAGAAGTACTACCATGGAGAACCATTGATTTGGCATGGAGAAAGAAGAGAGGTAGGTAGCAAGAAAATGAATATCAAGAGGGTTAGATCACTTACCAAGATCAAAGATCACCAAACTATCACCAAAGAAGGGTTTCTCTAAAACCTTAGCTCACAAGCAAGATGGATTGAGCACCAGATCTCCAACACCACCACCAAGAGCAAGGGTCGATGTCCAAGCAAGAAGATAGGTAAGAAGGGTGTAAAAGGATCACTTACATGTAAAGAGAGGGGTATATATATCCAAGGGTAGAGAGAGAAGGGAGGTTAGGTGTCATGCAACATGTTCCACTTGTCCACCATATATCACCCATGCAAGAACCAAACACATGCATGTAGCGTAGGTCGTTAAAACGAAGAAAAACACATGACCTCAACTCCAGGAGAAACCCACGATCGAAGAGAATTTCAGCACAACCCAAAAGTGTTCATAAAGCATACGACCGATGAAGAACCACATAGCTAGGTGAACGCTGAAAATTCCCAGTGATGAAGTTGTTGAAAGGCACAAACATCAAACTAGGGCATCCAAGCAAACCCTAGATCTCAGCACAACATGATACCAAATCAAACCAAGGTATAACAAGGATATAGGGCACCACTCTTTGCAACATGATGCCAAAACATGTGAGGCACAACAAGAATGTGACAAATTGCAAGAAAAACCCTAAACATGGGAAATTGCAAATAGGTCCAAAACAAACACATATAAGCATAACTAGTTCAAAAAACATCCAAACTGGACCAAACTTGAAACAAAAGCTTGTCACATGTTAACAAAGCACATCACATGATTATATTAAGGGTTTAAGAATCTAATTATGCTAAGCAAGTAAGATCATCCAAACAACTAGGTCAGGGGTATTACAACCATAAACCCCTAATAAGGACTTCACCCCTGAAATCCTACATAAATAAAGACAGATACTTCCTACACATCCCATCCTCTAACTCCCATGTGGATTCCTCCATGCCATGGTGATGCCACAAAACCTTAACAAGAACTATATCCTTCTTCTTCAACTTCTTCACCCTCCTATCTAGGATCAACACAGAACCCTCAATATACGACACATCCTCCTCCAACTAAACCTCATCCGGCTATAACGTCAACTCTATATCTGGCTGACATTTCCCCTGCATGGAGACATGAAACACATCATGCAATCTATGAAAATATGGTGGTAACTCCAACCAATAAGCCACCTTCCTAACACGTGCCACCATAGGTAAGGTTCCATAAACTTGGGAGACAGCTTACCCTTATTCCCAAACCTCGAAACACCTTTCCAAAGAGAGACCTTGAGATACACCTTGTCTCCCAGTTGGAACTTCAAAGGTCTGTGACAATTATCAGCATAAGATTTATGTATGTCCTGGCCTACCTTTAGTTGATGTTGTATCTCTTTGATCTTCTCTGTAGTCTATTTTACAGACTCGGGATCCAAAAGTTGATACTCACTTGTCTCATACCAACACAATAGATATTGACAACGCCTCCCATACAAAGCCTCATAAGGTGATATGTCGATACTTCTATAATAATTGTTGTTGTAAGAAAACTCTATCACACTCTAGTGTATATGCCATCTTCCTAAAAGCTGCAAAATGCAAGATCTCAATAGATATTCTAATGTCTGAATGGTTTTCTCAGATTGACCATCTATCTGTAGATGAAATGTTGTAATGAACATCAATCATGTTCCCATAATTGTGAGTAGAAGTTCCTAGAAACAACTGGTAAATTGAGGGCCTATGTCAAACACTATGGTAAATGGAACACCATGCAAACAGACTATGTCATCAACATACACATGTACCAACTTCTTAGTTGCATACATCATCTTGATTGGCAAGAAGTGAGCTGACTTGGTCAACCTATCCACAATAACCAAAATGGAATCATGACCTTTGGTTGTACTAGGAAGACCAACCACAAAGTTGATAGTGATATGATCCCATTTTCACTACGGTATAGACAATGGTTTCAACATTCCTGCAAGTTTCTGATGCTCAGTCTTGACCTAATGAAACACTAGACATCTTGCCACAAACTCATCCACATCACACTTTAAACCAAACCACCAATACAAATCCTTCAAGTTATGGTACATCCTAGTACTACCTGGATGCATCACATACATTGAGGAATGGGCCTCCTCAAGAACCAACTTCCTTAGACCATTTACACATGGCACCACTATCCTATTGTGGAAACACACTATCCCATCCTCTACCTCGTGAATACCATCACGCCTCTCATTTCCCAACTCAGATCGAATATGTTGTATCATAATATCATTTTGTTCTACATCTCTGATCTATTGTATCAACATGGCTTCACCTAAAACTACGCTAACAAGATTGCCAACAAGGAAACCTCCAACTGGATATTCATGAAATGCAACGACACCAACATGTCTTATTTATGGCACACTAAAGAACACATCTATGCCTTCTATGAGATGGAGATGAAGAATACTTCCTGCTCAATGCATCAACTACCACATTTGCCTTCCCTAGATGACAGGTGAAATCATAGTCCTTGATTGACTCCATCCATCTCCTCTGCCGCATGTTTAGATCCTGCTTTGAGAAGATATACTAAAGGTTCTTCTGGTCGGTGAAGATCTGACATTTCTCACCATACAGGTAGTGTATCCAAATCTTCAAAGCATGGAACACAGTCGCAAGCTCTAGATCATGCATTGGGTATTTCTCCTCGTGTTTCTCAAGTCGTCACAAAGAAAAAAAAAATCACATTCTTGTCCTGAATCAACATGCATCCCAAACCATTCTTTGACACATCGCAAAAAACAATATAACTTTTCCCTTGTTCTGGCAGAACCAACACTGGTGCACTGGTCAACTTCTCTTTGAGCAGCTAGAATGAATGTTGACACTTGTCATCCCAAACTAAAGGTACATCTTTCCTTGTTAGCTTGGTTAGGGGTAACACCACAGATTTGAAGTTCTTGATAAACCTCCTATAGTAGCCTGCCAAGCCTAGGAAACTACAAACCTCCATTTGTGTCTTAGGGTTTTCCCACTCTTGAACAGACTCCACCTTCTTCAGGTCCACACAAACACCTCTAGTAGATATCACGTGCCCAAGAAAAGAGACCTCCTTCAGTTAGAACTCACACTTGTGGAACTTACCTACCTCAAGGAGTGACTCTTTTTAGTCACACGATAGAAGAACACCCAACAGAAAGATTCACACTCCCCCATGAATCGAGGATGGTGGGAAAGGATTTTCCCCCTGCCTCAATAATGTCAACATTTGTCGTAGATGATACTCATGTTGCTGGATATCTTTGGAGTATATCAAGATGTCGTCGATAAACACCTCAACAAACTGGTCCAGATATATAGCCTAAACACCTTGTTCATTAGATCCATGAATGTTGCTTGTGCTGGTTAGCCCAAATGGCATAACCACAAACTCATAGTGACCATACCTCATCCTAAAAGTAGAATTGGGTATGTCATCCGCCTTGATCTATAATTGATGGTATCCTAACCTTAGATCTATCTTTGAGAAAATCGCAACACCTCTCAACTGATCAAATAGATCATCTATCATTGGCAACATGTACTTGTTCTTAATTGTGACCTTGTTCAACTATCGATAATCTATGCACAACCTCATACAACCATCCTTCTTCTTCACAAACAACACGGGAGAACCCCAAGGGGAAGTTCTTGGCCTGATAAAGCCCTTCTCTAGTAGGTCCTATATGTTCTTCTTCAACTCCTACATCTCTATTGGTGCCATCCAGTTTGGTGACTATGTTATCGGTGGTGTACCTGGAAAAAGATTGATCTCAAAATCAATCTCTGTCAGAGGGGTGACACTAGGAAACTACTTGGGAAAAACATCCTCAAACTCTCACACCACAGGCACCTCCTGGATACTAGGACTCCCCACCTTGGTATCCACCACATGTGCCAAGAAAGCTTCACACCCCTTCCTCATCAGTCTCCTTGATGTCACACTTGACACCAAGCACATTGGAACAATCTTCCTATATCCTTGAAAGATCCACAAAACATCACTGTCATTAAATGTCTCCACCTTGGAACTATAGTCCAAGACCACCCAATACTTCTCCAAGGTATCCATCCCAAGGTTTACATCGAATCTATGCATGTCAAGTGGCATAAGGTCCACTAGAATGTTGCATCCCAAGAAAGAAAGGACACAAGATGGATATGCCTCCCACAACTTGACAGAGCCAACAAGAGGGGTTTCTAATGGAAAACTATCAAATCTATGAAAAATAGGCAAAGAACAACTACATATCACCTCTCTGGTGATAAAAGAGTGCAGTGCTCCCAGGTCAACCAAAACAGATACAAAAGAAGATGCAGACATGACTTGTCATGACATGTGGATTGACCACTTCCTTCAGCTGACTCATAGCATATAATCAAGTCATCTCCTATTGTCACCTCCATCCTCTACTAGCTTGCCCAGAGGATCATGCCTACGATGCCTGACCATGTTCACTGCCTCCACCACTGTTGAACTATCATTGCTATGAACCCTAATGGCTCTACCTCGACTGCTGTATCACTTCTGCATCCATCATTGGGAAAAACCACTTTGTATGCCCCATCTATCCACACCTAAAATAGGTCTTATTCTCATACCATGGCCTAGACTGCCTTGTCATCGATACTGATGTTGCACTGTGAGCTCCAGCTGGCAGAATGCTACGACCTCTACCCTTGCTCGGTGACCACTGTGACTATAACACTGATATTTTCTCCTACTGAGGTGACGAAAACCTCATCTTCTTGAAGCCTCCAGAAGACTACCCCTAAAAATGAGCCAATCTCTCTTTAGTGTTGGCTTCACACTTCTATATCGCCAGCCGCTCTATCTTCTTTAAGGATTTTGTGAAGGTAGCAAACCACTCTTGGTTCTCTAAGAAAACACCATCATTTTCAACTATATATTCAAACCCTACTCAAACTGTTGGATCCTCTCCTTATCCATCACTACCATGTGAGGACAAACATCAATATCTCCATGAACTTCGCCTCGTACTCATTGATTGTCATTGGTCCCTGCCAAATCTTCTCAAACTATGAGATTTTCTTGCCAAGATACATCTCCAGGAAGTATCAACTCACAAACTCTCACCAAAATACCTCCCAACTAATCACCACACCAGTTCTCTTCTCCTCCTTAATGGCTCACCAATGCCCAGCACTGCCTTTTAGCATGTACATCGTGTGCTTCATCTTGTCCTCTTTCGGTATATGGAGGATCTTAAATGCCTTCTTGTACTCTATCAGCCATATACTGGCATTAGTTGGGTCTGTCATACCTGCATACTTGATGGCTCCCACACACATCAACCTCTAAAAAGTCTTCCCAGAACCCTGAGATTCTACTTTGGGAACAACATCCCCCTCTTTTGGTGTAGGCTCTCTATCCTCCATATGCCAAATCATGGCCATTAACGGTCCAAACATTGACCGAAAAGTGGGATTATCCATAGTTGTTGGGACGAACTAAGACACTTCATGCACTCTATCTACTCTTTCATTCCTCCTTGCACCTCCTCCTGGTGTTGCAACACTACTCTCAGCATGTTATTTATGTTCTCCATACATATCTGCATAAGCATAAGCTATAATCAAATATGTTGGACAACACAAGAACAGACACACACCTAATCATATGTCCCTATAGATTGATACCAACCACACTATGACATCTTGATGCCACACAATGAGATTACTCAAAAACAAAGCACAAGATCAACAACTAAACAACCACATTACCATAAAAGCAGGTAAATTAAAATTGATCCCACATAGACATCAGAAGTGGAAACATATTACATCAAGGTCCATAAACCAATATCATATCACATCATACCATATTAGGTATTCACATCTGTTCAGTGGCCAACTGCCACAATCCTATTACAAAACAACATGTTCATATGTACATGCCATATATATACAACCATGATATACTGTCAAAACATGTATTATTATACAACATCTACAAAACACATCCCTCTTAGACCTGAGAGTACAAGGACAACACTAGGATTCTACTACACAATTAGAAACTTATCCAACCTTCAACAACTACTAATCTTTAGGCTACTCTTCCTTGTCATCATGATCTCTACCATGTCATTGAGGACCGCCTAAAAATGTGGAAATCCACTGGGTGAGACCAACGTCCCAACGAGAGATATAACACACAATCAATTATTATAGTTACAATTGGATGTAATAATAGATTGAGCATTATGAGTAGATTCAGCTAAATGAATAATTAAAAATAAATACACTGGTTAAGAAGATTAAACAGTTATAACTAATAAGCTTAGCAACATGTTAAGAAGAAATATGAAGAACATGTATTACAGTTAACTTCTCTTTCCTTATAATATAACTACTAAGAAGTATAAGAAACAAGGCAAGGATAAACATTCAATGTCAATAATGTTTAATCCTAAGACGATATACTACACGGTTGTATTACATCTTTTATTATGACCCAAGGAGTTCGAGTCATACCACTCAAAGTCCAACCGACCACCGCTTGGTTGCAATACAAGATCGAGGAAAAGTCAGACTTCAAGATCTTCTCCACACTCTGTTAGTACGAGAATGCAACACAGGGACATATCATTCAAACTACCACTAATGACATATAGTCAAGCTAAAAATGTCTAGTCCACCCTTGGTACAGGTCACAGTAGTAGCCACCAGGGTATGCAAAGCAAAACCCTACCACTGAGGTACAACCACAGTTGTCCTCAAATCATACCATAAATATAATCACTGAGACACGACTACAACTGTTCTCAAACTGAGGGCTAGGTATGATCGCAACCATCCTCCCTAAACACTTAGGATCAAGATGTCAAGGACACATGGTCACTTGCATCTCGCAACTCAACAGTATGTGCTCTGAGTTTACCTTAGGAAAACTCATTTCACCGTCTAACAAGTTTTGATATTGACATGGATCTATGGCACAGGGCACTACATGATTAGGGTTTTACTTGATTAATTAATGCTAATTGGGTATCTTTTAACTACATCAATCAAGTTACATACAAATCCTAGAAAGGTTGTACAAAGATAAGGGTAGATTGCAACCTCAAAAGATATAAAACATATAATGCTTAAACTTTTCACATCACAACATGATGTTATTCCACTACCATACACAAGGCCATCACCATTTTAACATTATCATGGGATAAAAATCCCTCATCACATCACCAGAGGATATCACCTCAATTAGGGCACAAACCCATTGCCAAGGTCATAAGACCATTCACATGGTTCCTTACAAGAACATCATTATCTCTCCATGCCTCATCAAGGCTCATAATCATCACACATGTGTCATACAAGTGATAATAGCTATGATACTCATTCCTCAGCAAATTAGGGTTACAACTTAGGAGAGAGAAAACACTTCATCAACATGCTAATACTCAAGTAAGCTAAGCATTGACATTATGTACTTGCAATTAGGGTTAGGGTTTCAACATTGTAACAAAATTAGGGTTTCAAAATAGCAGTAGATGTAAACCCTATTTATCATCAACTACAGCATTCTTGGAAGCATATAGGTTAAACATAATTGTTAACAAGTCAACCACAAAGTGACCGCTAAAAACGCATATCATGACTGCCGAAAACAAGGGTTCATGACTGCTGAAAACACATATCTTAACCACTGAAAACAAGGGTACATGATCACTGACTACATAGATCCATGATCATTGAAACATAGGTGCATGATCGTTGAAAACATAGGTGCATGATAGATGAAAATTAGGGTTTGACCCCCCTTTCAATGACCGCATAAAAAGTCCTTCTTCCATGACCACACATGGGTCCATCCTTGGTGACCAAAAGCAAATCACTATCTTGGCATCCAGGTCATGAAATTAAACTTGGTGGTCATGAAAACATCAACATCATAGAGTCCTTTAAATGAGAGAAAGATTCATCAACCAAAAGATCATCAAGATGATCATCACCATAAAATTGAAAATCACTAAGGAGAAATACACAAGTAGAAGTTTAACATCGAAACCCTAAATCTAATCATGAAAATGGGGGAGACTAAAACCATGTCTTAGGGATAGAAAAACAACGGTTAGCACAAGAAGGAAGCAAGACCAAAACCATAATTTCGATCATCAACATGTCAAGGAAAAACCATGTTATGAGAGAGGAACCATCATTTAACACATCCATGTAAGAATCAACACCTCCATCATCAATAAGATAAATGTGCAGAAGGTTAGGGTTTAGAAAAGGGAAGATCATCTACTCAAAATCACTATAGAACATAAACCCAAGATCAAGATATCAACTTCATTTACTTGGAACCATGTTTTAGAGATATGTTATTTGCATGCATAGTTTAACTATAACAATAATCTAGGAGAATGTTATATAACTCACCTTGGATGTGAAGAAACAACTCCAATAGCAAGGAAGCTCTAAGAAAAGGGAGGAAACCTAGCATGATCATCACCTCATGCCCAAACTAGCACCACCTCAAAGAGAGAAGCAAAAGCATAGGTTAATGGAGCACAAGATAAAGAGAAAAACCCTAGGCCGAAAAGACAAGAAAGAGATGAGATTCCCAACTCAACTTGAGCACTACCATGGAAAACAATGGATTTAGCCAAGAAGAGAGAAGTTCCTCATGAAGCACCAACATAGAGAACCATGGATTCGGCCAAGAGAAAGAAGAGAGGTAGGGTAGAAAGAAAACAAAGATCAAGAGGGATAGATCACTTACCAAGATCAAAGATAAAAAAATGATCACTAAAGAAGGGTTGCTCCAAAAGCCTAGATCACAAGCAAGATGGATCGGCCACCAGAGCTCCAACACCACCACCAAGAACAAGGGTCGTGCTCCAAGAGAGAAGAGAGGTAGGAAGGGTGTAAAAGGAGAACTTGCATGTAGAGAGAGGGATTTATATATCTAAGGGTATAGAGAGATAAAGGAGGTTAGGTTTCATGCAACATGTGCCACTTGTTCACCACATATCACCCATGCAAGCACTAAACACATACATGCAACATATGTCGCTAAAACCAAGAAAAGCACACGACCTCAACACCAGGGAAAACCCATGACCAATGAGAATTTCAACGACCCCAAGGTGTCTATAGAACAGACGACTGATGAAGAACCACATAGCTAGGTGAATGCTAAAAATTCTCTACGAACAAGATGCTCAAAGGCACAAACATCAAACTAGGACATCCAAGCAAACCCAAGATCTCAACACAACATGATACCACATCAAAACAAGGTATAACAAGGCTATCGGGGTTCCACTCTCTCCAACATGATTCCAAAACATGTGAGGCACAACAAGCATGTGACAAATTGCAATAAAAACCCTAAATATGAGTAAATTGTAATTAGGTCCAAAATAAGCACATATAACCATAACTAGCTCAAACAACATCCAAACTGGACCAAACTTGAAACAAAAGCATGCCACGTGTTAACAAAGCACATGCATGATTATATTAAGGGTTTAAGCATCTAATTATGCTAATCAATAAAGATCAGTCAAAAATCTAGATTAGGGGTCTTACACCTAGACCTAGAGATACGTACATGGTGGGGTGGTTAAGAAAATCATAATAGCATAGAGATATCGATGAAAATTGAAAGAATAGGAGGTAGGAGTGGTGAAAAATATGGAAACATTGGAGTAGTGGAGTATCATGGCTTGTCGATGGAAAAGGTCCACTGACATATACTACACTTGGCAACTACACTCCATTCTTGTCATGGTTGTTGGCATGATGAAGGATGTGATTTGGGAGGCTAGATTCTATTCTGGGTAGTTGTGGTGGCCATACTAATGTGAGCCTTGTCCTCATTGGAACCTCCATAGGTCAAGGCACAATAGGCATCGGGTTTGCATATTCAATAAAAAAGGTAATGGAGGAACTGGAAAGGTTTGTTACCATCTGGTTGCGTTGAACTGATGGTGATGTTGAGGATATTAAGTCCATGCCATCCATCATTTGGAACCTATTAGCCATGCAACACCAACAGAATGAGGAGGATATGATTTCAAGAGAATTATAATCACTATATAACTAACAACACCTAAATGTTGGCCCTCCAACCTCCATAAGGGAATAGATGTACATGAGAAGCAAGGGTTTAGGGACAAAAGAAGGGAGAGAAAAAAAAAGAGAAGAAGAAGAAGAAGTAAAGGATTCAAAGGATTTATGATCTCATGATTAATGAGGATCAATAGAGCTAGGTTTTTGGAGATACAAGATGAAAAGGGAAGAGGAGCAAGAAGAGAAGTGGATGGAGGACACAGTGTCTCAACTTTTGTGGTGGTGGTGGTTTTTCTCTAACAACGCCTGGGGTGTGAGGCGAGTTAGGAGCATATGGACATCGATAGGGTTTTTGTGAGGAAGAGAAGAGGAGAGGGAGGAGATCTTGTGGCTTGTTGTGATCGGATGGAGTTGAGTCACGTAGAGAGTGAGAAGAGGTGTGGTGAGTCCAAGCAACACGATAGAGTTGTGACAGTCGTTGCTCCCTGTGTTGGAAGCAGTCATGATGTAGGGGGTAAGTCCCCTTCTATAGATACATAAGAGGAGGCGGGATAATGGGATCACACACATACCAAGTTAAATAGGGTTGCTTGAAAGGAATAAATCATACTTTATTTATAATAATGTGACCCAATATCATATCCATTGAACCTAAGTTCTACTGTGTTTCTTTACTAATTCAATAAACTGAGCAAATGTTTTTTAAAGGATATAAAATTTGACATGTAGGATAATTTGGATATAAGGAACCCTAATTGACCATAAATTTCATTATTTGAATATGTTTCATATAAGATTTTATTTCATATTAAGTACTCTCTTAGTGCATTTAATACTCTAAATTTATCGAGTTGTGACACCATTATTCATATATATATGTGTGTGTATATATATATATTCAAATTCTTTTATCTTTGAATTCTATACAAGTATACGGTGACAAACCATGCCTAATCTATTAATTATTGTACCTATAAATCAACTTATATTGTTTAATCTATTATGATTATTTTATCTCCAAAGTATAATATATAAGGGTACATAAAAGTTCAAGATACTTTATGACCCTAATTACTCCCGACATATTTTGAATTGGGTAAAAGATTTACTATATACTAACATAATCAAAGAGGAGCATAGAATAAGGGATATTTATCCTATTATCCTAGGTTTGAGCATGCTATAACATTCCACCCATTCAAGAGATTTCATCCTCGAAATCCATATGTTCATAAACTAGTATAACAAATATAGGGTCCTAAGTCACTTGATGATGTTAATGTAGTTAACAAATATGTTATAATATACTCATTTGAATGTCATAGTGTGTGGTATGTAACTTATCGATCTATTCATCCATGGCCTTAGCACACAGTTTAATTGCACCTGTGTCATGTTATGAATAGTATATTTTCACTTTAGCTTATTATTCTCACATGGGGGCAACAACGTACATTCACTATGTTTAGCATTCCTAACGTATTTAGATGACTTGCATAATTAGATTCATTCATACTATTACTTTTATAAAAATAGGGTATAGGAGAACTGAGTTCCAACTTTAAGAATTTGATTTTTTCTTTATATTTAAGCTTACCTTACTTATGTTCTTCATTTTAGATGTGTGAATAAAGGCGAAAAAGGTTTAGTTTTTTCAATTAACCTCCACGGTTGTCAATTTAGTAAGGGGTTACCAATTTTGTTTGACATTACTACTAAGAGTTATCCAAGAATTTCTCATTACGATCGCTATTGGATTTGATTAGACCTTAAGTTAAATCATAATGAATAAGGCATTTATGACATTACCCTTTAAAAAGGTCACTTTATATCCTCACTAAAATATGTGTAGATCTACAAATTCACATATATCAAAAACTTATTCTTCATTCTCTCTTCACCACACCTAGGCCTAGTGTCCTAGGTTGATCATGCCAGACAAGTGTTTATTCACTAAAGGTTTCCTATACAACTCAAACTTTCTTGTGATGGTGAATTAGTTCTGAAATCATCGATCAAATCTAGAAAAAGAATTGTACATATTATTTTATTAAAAATATTTTTGGCAATAGCAACTTTGCGATGAAAAATCCAAAAATGTGCCAAAATTGGTCTAACA
Organism: Alisma plantago-aquatica; assembly: GCA_963693085.1. Taxonomy (NCBI): domain Eukaryota; kingdom Viridiplantae; phylum Streptophyta; class Magnoliopsida; order Alismatales; family Alismataceae; genus Alisma; species Alisma plantago-aquatica. Next base: position 288,895,513 of record OY856411.1, read on the forward strand.
ACCAGTCCAATCACTTTTATTTAGACAAACACCTATTTAATATTTTATCTTCATTTCATTCCACTAAAGAAGTTCTTCGAACATCTAAAAAGCTATACCAACACGTTCCTAACTTATAATCATACAAGGGGAGAAAGGTTTTCTAGTACACATGATCAAATTATACTAGTTTCTAATAGGAACAAAATCCATAATTCCTCACTTTGTTGTAATCATAATTTATACATATTGTTTCAGAACATTGGGTAGACATAAGATCATCCACCCATAATAGGAAGAACTTAGGGTTTCTTCATTACTTAGTGGTTTACAACCTTGGTGGTGTCATAAGAGAAAGTGGACTATACAGTTTGATCACCCGTCATCACGGTTACAACATGTAGTAGAGAGATGTAAACTCTTAAGAATGTTTCACTAAACTAATAGCTTCCATTCATAAATCATCATACATGAGGCATAACAAGCCTAAGTGGATGGTATTCAGTCATCAGATAGTTGGAATTGATATAGATATGTTGATTTAATCCATGCTAAATTCAAGGCATTCCTATCCACAGGGATCAAACTCAAATCATCACTTAGCATCAAGGGGGATATCATAATTTTCTAAAAGTTGTTTCTGTGTCTATGTTTGTTATCCATGCATGCTCAATTCTCAAGTGGAGGTATTCAAGACATTTTGGAAAATAATAAAGGGAAGGGACCAAGTGGGAACTAGGATTTAGCCTATCCATGTGTGTTCAAGTCATCCTAACTTCATAGTATTTGAACTAACTTCCCAACTTCATAGTGAAATCCTACCTCCGTCTAGAGGTAGGGGTAACTAGGGTTACCCAAAAATTGAGCCTCATCAATATTAGTGGGTTGAGGAGTGATAGTAACCAATTTAGACAGGATTGAAAACCCTAGTTGGTGTTCCACTACTAGGAAATAGGTATATCAACCACCTCTAAGGGTTACCTTCCTATTTAAGGGTCAACCTAGAATAACTTGAGATAGTCAAGTTATCAAATACTTAGGCTCTGATACCATATTGTAAAGACTGTCACCCAAGAGTGGATCCACTCATCAATAATATAGATATATAACCAGCATATCCCAAAATGGATGGTAGGAAGGATTTCATTCATTTATCAAATGTTATACAAATATTTTAGAGCAAGATAATAATAAGCAGAAGAAAAAATACTACAAAATTCCAAGATAATTTATCTATAATTATTCCTCACCACAGAAAGTGGTATGGCAAAGTAAAAAGGCATACATCAATTGATAGGTAAGGCCAATAGAAGAGGGAAACTCTACCACTCCAAGATATCCTCAAATTTAAAATCCTAAATGTGGTCTTTTTGAGCCCTAGTCATCTAATGGGTCTACCCCTAGCTAGAAAGGGAACAACACCCATGAAATAGGAAATGAGAGCATGTATGACTAAACATTGAGTATGTGCATATAAAACAACATGTGAGCATTAAATTAGTTTACAATTATAAAAAGGATGTTCCCAAGAAAAAAGTGCCATATGAAAGTATGTAATTTCAGCAAAAGACAAATCAAGAGATTGAGGTATAATATTTATGTAGAGAAACATTTGTCATAAAAGAAATATCTTACCTTAACAAACATTCACAATGTCCAAATAAATAGTATTGATGCATGAATAAATAGCATATATTGAATATACCCAAAATAGGGTTATAACACCATAAGATCATGGCCTAATGATGTACGGGTTTTGAGTCGCTTTTAAAAGCCTATTTTACATTCGTTTTGTGCATTTGTAAGTCAATTAGTTGATCATATTTGCATAAATCTTTATAATTGGCTTGTATAATCTGTTTGCATCAAACTATGCCTATTTCATCGTAATTATTTTATTTGATACATTTCTCAGCCTTATACATGGTCGTTATGCATTTTCAGGAGGTCCCAAGTAATCAAGGAGTCGGTGCCACCGAGATGACATCAGGGACAGGGTCTTAGTTGACCAAAAGAGTCGATGCCACCAAGAGAGCATCAGATAGGCAGAGGAAATATCCGCATCAGCTTGGTGCCATCGACTTCCAAGTCGATGGCACCAACTTTTCCAGTGCACGATCATATCTCGATGCCATTGGTGCCACCGACCATCCAGGTCGGTGCCACCGACCCTGCCGGATTTTATCAATCTAAGTGGTTGTCCCGATCCAACAGTCCATAGTGTGTGGTACCGTAAGTTGACCTAAGATTAAAAGAAGGATGGCCAAACCCAAGAAGGATATCATGTTGCACTGCACGATGTCTAGAGAGGAGAGGGAGAAAAGCATAGAGCAGAAGGACATCAGCTGGGAGATTTGAGCACCTTTGACGGACGACTCTTCTACTGAAAGACTGTAGAACGTGTGTTTCTCGAGGAGGATCAACCGGAGCACCTTCTTTCCAGGGGTTCATGAACTTCCTTCATGTTTCCAACATTTTTCTTCTCTCCTTCTATGTATTTGTAATTGAGAACCATGCGGGGCTAAACCCATCCTTTCCTTAGGACCCGAGAGTAGCCCGAGAAATCGTTGTATTAACTTTCTACATGATTTAGTATCAATTTCTCTTTATTCCTGGATATATAAGTGTGGATTTGAATTACTTATCATTGCTTGATCACCATCGATAGGATTACAGACCGATAGTTACTTCGGAAGGGGGAATTAAAAGTTAGAAAAACATAACTTGTACACTTTCCTACGCGTTTCTTGGAAAAGGTAACGTACGGTTAGTGAAAAGAATCCAGAGTTTTCAATAATGTACCTAGACTAAGAATAAATTACCACATACGTGGAATTGGCTTAGATTTAGGTAGTGAATTGCATCGTGGAAGCGAGAAATTTTGACTATAGGCTTTCTATCCAAGTTAGGAGTAGGAATTTATATTAATTCGGTAGAAACGAAATACGACGAGACCCTGTGGTGAAACTGGAAACCCTAAGGAACTCATTTCATTCGAATCAACCATTTTAATATTCTCTTAATTTTCTTTTATTTTTTTCAAACTCATTTCAACTTTTTAATCAGCTTAGTTGATTGCACCGTAGTTAGTAGTAGTCATTGATACTACGTCTCCCTGAGTTTGACTCAAACCTCACATAGGCTTGTATTACTCGACGTGTGCACTTGCGTTTCTACACAAGGTTTTGGCGTGTCAAGTTTTTGGTGTCATTGCCAGGGAGACGGTGACGTTTCAGCACTACGAGTGCTGCGGTCGGCCACTCTAGGCCACTTTTTAATTTTTATGCAATTGTATTTTAATCTAAAAGAAAAAATAGTTACTGCATATTCATATCAAATTTTCTTTGATAAGTACCTTGACTAACTATTTTCAACTTTTCAGGTACTAGTGTATGGTGATAACAAGGACCACAGATTACGGAGAAGCTACACTTGAGGTTTCGGTCATTGTCGAATCTCCAATTCAAACAACTTCACTAGAAGGCATACCATTGTCACCCAGGCAACAAGCAATGGGGGACAGAAAACCAGGAGCAGAAAGGACTATTTGGGAGAGGATAAAGGCATCCTCTTCAGCTACACATATAGGGCCTATCAAAAAGCAGAATGTGAATGTACCTCAATATAAGATTGATTCAGGTCTGATTGCACTCGTCAAGCCACAAACATTCTATGGGAATGCTCATGAAGACCCAGTGGCCCATATTAGCAATTTTATGGAGATCAGTAATATGGTGAAAGTAGATAGGTTTCCTCAAACTGCCATCTATCTGAAGTTGTTTCCATCAATGCTGGTTGATTAGGCAAAGAAATGGATGCACAACCTGCCAAAAGAGTCGATCGAGACATGGGATCAAATGGTAGAATCATTCTTTGAAAGATATTTTCCTCCAGAGAAGACCAATGAGCTGATTAAAAACATCCACAATTTTAAGCAACATGCATCTGAATCATATTCTGAGGCATGGGAGCACTTTCAGATCATGCTTAGGAAGGTCCCGCACCATGGAATAGATTTGGAGAATCAAGTGAAGATGTTCTACTTTGGACTCCGCAAAAGTGAATGGACCACTTTGGATAGTGCAGGCTCGGGTTTCTTTCTTAACAACCCGCCCTCAACATGTCAGGATACTTTGAAAATTATGGCAAAGAATCAAGCATGGGGAAATGAGACAGACAGTCTAGAGCAGATCAAGAGCATAGGGGAATCTAAAGTTATCACATGTTTGAATGAAAAGCTTGACTTGATAGCAAAGAAGCTGCTAGAGAAGGATAATAACTCATCGGATGAAGAAGGCTAAGTGAAGTATGTGCAGCAGCAAGTCTACATGAACAATGACTACGCATGGAGAAAGGATCCCAAATTCTCATGGAAAGATCCAAATAACTTCCTACAGGACCCCGATCAACAAAACCAACATAGGAACAATCAGCAGTAGTGACCTGTAGCAGAGGAGACCACCAATGAAATTCTCAACCACATAGTGAAGCAAAATGAGAAACTTATAAATAATTTCCAACGTGATCTCCATAACCAAGGGGCCCAGATGAGGGGCTTTGAGACAACTTTGTCTTAGTTAGCAGCAAATGTGGCATCTTTGAAAAAGCCTACGCAACAAGGTTTTCTAGGAAACATTGATACTCCAACAGGAAACCAATAGGTGAAGGTCATACTACTGAGAAGTGGGAAGAAGACATTGACTCCACAGACAGTGGAGACTGAGGTGACAAAGCCCATTGATAGTGGTGACTCAGTGGAAGAGCAGGCTCAAGTAGAACCAGAGGCAGACAACACAGGGGAAGAGTGAAATCAAGAATCTTAGGTGAAAAAAGAGGAAGTCATATGTGCCACCACATTAGAGGGCACAGACGGTACCGGTCCCATATCCTAATAGCTTGAAGGCAACAAAGACGGATCAACAATTCAAGAAGTTTCTAGATATCTTTAAAAAGCTTTCTGTGAATATCTTGTTGATTGAGGCAATTGAACAAATACCCTCATACGGTAAGTTTTTGAAGGATATCATTAACAAGAAGAGGAAGATTCCAGATGATGAAGTAGTTGTACTGAGAGAGTAAGTCAGTGTCTTTATCTTAGGTACACTACCACCAAAGAGACAGGATCTCAGTTGTTTCAACATCATGTGCTACATCGGGATGGCGAGGCACTCTGTGATTCAGGAGCAAGCATCAACTTGATGCCCTTATCTACTTTTAAGAAGCTTGGCCTCAAAATAGCTAGGAAGAATAGCATGATGATCTAGTTGGTAGACAGCTCAGTGGTGACACTGTACGACATTTGTGAGGATGTGCTTGTCAAGGTGGACCAGTTTGTTTTTCCTGTAGATTTTGTAGTAATGCAGATACAAGCTGAATAGGGCAACGAGCTTCTTTTAGGAAAGCCCTTTCAAGCAACAGCTGATATGATCTTAGAGATGGGAAGAGGCCGCTTGACTATGGGAATTAAATATGACAGGTTTGAGATAACCATGCCGGATAATTCCAAGCCATCCAATGCTCAGAAGCAATGCATTATGATGAAGCACATGGATAGAAATATCTCGTTGTTCTTGGGAAAACTATTTTTGGACATGGCACATGTTATAACAAAGGTGGACAAGGGTACACTCACTATGGACATCATTGAGAACACTAAGGTGGTCTCACTTGCTAAGGTAGTAGGGCACCCGGATGACGACGATGAGGAATCGGGTCTATCTACTGTGTACATGGATGGAAATGATTCCCTACTACAAATCCATCCATAGCTCCCGCTAGAGGCTTCTCTAATGAACCACATGGATGATTTTGTTCGGGACTGGTCACTGGAATAATGTGCAAGGCTACTGAAGGCGTTGCCATGTCATTACACAAGGCACTTTGAGGACTTGGGACCGCTGCCACCTCCATTGGTTTCTTCACTCCTAAGCTTTCCCGAGTTAGAGCTGAATTCGTTGCCACCTCATCTAAAGTTTGTTTTTCTAGATGTTGAGGAGAAGCTACCAGTCATCATATCTACATCACTGAGTAACTCAGAAGAAGAACAATTGATCAATGTGCTAAAGAATCACCGAGGTGCATTTGGGTGGTTTGTGGCTGATATCAAGGGGATTTCTCCCACCTTATGCCAACATAAGATTTGACTAGACGAAGGAGTACAGCCGGTCATTCAACCTCAACGTCGCGTAAATCCAATAATGACAGAGGTGGTAAAGAAGGAGGTAATCAAGCTACTGTCAGCGGGTATAATTTATGCTATTTCTGATTCCATGTGGGTTAGTCTAACATAGGTAGTGCCAAAGAAGGGGGAATTATTGTCACCACTAATTCATCTAATGAACAAATAACCACTAGATTAGTGATAGGGTGGCAAGTTTGCATTGATTATCGTAGATTGAACACTGCCACACTTAAGGACCATTTTCCATTGTCGTTCATTGATCATATTTTGAAGCGACTCATCGGTCGCTCTCACTTTTGTTTTCTTGACAGATATTCGGGCTATAACCAGATTTTAATCGAGCCTAAGGATCAGGAGAAGTCTACGTTCACCTGCCCTTATGGCACATTTGCATACTGCCGCATGCCTTTCGGGTTGTGCAATGCACCCGATACTTTTCAGAGGTGTATGTTGGTGATTTTCTCGGATATGGTGGAAATATGTCTTGAGGTTTTCATGGATGATTTCTCTATTTATGGGATGTCTTTTGATGATTGTTTGAAAAATTTAGATAAGGTTTTGTAGAGATGTGAAGACGAACATTTAGTGCTTAATTGGGAAAAATATCACATGATGGTTAGCGAGGGCATAGTGTTAGGCCACAAGGTTTCTTGTAAAGGATTGGAGGTGGATCCGGTTAAAATAGAAGTGATTTCAAAACTTCCTCCACCAACGTCAGTGAAGGCGGTTAGGAGCTTTCTAGGCCACATCGGGTTTTATCGTTGATTTATAAAGGATTTTTTGAAGATCATTAAACCATTGTTGGAGCTTTTAGAAAAGGATGTTGAATTCAAATTTGATGAGAGGTGTTTAAAAGCTTTTGAGATTTTGAAAGAAAAACTCATATCCGCACCGGTTGTGCAGGCTCCATATTGGAGCCAACTGTTTGAGTTGATGTTTGATGCATCAGACTATGTTGTGGGTGCGGTGTTGGGGAAATGCCTAGACAAAGTTCCTACAGTCATATATTATGCATCTAAAACACTTAACGACGCACAACTTAACTACACCACAACTGAAAAAGAGTTACTAGCTATTGTCTTTGCTTTTGAAAAATTTAGACAATATCTTGTGGGGGCAAAAGTGGTGGTGTGGACTGACCTTGCGGCTATTAAGTACTTGCTACAGAAGAAGGATGCTAAACCAAGATTGATTAGATGGATCCTTTTATTGTAGAAGTTTGACATTGAGGTCAAGGATAAAGTAGGGATGGAGAATGTGGTGGTTGATCACCTATCTTGATTGGAGAGGGTAGATGAGAAGGATATTAATATACCCATTCTAGAGACTTTCCCAGATGAGCAGTTGTTCACCCTTAAGCAAAAAGATCCTTGGTTTGCTAACATTGTGAATTATTTAGCTTGTCAGGAATTGCCTGTCGATTGGGGTATAAAGAAAAGAAGTGATTCTTTCATTCTTTGCGCTATTATTTTTGGGATGATCCTATTTTGTTGAAATAGTACAGGGATTGAATTTTGAGAAGATGTGTACCTGAAGGAGAGTAGTGTGTTGAAACATTGCTACACACTGCCTACAGGTGGACACCATGCTAGTTCTAGGACAGCCACAAAGGTGCTCGAGAGTGGGTTATATTGGCCGACCCTATTCAAAGATGTTATGATTTTGTGCATAGGTGTGACGCATGTCAGCGGTCAGGTAACATATCAAAGTGGAAGGAGATGCCCTTGAATGTGTTTCAAGAAGTAGAGGTTTTTGGTTTATGGGGTATTGATTTCATGGGACCCTTTACATATCAAAGTGGAAGGAGATGCCCTTGAATGTGTCCTCTAATTCTAACCTTTACATCTTGTTGGTTGTAGATTACGTGTCAAAATGGGTGGAAGCGATTCCAACCCACACTAATGATGCAAATGTTGTATGCAAATTTGTTAAGGATCACATTTTTTGCAGATTTGGAGTGCCAAGGATGATTATAAGTGATGGGGGAACTCATTTCACCAACCAGAAATTTGGAGCACTTTTGAACAAGTATGGAGTGACACACCGTGTGGGTACACCTTATCACCCACAAACTCAAGGACAAGTCAAGATTTCCAATCGTGAGATCAAAAAGATCCTTGAGAAGACGGTGTCGTCTAGTAGGAAGAATTGGAGTGAATTGTTAGTAGATGTGCTATGGGCCTATAGGACTGCCTATAAAACACCCATAGGAACTACACCTTTTAGTTTAGTCTATGGCGGGGCATGCCATCCTCCTGTGGAATTAGAACATAAGGCTCATTGGGCGTTAAGAAGGCTCAACTTTGATCTCGATGAAGCAGGTAGGACAAGGATGTTAGAGTTGAATGAGCTTGATGAAATTAGGATGAATGCCTATGAGAATTCAAGATTGTATAAGGAAAGAACTAAGCAAATTCATGACTGACATATAGCAAGGAGAGTCTTTTTACCGGGAGAGAGTGTATTGCTTTTTAACTCAAGGTTGAAATTACACCCCAGAAAATTTGGGTCTAGATGGAGTGGACCATTCATTATAGAAGAAGTATTTCCACATGGAGCGGTTAGAATCAAAGAGGGAGAGAGATCCTTCTTAGTCAATGGCCAAAGGCTGACACATTATTTTGGGGAAGATTTCCATAGAAAGGAGCATGAGTGAAACTTATTGCCCCTAATTAATCTCAAAATAATAGATTTGTCTAGGCAAAGACGTTAAACAAGGGCGCTTGTTGGGAGGCAACCCAACCATTCGGATGTTCGTTTCCTTTATTTTCATTAAGTTGTTTTAGTAGTACTTAGTTCTTTTTAAATTTTATGTAAAAATGAAACCCTGACTCATTTGTTGAGTGTGCAGATTGTGGTTGAGTCACTGCCACTTACTTCCAAGTCGATGGCACCGAGATAGGGTCAAAGAGATGGGAAATTCAGCTGACACAAGTCGGTGCCACTGACACACATGTCGGTGCCACTGACACTTCTGAAGAAAGTGCAGGAAAGTGGGCTCGACTAACTGATAATTCGTCAGTACCACTGACACCCATGTTGGTAGCACCGACTCGGCTAAGGTCCCAGGTTCGATGGGTGTGTCATTGCACCGAGAGAGAAAAAAAATCAATCATAGAGTCAATACCACCGACCCCATCGTCGGTGCCACCGACTGGGGAAAACACTGATCCATGGGCACCCCTCATCTACGACCCAGATGTGCCCAAGTGGACAATCGGTAGATTTGATCCCACCTAAAAGTCAGTTCCACCGACTCATCAGCAATCCAACAAGTTTAGATCGGGCACCGACAGCTATTGATACACTGAAGGCTCGGATCCGCCGCCAGAAGTCGGTGCCACTGACTTCATGTCGGTGCCACCGACCCCATTGTAGTAGAGCGGCATCAGCCCTATATAAGGGAGGTTGTGGTTTCATTTTCTTTCACAACTCGAAAAAAACACTACTCCCATGAGTACGAGCAACTACTCCGAGCATCCAGAGGCTTCATCGAGCTCTTCTTTTCTCAATCTTCTTCCCCGATCACTTCATCATCATGGTGAGACGAGGACGACCCCCTGACACTCTTACGCTATGACCCTGCCTCAGCCACCCTATGATGAAAGTGAGGAAGGTCTATGAGGAGCTTTCCAAGTGGACATTCACACTGACAAGATACGACAATTGTCAATTGCTCGAGGACATGGGCTTCATCGACAACATGGCGGTCGTCCTCGAGTGATAGGAGTTTGATGGCAGGTCTGTGAATCCCATCTTTGGTGGATGGCTAGCATACAAGGAAATCATTATCGAGTTCATGGCGTCCCTGGAGATATTAGTCACTCCTAATCAATCATGCTTGTCAAGCGGCGAATGGAGAGAAGGAAAGGTGGATTTTCATCTTTACAACACCAACTACTCCCTTACTCTCTGTACCTTCAACGACATCTATGGGTGGCTGCATGTGCCTTGCCGTCAGCCCGAGAACATTGACTTTGATGCCATCTGGAAGGACCTTGTAACGGTGCCAGAGGGTAAAAATCTGAACTTCCACCATAGTTCCTTGGCGGACCTCGAACATCCATTTGTTCTAGTATTCTTCCTCCAACACATTATTGCGGTGAGGCACAATGTCAGGCGGGCCACGCCTATACTTTTTGGGGGACTTATCACCCCTATTTCTCTTCACTTGGTCCTCTAAATTCCATACTTCACTTTGACCACCTTCATTTCAAGCAGGTGGGCCTCATCACTATGGAAAACAACACAATCTATGCCATATGTTCGGTCTATGATACTTTCTACGAGCGTCGACTTCCTGATCCTATCTTCAACATCAGACATGTTGAGCACTATAGATGGTCGGCTGCGGATGACAAAAATGTTGGACAACAAGAAGTCAATGTTGAGGAGGAAGAAGAATCAAGCGATGACGTGGAGGAAGTGGAGCCCACCATTCCTATTACACATAGAGTGGCTCCACAGAAGCATCCTCGACATTACACTGCCTTGTCATCTTTTTCTCCGCCACCCTCTCAAGAAGGAGAGGATGCTTACTCTATGGCGGGTATGTATTCTATGATGTAGGATATCCAAGCACATCAATAGCAGCAAACCCAATCTCTGGCTGGTATTCAAGACATGCAAGGTAGGCTATACACCAACCAGTAGGCAATTTATGAAAATGAATGTCTTCTCTTGGCCAACCAAGAGAACATGCATCAGCGTCTGCAACAGATGGAAAACTATCAGCAGTTGTTCTTCGACCATTACTGGAGCCAGGGATATTTTAGAGCATACCCGATGCCACTGGATATGCCTTCGTCTGACCCGATCTTTCAGGGGATGTTTCCTCCCTAAGACCCCACTCAGCCACCGCCACCACCATTTTAGTCTGGTATCACTATTCCACCCCTTAAGTTGGGATTTGACTATGAGGCCATAGTCATACTCAAGCTTGGGGGTTGCTGGAACAACTTCTTAGTTTTTATTTTCTTTTATTTTAGTTTTTTTTCTTATTTGATTTATTTTGAGAAAATTAGTTAGTTTTCTTGTTAGTTTTTTTGTTATGTAGGATCCACAATCTATCTAGTGTAATCTGTGGAGAAGTAAATGCATGGTTTCAATTGAAAATATCAATCTCTGGGATGGGTGCAATTTTAAAAAAAAAATGTGAGCTTATCTTGTGAGTAATCAAGTCACATAACTGAGGAAGTGCTTGAGTAAGTCAACTTCAGGACATTAGAGCATAAATGACCATCTAATTTTTCTAGGAAAGTGATTTATAAGGATTTTTGAGCCTAAATAGATCAAAAACTAACGTGACCTTAAATTAAAATTTAAGAAAGAAACCCCTTGATTACCCTGTACATAGGTCATTATAGAGGGACATATGATTTTTTTTCTGAAGGTTTTGTCTTTTAGTTGTGTGATCTCACCCACCGCATACTTTTGATTCACACTCCACCATAAGAGGATCGAGCACATATTGTCATTCTTTCTCTTGATTGCATTTACATGACATAGTAGATCTTGCATATAGTTGTGTGCTTTTATGTGCATAAAAAAATGAAAAACAAAAAGAAACATACATGTACAATAGTATTCTGGTGCATGTTTTGTGTTGCATAACATCTTATTTTTGTAGTTGCATATGCATTACATATCATCTTGCATAAAGATCATGTTTAGCTTCTTCTCTACTATAAAAAGGTAGTGATTGTGCCCATTCTTTGAAAAAAAAATGCATTGACGTACATTCAACATGCAGTGCAAGTAGAAGCCCAAAGCAAATTTATCATGATTAGGAGGGAGCTTAAATGAAAAAAAAAAGGAAACAAATATTTAATTCTAGAAGTTCAATGTCAGAAAATGGGGAACAAGGGCACAATTCTACCTAATCATAAAGAAGAGTTAGCACATGGTGCAGTCTTAGATATTTCGTCTTACTTTGAGATGAAATGGTAGTGCATGCATCATTATACCCCAATGATTGGGCATTAGGAGTATTTTTTAAATTTTCATCATCATAGGCCCATCATAATTTTGATTGCATGAATGATTTTATATGCTCATGATTCTTCTGTAGCCACCTATTTCAACTACATGTTGCTCTTATTGGTATGCCACTCAGATGATTGTCTCCTCATTCATTGTTTTATCAGGAGAACTACTTCCATGTAGATGGTAGGTAGAGAAAAGAGCAACGTAGATAGGAGGTTACACGATGCATCAAGTATGAACCGAACAAGTCTATCATATTAACTGCTTTAACTGGTAGTGTCTCATTGATTGGGGGCAGATATCTTGGATAGAGATTTTTGGTCGCCTATATGGTAGTTAGTGTTCAGTGGTCGGTAAAGGATGGAGGAGGACCGAACGATGGAGACTTTTTAGATGTACCTTATGCATTATGTCCTTTAGCTGACTTATCTCAATCACATCCAAATGTGTTGTTACTCGAGGATGAGCAAGATTTCAGCTTAGGGGAGTTTGATGTACGGGTTTTGAGTCTCTTTTACAAGCCTATTTTACATTCGTTTTGTGCATTTGTAAGTCAATTAGTTGATCATATTTGCATAAATCTTCATAATTGGCTTGTATAATCTGTTTGCATCAAACTGTGCCTATTTCATCATAATTATATTATTTTATACATTCTCAGCCTTATACATGGTCGATGTGCATTTTCAGGAGGTCCCAAGTAATCAAGGAGTCGGTGCCACTGACTATCCAGGTCGGTGCCACCGAGATGATGTCAGGGACATGGCCTTAGTCGACCAAAAGATTCGATGGCAACAACTGCAATAGTCGATGCCACCGAGAGAGCATCATAGAGGCAGAGGAAATATTTGCATCAGCTTGGTGCCACTGACTTCCAAGCTGGTGGCACTGACTTTTCCAAAGCATGATCAGATCCTGATGTTGTCAGTGCCACCAACCCTGCCGGATTTCAACAATCTAAAGTGGTCATCCTGATCCAACGGTCCACAGTGTGTGGTACCATAAGTTGACCTAAGATTAAAAGAAGGACGGTCAGACCCAAGAAGGACATCATGTTGCACTGCACGAAGGCCAGAGAGGAGAGGGAGAAAAGCATGGAGCCAGAGGACGTCAATCGGGAGATTTGAGCACCTCCAACGGACAATTCTACTGTCGAAAGACTACAGAACGTGCATTTCTCGAAGAGGATCAACCGGAGAACCTTCTTTCCAGGGGTTACACAAACTTCCTTCATATTTCCCATGTTTTTCTTCTCTCCTTCTATGTATTTGCAACTAAGAACCATGCGGGGCTAAACCCCTCATTTCCTTAGGACCCGGGAGTAGCCTGGGGAATCATTGTATTAACTTTCTACATGATTTAGTATCAATTTTTCTTTAATCCTGAATATATAAGTGTGGATTTGAATGACTTATCATTGCTTGATCCCCATCGATAGGATTACAGACTGATAGTTACTCCATAAGGGGGAATTAAAAGTTAGAAAACCATAACTTGTACACTTTCCTACGCATTATTTGGAAAAAGTAACGTACGGTTAGTGGAAAGAATCTAGAGTTTTCAATAATGCACCTAGGCTAAGAATAAATTACCACAGATGTGGAATTGGCTTAGATTTAGGTAGTGAATTGCATCACAAAAGTGAGCAATTCTGACTACATGCTTTCTATCCAGGTTAGGAGTAGGAATTTATATTAATTTGGTAGAAACAAAATACGAAGAGACCCCGTGATGAAACTAGTAACCCTAAGGAACTCATTTCATTCGAATTAACCATTTTAATCTTCTCTTAATTTTCTTTTATTTTGTTCAAACTCATTTCAACTTTTTAATTGTCTTAGCTGATCGCACCGTAGTTAGTAGTAGTCACTGAGACTGCATCTCCCTAAGTTCAACTCGGGCCTCACATAGGCATGTATTACTCAATGCATGCACTTGCATTTCTACGCACGGTTTTGGCATGTCACCTAAAAAGTGAGGGTAGAAATACATACCTGGGAAATTTTGCATGCCCTTTATAAGTATGGTTGTATGTAAGTATCAGTATTCTAGTCAAATGTTTAGCATGCACAATTATAGTGGATAGACTAGAATTTTGATTCATAATTCACATCAACTATTACAATCATAGAAAGAGGGTTCAAAGACCCATTTAAACTAAATTATCTCGAATTTCACTTATCAAATGAATAAGATTTCAAAAAAATGGAAATGCACATGCATGGATCATTAACTTCTATGAGATGGTGATGACATTAATCTGTGTTGGTCAGTTTGTACATCCAAAACAAGTAGTGAACACAATTTTTGTTCAATGTGCTCACCTCCTAGGACTTGACTGAAGCTAAACCTAGTGGTTACGTGGATTAAAATGCATCCAAGAACTTTAAAATTTTTCACCATGGTTTGTAGTTGTGACTACAGTTGCAACCACCATTGATAGGGTCAAGAGGGGTGATATCTCTTCACTTTCTCAAGCTTTTGGAACTAGGAAAGGCACCATCATGAAGTAGGTCATAATAAATGAAGTGGGCACTGAAGGCTGTCAGAACTGTGTGGTGGCATTGGGTTCATATTCTTTAGAATAGTAGACCTAAACTTGGAAATTTGCATGTGGAGGGGTGGTTAAGCAAATAATAATGACGTGAAGATCTCGATGGTGCTTGAATCAAGAGTAGGTAGGAGTGATGATAGATATGATGATTTTGGGTAGAGGTATATCATGGCTTGCTGGTAACCAAGGACCGGTTATAGCCATTGTGTCTGGAATTTGTGATGCACTTATGTCATGGTTTTTGACATGATGAAGGATGGGATTTAGGTGGCTAGATTATGATACTGATGGTGGTGTCCAGCATACTAGATAAGAGAGCATGTGATCGTCATCCTTGTTGGAACCTCCATAGGTCAAGGCATAGCAAGTGGTGGGTTTGCATATTCAAGGAAAAGGTGAGAACTGGAAAAGTGTGTTACCATTTGGTTGTGTTGAACTAGTCATGGTAAGGTCAAGGATGTTGGTAGGTACAAGTCCTCAAAACCTATTGGCCATTGATATCCAATAGGAAGAGAAGGACATGAGGCTGAGGAGGAGATGATTTCAAAAAGATGACAACCACTAGATAACTAACGACACATGGTTGCAAACATGACAACCGCCACAAGGGAACAGAGGTAAAGAAGTGACTATAGTTTAGGAAATGAAGAAGAGAGAAGAAGTATAATAAAAGGCGTCAGTGGCTTGTTGACCTCACAATAAATGAGGAGTAGTAGATATAGGGTTTTATAGATACAATATGATGAGGGAGGAGGAAGAAGAAGAGAAGAGGAGGTAGGACATGGTGGCTCAACTCTTGTGGTAGGGGTGGTTCTTCTCTAACACCGACTGGGTTTTGAGGAGAGGGGCGGAAAATGGACGTCACTAGGGTTTAAGGATGGGAAATGGACGTCACTTGGGTCTGTGTGAGGAATAGAAGGAAAGAGGGAGGAGATAGTGTGATATGCTGTGTTTGAATGGAGTTGAGTGAATGCAGAGGGTGAGAAGAGGTGAGGTGAGATGAAGCAATGTATGGTGGGGAGAAAGACAGAGTCACCACAATTATTTCTCCCACTACAGGAAGTGGTCACGGGGTAGGGGGTGAGTCCCCTTTAGTGGATCCATGCAAGGAGGCGTGATAGTGGGATCATAGATATCTCAAGTAAAATAGGATTACAAGACAAGCGATAAATCATAATTCAATAATAATACTACCCAATATTATATCCATTAAATTTTTTGTTGTAATGTGATTCATTATTAATTCACTTGATTAAGAAAATGTAATTACAAATGACATAAAATTTGCATGTAGGATAAATTGGATATGAGGAATCTAAATTGGCCATCAATTTCATATTTTGAAAATTTTTCATATCATATTTTATTATTGTATATTAAGTACTCGCTTAATGCATTTAATACTCTAAATTTAACTGACTATGACACCATAAATCATACATATGTATGTATATTCAAATCATTTTATCTTTTAATTCTAGTAATATTATAGGGTGCTAAATCATGTCTAATCTATTAATTAGTGTATGTATACATCAACTCCTAATATTTAATCTATTATGTTCATTTTATCCTCAAAGCATCATATATAAAGGGTAATTATGAATTCAAGATATTCTATGACCCTAGTTACTCCCAACATTTTTTGAATTGGGTAAAAAGGTACTATATATTAACATAATCGAATAGCGGCATAAAAGAAGGGGAGTTATCCTATTAGGCTAGATTTGAGTATGTTATCCATATATCCATCTCTTGTTTGGGCATAAGGGATAAAAGGATGCGGACTTCCCAAATTCCTACCTACTTTGTTTTTCTAGGAGGGAGAAATAGTTATTGACAAAAATTGAATTTTGAGTTGTGTTAGTAGATGCTTGTTGTGAATTAGTCTTTGTTTTCTTTTTGCAACTCATATACTTGTATATTTATTTTGTTGAGATTTATTATCAGAACAATCTTTTTTTCATACATGCTACATGTTGTCTGATCGTATCTCTTTTGTTCTACTATGCATGTATGTATGCTAGGAGTACAATTCTTTGTTCTATGTATACTTATAGGAAACTAAAAAAATGCCAGTGTTAAAGCGTATTAAACACTTTTGGTTTCATACAACCAAAGTTTTATATCCTTTTTCTCAACATTGCATAGAGAAAGAATATGATCTTTTTGCATTATTTGTTAACTATTTTCCAATCATATTTATCTCTTAGAGTGTAATGTAAAAGTGATGATTTAGTATATACAACATTAAAGCAATTTCCTAGGGCACTGTTATCATTGTTCTTTAGGTCAAAGTGTATACTTGATGAGGTCAGATATGTTTCCAAGTCACTTATATTTCTTTTTCCTTTCTTACCCTATATCTTGTCATCATTTTTTGTTTCATCTTGGGCTGATTTGACATGATCATCTGTTGATTTAATGTAGCAATATCACTAGTACTGACTTCCTTCTTCCTACAGTAATTGTCCTTAATGTAAGTCTCATTTAGAGCAATGTATTATGTGTCCTTGCAATGAAACTATGTCCGTAGACCTCTGCATGATCATGTGAAGTTTTTTCATCTATATATGTTGTTTTTGTTTCACCAAAAAAATTCTGACTTTTACTACGAAAATCATGAATTGGAGATTCATTAATAAAATAATCATCATTGTTACTTTTTTGTAACTCTCTAGTGTCATGATCATCAAATCCCAATGGAGGGAGGATATTCATGTCTCTGTTAATCATCTCGATTAGTGGATCATATCCATTACCTTTGATATCAAAGAGATCCATGTAGATCTTGTTTTTCTAGGCGGGGATAAGGGAGAAAGTGTTATACATGGCCATTTTAATGTCTTCTATGTGCTTGTTCCATTCTCAAGATAATATCAAATGATTGTTGTATTGCATAGGATGGGGAGTTCCAATTTCTATTTGAACCCAACCTGGGTTAATCTCAAGTCATGTCATTGCCACATAGGGAGAAGGGAGGCCTCCTTTTTATAGGAATTTTGATAGTGTAATAGGTTTTGAGATCCATCACCCACATGTTGTTGTCGCGGGGGGGGGGGGGGTGGGGGAGGGTCACGGTTAGGGATTGTTCTTGCTTTCCCTTTTTTGTAGGAGGCATGTTGTTATATAAATAGTCCAAAGCTATATTATCCTAGCTGAGGGATCGATGTTGGTGGGAATATTAATTCCATCATGACTCTTGGCAAGAACCAGCTCATCTTCTAGTTATGCTTAAAGAATAGATAGAGTCAGAATAAGGACATATGATGCCTCGGCCATCTCCTCCTCCACTACAACGATGTTAGAGACATAAATGGGTCTACATAGAGGAAAGAAGATGATACAAGAGGAAAGGAGTGGGAGTAAAACAGACACATGGGACATACCTTGCTACAAAAGAACTATTGGTAAAAAACAAAAACTTGTCTCAAGATTAAAAAATCGGCTTCAAAGGAGCTGATTAGGTGACCAAACATCAAACACGATAGGCGGCAAGGATTGACGGGAGTCATTTTAAAGTAGAGAGAAGGTCGAGCAAAATATCGAACGGCTAGCTAGAGATCCTCCTCAACGCCAAGGCAACAAAAATTCGGGGAGTCTTGTAGATGGCAAGCAAGATACCAGATGTATACCCCATGTTCTTCTAAAATATTTATACTTAAAAAGAAAAAAAAAATTAGCACACTTCTATGAAAATATTTACCAACATAGTACACTTTGTAAAATATTTCCCATAATAGCATGTTTTAGTCTAAAAATGTCACTTTATATGGAGCTTTCAATTTCCGTGATCCAAAAGTACCACAAATATTGATTGTTCATTTTAAAATTAAAAAAAAAAATCAAAGAAGCTACTCAATGTTGCGCTTTCACTTTACAAAGCAAATGTAGCAACATGTTGAAAACGGAAATCACAGTGGTGTGTTTGACTTAAAAAAAAATCAAAAGTTTTTATTTATGAATAAACACGCCGATATTTATGGTGCTTTTTAATCTCAGATGCAGAAAATGCCAATTTAAGTGGTGGGTTCCACACAAAATATGTTATTTTGGGAAATATTTTACAAAGCGTGCTATGTTGGTAAATATTTTTGTAAAAATGTACTAAATTGATTTTTTTCCTTTATACTTTTAACATGTATAACTTCATATTATTTATCGTATACATGATATCTGGAATTAAAATATACATAAATTACTAATTTTAAGTACTATAAGAACCGAATAATTAGAAAAGGGAAGTATTTCTTTGATACTTTTGAGGATATCGTGTCCACTCCCAGGACATGTTGGCTTTGCTAGTGGTAATTTATCACCTCTCAAAACGTATTAGCCTTACTAGGACAGGGTGACTTAAAAAGGGACACATGATGAGATCAATGCATCCCCATCAATACAATTTCATACGGGACGCATTGTCCCTGATGGCTCAGTACATCCCGAGTATAAATAAATTGGTTATAAATTTTTAAAAAAATATATACGTACTGTTTTAATTGTTTATCCTTGATTATGTACGATGGCAGCTCCGCATAGGCTATTTTTGTGGAACAAAACCAGCCATACTGCCCGTGCTGCTGAACCGTTATATGAGAGGAAGGCAGAGGACCCCGTATCTCACAGGGGAAGCGGGACATCATCCTACTAATAGATTACAAATCATAAGAAATATAACGAAAGATGTCCGGCAATTCTCACCGATTGCTTGCATCGGTGAGTTTAGCTTTAAAACAAATGGGGCAAACATATATAAGTGGGTCGGTTGGTTGGTTTGTTGACCTGGTTGATCAACTTGATTTAAAACTATCAATTAATGTGACGTGCGCGATACCTACGTGTGATGGAGAATCCTAATTTCTCTCTGTCACTATAATATTTCGAAAAATAGACTGTATTAATTTGTGTATGCCTCACTCACAATTAACTACAAACGCAGTATGTTATCAACGGCCCATATGCCTTTTCTACTATTTCATATTTGAATGGTCGAGAATAGGCGTGTTTAGTTCAGCATGACCCGAAGAAACAGCACTCCTCACAGGTCAAATCTACTCGACGAGAAAGTAGCAGTAGTAGAAGAAGCTCTCTCTTCTCAGAACCTATCTACCAGCGAAACAATCCATGAAACCAGTACGGTTGATCCAGCTAACATACCCCCTTTTTTCCCTCCACACTCCAGTCGATCGGTTTGGGCTACCAACCAGGCCTACTACTTACTACCCCGGTTCCTGAGAAAAATAGTCTCGGTCGGTTTTGGTTGGTCACCAAAGATACTTGGGAGACGATCGAGATTTTGGAAGAAGCCCTTCCTCAGCACTTGCGTAACCTGTTAGATTAGGGTCTTTCGTTTTTTTTGTCGATCGTTATGGCTGACTGACGACGACCACACCCCCATCATCAATTGCTTGTATGTCTTCCCCTAATTGACTCCGTCCATGATTTGCGAGGGCGCACTATTCAACCGAATTCATTTGCGGCAGGCGTGCTGTTTAAGAAATCAACCCACTAGCTCATGTACGTGCTCTGATGTCTACAGATATCAAAGGAAATAGAATAACCAAAATGGTGCAGTTTAGGAAAAATATTCTGGATATAGAAACCAGTAAAATAATTTCTAAAATAATCCGATTTCGGGTGAAAAGCATCACTTAGATTGGCTTTTTTTTTTCCTGCTCAAACTAGTAAACACGTCACTGTATTTAGAGCTTTTCAATAAGAAAAAAAAAGTGTGAGCTTAGTTGGGGACCTCAACCAACACATTTGGAAACTAATTTGAAGCTTTTTTTTGTTTTTAACTTTATTTTGTTTCTTTTGTCATTTATTGACTGAAAGCTCAGAATACAATGGTGCTTACCCGTTTAAACAGAAAAACACCAATTGAAATAGGCTTTTTTTTAAATGAACTACTTTGAAAATTGTTTTCATAGGGAGTTGTACGTGAATTTTTGTTGTTAAAGTGTATAGGAGAAAAGATCGAAATAGCACACTTTTGTACAGAAAATTAACTAAATAGCACCTCCTCCAACTTATTTCTCGGAAGAGCACACTTCTAAAAAAGCACCACATCCATTCGCATTTTACTGATATTGGGTCTGAAAACGTTGGAAAACTTGGTATTTAACCGAAAGGAAAATTCTAGCTACAGTAACTTCCCTATTCGCTACCATACCCGATGTATGGAAAAAAAAAAATTTAATGCATCCTACAGATATCTCACTTGTACATGTCCTTTGGTATTATTTTCCATGCAAACATCATGCAAAGCCATGCAAACTGTAATTTATTGCATTCACTTCTCACATATTTTATTTGTGATATCTAACTCAATCTCAATTCACAAAAATTATTCAAATTTAAAATTTTGTTCATTGCCAGTTCCCTTTTTTCTCAAAAATCTTTATTGTCTTCCAATTTTCTATAGTCCAGATTCATGAACAAAAACGTGAGTACTGTACGCACATTTGTTGATAACTTTTTTTGCAACTTATTTATATGTTGCATCTAATTTCGTTATATATGCATAATAATATACTCTCAAATTGTAATCATATATACAATATTTTACATAATATTATATATTGCAATATTTGTTCATGCATAACACTATCATTTTTAACTCAGTTTTTGCATACAATACAGGATGTATTGTATTAACAACCGTGCGTTACATGAATATATCAATTCTTGTTATCACTGCCCATCAAATATTTGTTACATGAAGAAGTATGTTACTAACAAACACATTGTACAAGAAGTACAATACTAACCACATACAATACATTCATAAACCACATACAATACTCCGGTACGAGATATACAATACTAACATCATCATTTTGACCATGCATTAAGATGTACAGTACGAGACGTACAGTACGAGAGCATAGTACGAGACATACAGGACGAGACGTATAATACGAGACTATTTTTTCTGTTTATTTTAAAATATATTGCGGGACATATTGTATTAGTGTGGGAATGTTGGTGAGATGGAATGGAACTGTAGGGACGTACAGTACAAGACGTCCTGTACTAATACGAGAATGTTGGTGATGTAGAATGGATTTGGAAAGAGAAGTTTCAAAAGAAAAAATAAATATTCGAAAATTATTGTGCATGAAACTTTGATAGAGGAGTGGGGACAAACTTTGAGGTTATGAAGCTTCTGCATGGAGTTAATTATTGTGCAATTACTGTGCATGGAGTTAATTCATTTGTAATTATTGGGCAATTACTGTGCATGAAAAAAAAAAACTTGCAGCAGACTTTTGTAGGTTCCCAAGAATCGGATAGTGGGAGGAGGGTATGAAGATTACTGTGGGTAGCATAACTCTAACCGAAAACGCCAAATCGACCGTCGTCGGCTTGGTACCAAAACACCAACTGCACTGGCGTGTTGTGGCATCAAATCATTGGCTCCCGGCGATTCGTAATTGATCAGGATCTCTGGTCGTGGTAGTAGTTTGTATTAATTGCTGATCTCTCCCGAAACAATATTGTCGACTCCGCTAAGCATTGGAGAAGAAGGACGAACGGTAGTTGTTGATAGGGCTCTACCTCACAGCACCGGAGACGTAGATATCAACCTCTCTTGGTTGCGGGTGAACCGGGCGACATCAGTTTACTGTGTACATAAATCTCACCCATCAGACCAGGCGCAGTGCGGTCGACGGGTGATGATCCCAGATTGGCCATGTGGATGGGTGTCTGGAACAGAGTAAATGACTTGTTCTGACATTAGTGTTAGGCCTTCCATTTGCCTGCGGAACACGCCAGTACAGTTGGAGTTTTCGGTGCCAAGTGGACTGTAAACGCTAGCCAATTTGGCGTTTCCCGTAAAGGGTCAAGTTCTCCGAAATTTGCAGACCTAGGCTGCGTTTGGTGCAATGTTACGGCGAGTTTAGTTGCCATAGATAAATTAACCGGTGGTATGTTAACTTTGTGGGAGATAACTGTTGTTTGGGACAATGATAAATAAATGGAATGATAAGATATCTATTGTTTGGTACACAAGTAAGTAGT
Organism: Alisma plantago-aquatica; assembly: GCA_963693085.1. NCBI lineage: Eukaryota > Viridiplantae > Streptophyta > Magnoliopsida > Alismatales > Alismataceae > Alisma > Alisma plantago-aquatica. The sequence goes on from OY856411.1 coordinate 288,918,237, forward strand.
CTCTTTCTGTCTAGACAAAGTCCATTTTGCCCTATTGTTACATGTATCTAAAAGTTTGTTAAAGGGACTGGGCTGGAAATGAATAGCTACGGCACACTAATCTCTTCGCCGCAAGAAATCGAGACAACACATTATCCTGCAAATTTTTGATTAAGTTATTTCTGCGGCAAGTTATGTATCTTCTAAACAGAATAGCAAACATAAGTTAACTTACCACTCATAGTTTAATTACCGTACCGACACTATATCAGTAAAACAAACGCTGCCCTAGCCAAAGGATGTGACGCTTTTCTTTAGAAGTATACTTTTTCGAAAAATAAGTTGGGAGAGGTGTTGTTTAGGTAATTTTTTGTACAAAATAAGGTATTTCGGTTTTTTCTCCATTTTATATGGCATGTCTATTGGGAGTAAAGAAATGATAGAAGCAGCGGGGGTCTTGACTAGTTCCACTTCCCATGCGTGCAGTCGGAATCTTGAGACTCCACCCCATGCCCACCCGTCCACCCGCCTGCCCTCCTCCACCGATAGTTCTCATCGACATTACTTACCCTTCCCAATCCCCGTACATTGCAGCATTCTATTACGTAGGGTTGGTACTGCTGCAAGGTTTGATTGGAAGCTGCCCTAACCAGGAAGGTTTGGATCACTGCTTCACTTACATATTTAAGAGCACAATAGCTTCTTAGTTATACCAGTCGCATGCACTATATAGCCTGCAATTAGTGACCCCATCTTAACCTATCGTTCCCCCTCAGGCCAGCAGATTTGCTGGTCCCGGTTTTGTAAGGAGTAGGTTGCTCCTTATAGCATATAATGCCATGTGTTTGCTACTTTAAATCTTGATCTCTTTCCTTTGTAACTGCCTAAGGGTTCGTTTGGTTGTGATGAAAATCAAAACGTGCAGCTGTAACTACACGAGGTTTTCATTTTCAATCGTCTGGTTTCGTGCAATTCCAACCCGCAGTTGAGTTCCAACTACACGCAGCAAACCAAGTCCGTACAAACTCAGCGGAGAGCAACTGCGCCCAAAAAGGGCGCAGTTCATTTTCCACCATTATCGTTGCTGCATGAGCAGCATGACCTGTACGTCCCGCAAGCAGTAGATGAGCATATTATTTACTATTTATACAAACAGCTTGCCTAATTGCTTCCAACCAAACAAAAACAAATCAAAACGTAAGCTTCATACCACTCCCAACCAAACAATTACAATTGAGTTCGTTCTCCTGACGTTCATTTTCATGTGTTTTCCAGTTCGCTGTGTGAGTTGGTAGTACTCTCAACCAGACGGGCCCTTAAAGATGAATGTAGATAAAGTAAGGAGTAGCCTACTCCACTCTAAGTGCGATCATGGGCAACAACTGGAATAATCGGGTTGCCCAAGTCACTATATATATAATATCTTCTTCGCGATCCACCCACCCTAGCTAGCTCCCTCCTCCACTGAGTGACACAAACATCTGACTGACTGGTCTCCTCCCCCATCTTCCTCCTCATTTACGTATCCTAACTGTATATAGACTCATGGTGCTCGACTTGGATCGATCGGGGGTGGGTACCTGTGCGCGAACTAAACCTAGAATGGTAAACCGGGTGCCTTCCTTTTGTCTGAGAGCACCAATGCTCGCCATATAATTAAGTTGGCATTTAGTAGATCATATATGACTTCCGTTAACACGCGTCTTCCTCCTCCTCATCATGCAGGCAGTTGCTGGCTAGCTTCTCCCAGAATCTAACAACGGCCGGGCAGCACGTACGCTCGCCTTAGATTTACACTATCTTCTAAAGTTTGAAAACGACGGCAACGAAACTTCTCGTGTTGGTAAACAACCTAAAAGGGATCCACAGAAAGGGAAATGGTCGACCTCTATATATGCATGCGTCCACTTCCACATCTCGATCGTCTGCATTCCTACTTTTTCCTGTAGTCTACTAGGGCAAGGAATTGCACTCGTAGGCAGTCTATGGCGAGGGTAGGTTAACCTTCCTATAAGTGTCAATGTGAGCAACATAAGCTGGAAAGTAATTTAGTCTTTTGGTTTCCGCGATTGTCGTCATGGATAGGACATACCGATCAAATTGCGATAGCTTGACCTAGTTGTAAAACATATTTCTAACCAAACCAAATTAAAGCAGGCAGCTGAGTGGCATGTTAATTTGGACCACAGTCGGTTGGAAATCACCTGAATCTTTTAACCATATGTTTGGGTTACCTTTAATCTGATATGAATAATGTTTAAATGCGAAGATATAAAGCACATGCTACTAAGCAGTGGCGTAGCCACATGGAGGCACAGGTGAGCACGGGCCCCACCTGTGTTTATCAAAATGTACATTGATGAAAGCAATTTTATTATAGATTTTGGAGAATATACATGCAATATTGTGATTTGTGGCAACAAGGTGTCCACCCTTTAGCTAAGTTCTGCCTCCGCCACTGCTACTAAGTATTATCATTATAATACCAATTCGCTCAGTTAGCTTCTATATACATGGCTTAACTATTCTTTTGTAAATACAAGTCAAAACCTTGCATCGAACTTAAACTGGTATAAGAAAACTCTTTAACCAAACTTACCGCATGCCTAATACACTCGAGTGTATCCGGAGCGGAATACACTCAAGTAGTTTTCCATGATTCAATATTTTTTTTTGAAAATCTAATCCGTTGATCTTCTTAAACATCTCGTGAACAACTCATACGCAAAATTTGAGCACATTTGGATATGTATAGCTCATGTTATGAAGACCGCAAAAATTATACATTTCAAATTAGTTTCGCGCGTCGATTTTGTTGCCCTTGGATGAGTGACTTACACTCATCCAAATGGGTTCAAAATTTGTATGTAGCCTAGTTATAGTATGACAGTGAAGATCAACGGTTTACATTTTATAAAAAATAGTCTTGATATGCAAACACACTTGAGTGTATTCGTGTGATCGGTACACTCGAGTGTATTCTAGCATGACTAACTATATATATATATATATATATATATATATATATATATATATATATATATATATACATACATATATATACATATACATATATACATACATATATATACATATACATATATAAATACATATATATACATATATACATATATATACACATATACATATACATATACATATATACATATATATATACATATACATATATATATATACATATATACATACATATACATATATACATACATATATATACATATATACATATATACATATATAAATACATATATATACATATATATACGTATATAGGTATGGGTGTTCATTCATTGCCCGCGCGGGTAGTAATTCATTTCACATCTAAGAAGATGGATGGACTTGTTAGGACAAATAATTGAGGCACCCGAGGAACAAACACTGACCTGCCAGTGCGGACTGAGTTGTGCTCGGGCTTATGTCAGCCTCTTCTTGTATCAACGGAGTTTGACAATTGTTCAGAAGGTTGTCTAATTAAAATTAGGGGTCGGCATAGGTATTTTTTACCACATATTCTCTAGACTAGAACTCGTCCAATTAGACCAGTTTTTTACCTTTTTATGCAGTGAACTGAACTTTTAATCAATCGCCAACCATAGCCAACTTCAATACATGTTATGCACATGTGAAACTTATCACCCAAGTAAGTGCTAAACATATAATGGATAGTAATATATTTTCTCTTCTCTAGTGGAACGAGAAGAGACAATATGTGTATCATTGGAATCCATTCTTGACTGTTATATGTGATAAGTGAATACCTATAAGGAGGATCCGAGAGTGAATCCATTCCCTACTCAATTTTGAGAAATAAACCATCTAATTTGAACACAAAAACCCTGCTATGAGTATATAAATAGGGATTGAAGACATTATCAAAAAAATGACAATAATATTTTATTCAAGGCTTTCATTAAGGAAAAAAACTGAAATATCACATTTTTATATAAAAAAATAGCCTAAGTAGCATCTTTTTCAACTTATTTCCCAATATAGCACACTTTTAGGAGAAAGCGCCACATACATTGGTGTTTTAATGGTCTTGCACCTGAAAATGCCAGAAAACGGGCGCTTTTCTAGTTTTCGCCAAATTGCTGGCGTTTATACCCTAAAATGCCAACTGAGATGGCGTGTTCTACTGCTTTGTCGTAGACGTTGTAGTACCTAACACCGCTGAACGACATCGTTAAGAAAATCTTGTTTCTAATACAAATTCAGCTGTTAGAAGCCAGACAGGGTGTTACTACGTAAGTAGTAACTGTGCTTCCTAGCAGCAACTCCTCCTATATCGTGTTAGATAAATGACGATTGATGTTATTGTAGAAACACGTAATTACTGTAGCACGTAATTACTGTAGTGTCGTTACTATAGCAAATCATTTATTTAGCATAGGTTAAGCCCAATGTAGTGCAGCAAGTACATGTGAGAATGTAGTGTTGTTTCTAGTACAAATGGCAAAGAAGTTTTATCCCATATTGCTCACTCCTAGAACTTTTATGGTCCTCATATGTAGGATCACATGGGGCACTAGTGTCCAAAGGAGTCCTAGGAGGGAGGTATGCTCACCTCCTTGATGGGTGGGGTTACCACATCACAACGCACGCATGCGCGCGCGCCACGCCTCGCCTGGTCGGGCTCAGGCTCGGGCTTGTAGATTGTGGAGAATGTCTTCCGTCTTCTTTTTGCACTAGGATACAACTAAGTAATTAATAATTAATTGTTTCTTTCTTATTCAGATTGTTTAATCCTAATTAGAAAGTGTTTCTCTTTTGTGGATTATTATGTATTGTGTACAAGAGAAACGGAGTGTTTGTGTCTTACTGGGAATAGGATTAGGGACGTGTGTGGCTATATATATGCATCCGGTCATTAGGGTAAAACACACCGAAAACAATCTTCTACCGCAGTGTATTTTGAGAGCCCTAATCCTGAGTGCAATAGTGGTCGTCCCCGGAGTCGTTTGTGGAGTTGTCCTCATGTGCGAAGCGCGACTCCACCTTCCTGTCGTCAAGACGCAGCTGTCAGGCGGTGGTTCCTGCGGTTGCTGTGCTGTACTGGTAGTAGTACAATGTGACTACGTCGAGTGCAAGCGAGACGTGCAAGTTCTAGGTTCGTGCTGGATTGCGACTGGGAGAACGGTGCCTATCCGTGAGGATTTTTGGGCATTGATTTCTTTAAGTAACACGTTCGTTTCTCAACGAACGATCTGGTTTGCGAATCTAACTCTTGTTTTCTGTTCTCCTGCTTTGCTTGTTCTTCTATTCTTATTTTGGATCTGCCTGAACTGTTAATTACTTTGCACATGTCGCTGTTGCATGAACGAAAATAACAAATATTAACAACAGTCTTAAAGAAATCACATTTCTGTCGTTAATTAACAATGGCCGGTCAGGGTGGTTCGAGATGTAAAATTGATACAACCAATATGCCTGAAAAGTTTACTGGTACGAACTTTGCCCGTTGGCAGAGTCGTATGGAAATTTGGATGAATATTGCAGGTTATGATCAGTATTTAATTGAAACTGAACCTGTATCTGATGAAACAATTCCTGATAATGCAAACATTATTGCTAATTGGAAGAAGGGTGATAAAATGTGCCGCTGTTTGATTCTGTTTGGTTTAAATAACAAACTGTATGATTCTTACTCAAAGCCGCCAGTCACTACGTCCAAGGTTTTATGGGAATTGTTAATTAAGAATTTTAGCACTAAAAATCAAGGTGTTGAAAAATAATGTGTGTCTAAATTTCTTAAGTTTCAGATGGTTGAGGGTAAGTCAGTTTCTGATCAAACACATGATCTACAACTCCTAGTTCATGAACTCTCATATGCCAAGATGGTGTTGCCTGAGAAATTTGTTGTTATGTCTATCATAGAAAAATTCCCTAAGTCATGGGAGTCGTTTGGTATGTCTCTGAAGCATCGCAAAGGGACACACACCATGGATGAATTAATGATGGATATTAATATACAAGAAGAACACTTAAAGGAGAAAGGGGTCAAGGTGTCTACTGATGCAAAGCCAACTGTTAATCTTACTTCTACGAAAAACACCAAAGATAAGAAATCTAAGAATGCGCATAAATCCAAGGCAAAGATCCAAAAGAAACTGAAGAACAAACATTGTTGGACTTGTGGACAGGTTGGCCACTGGGACAAGGATTGTCCTACTAAGAAGGCAAAGAAAGCTACCGCATCTGCAACTGAGGAGGCTGTGGTCAACATGATGACTACATCCTTGAACCTCAATGATGGGTACGTGTCTATTAAACCTGAAATCCTTTCTATTTTTGAACCACTTTATTGGATAATTGACATTGGGGCTAATGTACATGTGTGTGCTGATAAATCCCTGTTTGTGTCTTATCAGACCTCTCGAGGTCGGTCTGTGACTTTGGGCGATTCCAGCTCTGCAGAAGTCAAAGGCGAAGGACGGGTGGACTTGAAGTTCCCTTCGGGGAAGGTTTTGACTCTTAACAGGGTCAGACATGTTTCAACCATTCGACGCAATATCCTTAGTGGCGTCATATTAGTTAGAGAAGGTTATAGAGTAGACTGTAAATGTAATAAGGCTATTATTACACGCCTTTGTGATTCTTTGTTTTTTGGCAAGGGATACTTATGTGATGTGGAGAACTTGTTTAAGATTCATGTTGAACCTATTTCAAATTTCGTTTTAAATTTGAATGATTATAGTTCTGTTTGCATGAATCTTGTTTCATTCGATGTATGGCATTCACGTTTGGGACATGTTAATGTTGCCTCAATGAAGCGTATGATGAATCTATATTTGATCCCTAAATCTGAAATTAGCAACAATAAATGTGAAATCTTTGTACAAGATAAATTGCCTAGGAAGCCTTTTCATTCTGTGAATAGGAATTCGGAAAATTTGGATTTAGTTCATACAGATATTTATGAATTTAATGTTGTTTCTACGAGAAATCAAAAGCGTTATTTATAACTTTTATTGACGATGCGAGTAGATATTATTATGTCTTTTTACTTAGAAGTAAAGATGAGGCATTGGATAAATTTCAAATTTATAAGAAAGAAGCTGAAACTCAAACCGGTAAAGCACTTAAGCGATTAAGGTCTAATAGGGGAGGAGAGTATACCTCGAACTTGTTTTTGGAATTTTGCCAATTACATGGTATAGTTCATGAGGTCACTGCTCCTTATTCACCACAATCAAATAGGATAGCTGAACGTAAAAACCGAACCTTAATAGATATGGTAAATACCTTACTCCAAACATCTGGATTACCCAACTTTATGTGGGGGGAAACTTTGAATACAGCTTGCCATATTCTGAATAGAGTTTCCCATAAACATTCAGAAAGTAGTCTGTTTGAGTTGTGGAGAGGAAGGAAACTGAGTCTTAAATATTTTCGATTGTGGGGGTACCTTGCAAAGGTACTTGTCCCTGAACACAAAAGGAAGAAATTAGGACCGAAAACAGTTGATGCCATATTCTTGGGTTATGTAGAGACAAGCTATGCTTACAGATTCCTGATTGTAAAATCAGATATCTCTGGCATTGAGGTCAATACAATTGTGGAATTACGTGATGCAACATTCTTTGAGGATGTGTTTCCTATGAAAATGGGTGTGCCCAATGATGTTTTTCAAGAAGATTCATTTACCACAGGTTCCATTCCCGAGCACGTGGAAAGGATGACAAATGTGGGGGGGTGACTCAGAACAAGCTATTTCTGAATCAGATGATTCTGAAGAAATAGTTGAACCAAGGAGAAGTAAACAGCCTAGGACATCCAAAGACTTTGGAAGTAAGTTTCTTACTTACAATCTTGAGGATGATCATGTTACTTTCAAACAAGCTATGGAATCTCTAGAAGCTAAGTTTTGGAAAGAAGCTATTAATGATGAAATCCGATCAATTCTCTTGAATGGAACTTGGGAATTGGTGGATTTGCCTCCTGGTTGTTCTACAGTTGGTTGTAAATGGATTTTTAAGAAGAAACTTAATGCAGATGGGACAATCAATAAGTATAAGGCTAGGTTAGTTGCTAAGGGTTACACACAAAGGGAAGGAATAGATTATTTTGATACATATTCACCTATTTCTCGTATGACCACAATCCGAGTGCTTCTAGCATTGACTTCCATTTATAATCTCTATATCCATCAGATGGATGTGAAGATCGCGTTTTTACACAGTTATCTTCAAGAAGAGATATATATGGAACAACCTGAGGGATTTGTGGGTCGTGGGAATGAGTCCAAAGTGTGTAAACTTGTTAAGTCATTATATGGCTTGAAACAAGCCCCTAAGAAATGGCATGAGAAGTTTGATTCTGTGATATCATCGTTTAGCTTTATTTCTAATGAATTTGATAAGTGTCTCTACTGCAAGATTGTCAATAATGGATTCATTTTGTTATGTTTATACGTCGATGATATCCTACTTTTTGGTTCTGATATGAAAGTAGTAAATGAGACAAAGTCATTCTTGTGTAACAAGTTTGAGATGAAGGATATGGGTGTCGCTGATGTGATTTTAGGGCTTAAAATCATAAGGTCTACTGATGGTATAACTCTCTCTCAGTCTCACTATGTTGAGAAGATACTGGAGAGGTTTGAGTACACATCACGTAAACTTGTTAAGACTCCATATGATTCATCCAAGCCCTTGTTCAAGAATGAGACTGGGGTTCCAGTGTCTCAATTACGATACTCTCAAATTATCGGAAGTTTGATGTATCTTATGAACTGTACACGTCCAGACATTGCATTTTCCATGAACAAGTTAAGTAGATATACCGGTTGTCCCGACAAGACCCATTGGGAAGCTCTAGACTGATTTCTAAGGTATATCAAGGGAACATGTTCCCTTGGGATGCATTATGGTAAACATCCTTCCGTAGTCGAAGGATATAGTGATGTAAGCTCGATTGCTGTGAATTCTGGGAGTAATGGTGTCTCAGGATATGTATTCATGTAGGGAGGAGGAGTTGTTTCCTGGAGGTCTAAGAAACAGACCATATTGACTCGGTCCACTTTTGAAGCAGAGTTGTGTGCTTTAGATGAAACTGGATTGGAAGCTGAATGGCTACATGGACTTATGTCTAGTTTACCTATGGTAATGAAGCCGCTTCCTGCAATTTCAGTTCACTGTGACAGCACTACAACTATTGCTAAGATAAAGAGTTCCAAGTACAATCAAAAACAGCGTAGACACATCCAAGTCAGATTGAAATCTGTAAGGGAGTTAGTGTATAATGGGGTCGTGGTTGTGGACTACATCGATACCAAAGATAATACAGCTGATCCTTTCACTAAAGGTCTTACCTTGGCTATAGTGGAAAAATCTAGGTTGGGGATGGGACTGAAACCCCTATAGATTTGCAGGCAGTAGCAACCCAACCCAAAAGAGTGGAGATCCCACAAATTGGGTTCAATGTGATAATAACAAGTTGTCGGGTAAATCGGATGACACTATGTATTCTTGTTTGATGCTTCTAGCATCTGTGTGTCTATCTCCTGGAAACTTATTAGTGTCATGACTGCAAGTTAGTAAGAGAGTAGTCTCTTAATGGTGTCAAGTCTTAGGACAGGATGTTAACAGTACATCCTTGGAGACTCCAGCTAAGTGATTGATGTTGTGTAGGCCGCAACAGGAGAATTGGTTTGTTCTCTGTTATCAATCATGATATAAAATTTTGTATGCATGGCCTTAATGCATTGTTTTCCTTTACTACCATGTCTTTATTATGTTGTTACCAACCTATACTCTTGTACCCAAGGTTCAGGTTCAAGACTTTTGTTCACCTAGTTCCTATGGGGGTCACAGTTGGATAACTCAGGTTGATTCAAACCGAAAGGTATCTGCTAAAAGCACAGTATGGAGGACTGAATGATAGAGCACACTACACATTGGACTTTGTGGGGAATTGTTAGATAAATGACGATTGTTGTTACTGTAGCAACACGTAATTACTGTAGCACGTAATTACTGTAGTGTTGTTACTATAGCAAATCATTTATTTAGCATGGGTTCAGCCCAATGTAGTGCAGCAAGTACATGTGAGAATGTAGTGTTGTTTCTAGTACAAATGGCAAAGAAATTTTATCCCATATTGCTCACTCCTAGAACTTTTGTGGTCCTCATATGTAGGATCACATGGGGCACTAGTATCCAAAGGAGTCCTAGGAGGGAGGTATGCTCACCTCCTTGGTGGGTGGGGTTACCACATCACAACGCACGCACGTGCGCGCCACGCTACGCCACGCCTCGCCTGGACAGGCTGGGCTCGTGCTTGAGCTTGTGGCTTGTGGCTTGTGGATTGTGGATTGTGGATTGTGGTGAATGTCTTCCGTCTTCCGTCTTCTTTTTGCACTATGATACAACTAAGTAATTAATTACTCGTGTAATTAATTGTTTCTTTCTTATTCAGATTGTTTAATCCTAATTAGAAAGTGTTTCTCTTTTACAGATTATTCCGTATTGTGTACAAGAGCAACCGAGTGTTTGTGTCTTACTGGGAATAGGATTAGGGACGTGTGTGGCTATATATACGCATTCGGTCATTAGGGTAAAACACACAGAAAACAATCTTCTTCCGCCGTGTGTTTTGAGAGCCCTAATCCTGAGTACAATAGTGGTCGTCTCCGGAGTCGCTTTGTGGAGTTGTCCTCCTGTGTGAAACGCGACTCCTCCTTCCTGTCGTCAAGACACAGCTATCACGCAGTGGTTTCTACGGTTGTTGTGCTACACTGGTAGCAGTGCAACGTGACTACGTCGAGCGCGAGCGAGACGTGCAAGTTCCAGGTTCGTGCCGGATCATGACTGGGAGAACGGTGCCTATCCGCGAGGATTGTCGGGCACTGATTTCTTTAAGTAACACGTTCGTTTCTCAACGAACAATCTGGTTTGTGAATCTAACTCTTCTTTTCTATTCTCCTATTTTGTTTGTTCTTCGATTCTTATTTTGGATCTGCCTGAAATGTTAATTACTTTGCACATGTCACTGTTACATGAACGACAATAACAAATATTAACATCATATCGGTCCCTATGGTGTTACCTGAGAGAACTCAAAGGCAGCAGATGATTAGCCAGGACTCGAAAGAAGAAGAAGATGAGGAACGAAGAAGACGAGAGAGAGAGATAGAGAGACAGAGAGGGAGAGAGTACAGAAGGTATCGCAGAGAGGGAATATTATTCCAATCAACAGAATCTAGGATCCCCTCAATGGTGGCGTGGCTACATTATTTATAAGCCCACGAACCATACACTCAGCCACGCAGGCTATACAACTCGCGGTTCCAACTACACGCTGAGCTAACAACTCACTAACCGATTAACCACCTAGATAGAGATACGGAAACTAGCTTCAACAACCCACCACGTCAGCTCTGTTTACAAATACCAGCTGCACTTTGCCTGTAACAAATGCCGCCCTCTCGAGACAGACCTTGTCCTCAAGGTCGGGTCATAACCCCGCTACGTCTTCGAATAGAAAAGTAGCTGATGGATACTTCAAACATAGCTTATACAAATTTTCCCAGATAGCTTCGTCTACTCCCCTGTCCTTCCACTGGATCAGTACTTCAGTAATTGCTCTTTGACGATGATGATCTGGCACCATCCTCCTTTCTAAAATGTGTTCAGGCACTGGAACTCTCACAGCTTCAAGGTCAGGCAACTGTACTCCCCCGGCTATAGCTGATCCGATCTTCTTCTTCAACAAGGATACATGAAAAACCAGGTGAACGTTCGTCGTCTCAGGAAGTTTTAGTTGATAAGCTACTGGCCCGATCTTTTTAAGCCCCTCAAAAGGACCATAGAAAAGGGGGCTGAGTTTCGTCTTCCTCCTCTGAACTATTGACCCTTGTCTGTAGAAAGGTAACTTCAAGTAAACCGAATCTCCAACTGCAAACACTCTTTCTGATCGCCTAGTGTCAGCAAAACGCTTCATCCGATCTTGAGACCTCCTCAAATTCTCCTAAAGTTGTTAAGAATGCTATCACGGTCTCTGATTGTGGCATCCACTGCTGCTACCTTTGATTGTCCGGGAATATAGGATAATAGAGTAGGGGGTGGTCGACCAAAGACTACTTCGTATGGAGACAACTTCGTGGATGAATGAATCGATGTGTTATAACACCATTCTGCCCAAGGTAGGTGGTACACCCACTGACGAGGCTGAGCTGCACAGAAACACCGAAGGTAACACTGCAATCCCTTATTCAGAACTTCACTCTGTCCATCGGACTGAGGATGGTAGGCCGTGCTCATCCGCAACTGGGTGCCTTGTAATTTATAAAACTCCATCCAGAAATTACTAGTAAAGACTGTATCCCTGTCATACACAATAGATTGAGGAACCCCATGGTGCTTAAACACACCATCAATGAAAACATCCAGCACTGATCGAGCTGTATATGGATGTTTTAAAGCAAAGAAATGAGCCGCCTTGGATAAACAATCCACTACCACCAAAATTACTGAATGTCCTTTAGATAAGGGAAGGGCATCAATAAAATCAGTAGCAATATCTGACCAAACAGCAGTAGGAATTGGAAGTGGTTGCAATAACCCCGGAGGAGGACAATTTTCAAATTTATTCTCTTGGCAAATGGAGCATTCCCGAATATACTTCCGTAATTGACCTCTTATTCCTTTCCACCAGAACACCTCCCGAATTTTGTTTAAAGTTTTCTCAAATCCCAAGTGACCTCCCGTCGCCGTATTATGCATTTCAAAAATGGCCTTACAGCTCATTGCTGAATCAAGACTCATAACAATGCAATTTTTCTTAAAGAGCATATTATTCTTCACCCGGAACTTCTGAGGATCCAATTCTCCATTTTGCCATTTTTTATTTAATTCAATTAACACTGGGTCATTATCATTCATATGTTGGACCTCTTCTATCCACTGCGGAACTGGAAGACAGATAGCACAAAGTGTTGCTTCATCAGATAAACCTTCTCTTCTAGATAGAGCATCTGCAACACGATTTGTAGAGCCTTGCTTATATTCAATTACGTAATCATACCCCAAAAGTTTGGATAGCCACATCTGTTGAGTAGGTGTGTGGATCGCCTGGTCCATCATATGCTTCATGCTTTTCTGATCAGTACGAATTACAAAGCGAGTCCCCACCAGATAATGGCACCATTTAATCACAGCCAACAGAATCGCATGTATTTCTTTTTCATATGTAGACCATCCTAATTGCTTCCCTTTCAAGGCTGAGCTGAGAAAAGCAATTGGTCTGCCTTCTTGCATTAATACGGCCCAACTGCCAAACTTGAAGCATCTGATTCAATTACAAACTCCTATCTAAAATTTGGCATTGCTAGGACTGGAGGTGTAGTCATGATTTGTTTCAGCTGGCCAAATGCCTCTCAAGCTTCCAATCCCCATTTGAAGTTGTTCTTCTTTAACAGAGAAGTTAAAGGTTGGGCAATATGTCCATACCCTTTAACAAATTTTCTGTAATATCCTGTTAGACCTAGAAACCCGCGCAATGCCTTGATGGTGGTGGGTTCAGGCCAGTCCAGTATACTTCGAATTTTTCTTGGATCTTCTGCTACCCCTTCCTTGGATATGACATGTCCTAAATAATCCACTGTCAGTACCCCAAACTAACACTTGCTTCGCTTCACAAACAATTGATTCTTCTTCAGAATTTGTAGCACAGTTGCCAAATGTTCCAAGTGTATCGTAGGGTCACGGCTATACACAAGCACGTCATCAAAGAAACCAGAATGAACTTCCTCAAATGATCTCGGAATATTTTGTTCATCAAGGACTGGAAGGTTGCTGGCGCATTTGTCAATCCGAAGGGCATCACTAAATACTCATAATGACCTTGATGAGTCCGGAAAGCAGTCTTATGCACATCTTCTTCCACTACTCGAACTTGATGGTCTCCTGCTCGTAGATCCAGTTTAGAGAAAATAACTGATCCATGTAGCTCATCCAGCAACTCGTCAATCCGAGGAATTGGGAATTTATCTGGAATTGTAATTTGATTTAGTCCTCGATAGTCCACACACATGCGCCATGAACCATCGGCCTTCTTCACTAACAATATCGGTGATGAATAAGGGCTATTACTATCCCGTATGAGGCCTGCCTTTATTTGTTCCTCCACTTGCCTCTCAATTTCATTTTTCTGAAAATGAGGATAAGGATATGGGCGACGAGAGACTGCATCAAAATGAGGCAATGGAAAGCGGCAGATTCTAACGCCTTGCCGAACAATGCATACAATTGATGATTTAACGCCTACGGCATGGTACTGGCAAGGAGGGATCACTGGTGTTGTTGGACTATCTAGAACGGTTGTTGTTCGTGGAACATTGCCTAACGGATAATTGGTAGTTTTCCTTCTTCTCTCCGTCGAAACTGTCATGCATATTTAGACTCTCTTGTGCATAGCGGCAACGTGCTAGCCTTGTTCTGCATATGTATGCAATCACCACCACCGTGATGTAAGTCCAGAGATGAAGTCGAACACAGACACCATGACCAATTACAATTGGATGTCCTTATTCCACTTTGATCTTGGTGTGTACATGGGGAATATCCACCGTCGTCGACTCTTGCAACCAATTATCTGTAGAACACGCCATCTCTGTAGGTGTTTTAGGTATAAGCGCCATCCACTTTGGCAGAAACCGGAAAAGCTCCCAGTTTTCTAGCGTTTTCAGGTGCAAGATCAGTAAAACGCCAATGTATGTGGCGCTTTTTCTTGAAAGTGTGATACCTTGGGATGTAGGTTGGGAAATGTACTACTTAGGTAAAAAAATTTTAATGAAAATGTGCTATTTTAGTTTTTTTTCTCCCTTTCATTAAAGAGGGAATGCACACATCCCGATGGATATAAAGAAAAACTATATAAGGTATATAAAAAGATGCACTTGCCATAAATCAAAATACTAACATGATGTGCCACATAAGCACGATCAAATAAATTAGGGAATATAACCCTTCAAGTGATAGAGAGAATAAAACCCCAGTGCCTAGCAAGGAAAATAACACCCCAATGCCTAAGAAATATGGTGCATCTACTTCTAGATATGACTATTCAAAACCATTCACACATAATGAAGTAAGCAAGCCTTAAGTTTATTCATTTACAAGTAATTATCAATTACAAAAGAATGAGAACATCCATATGGACTAGATCATATTGTTGGGGTCAAAGGACTCATAAATGAAAATTAAATAATCAATATATTCAAGAATAAAGAAATATTTTATAATGATGGATATCCCAATAAGAATCTCAACAGAGATACATATATGAATGAATTCACAATTTTATACATCATTAACAGAATAAAATAAAATATACCTATTTCCAAACACCATCACATTTTTTCACAAAGCATAATAATCCAACTTATTGAATTAGTATGATCAAAATGCAAAAAGTTGAGAAACACAAAATAATAAATATGACTACCATATTATATAAGATTAGGAGGTTGACACATATATCGGTGAATACATGAGGCAGACACTATGCCAATATAACTGTACAAGTTCTACTCAACTTAGGGCATGTTTGGTAGTGAATGGAGGGGAGGGTAAGGGAGGGAAAAAGGCTTGGGCTGTTTGCATGGTTGGACAAAGTTATGGGTAAGGGAGGGGAGGGAAAATGAGGGAATGAAGGGGAATGGAGAGGAACACACTAAGTATATTTTTAGGCATTTCTCTCCCATTCTCTCCCCGCTAAATCGAAGTAGAGATAAGGAGAAGAGGAAAGACTTGGCAGAAAATACATTACAAAGGTCAGAAAAATTATAAATTGTGAGAGAGAAAATATAAATAATATGAAGGAAAAAATTTACATATCACACAACTGATATTCATAGAGAAGTAATATGTCATGTCTATGCTACATCATTTGGATGGACATATGGATGTTGAAAGAGCATTTGAAAAAATTTGGAGGATAATTCTTCTGTAAAAAAACGAAATAAAAGGACTCTAAAATGGATCTTTATGCATACTTAGAAGGAAACTTAAAAGTTTATATATCTTTTAGAAAAGTTCATAAGTTTAATATTATTATACAAACATCAAAGATAAAAAGCATTGATAATTAGAAAAGGTTTTGG
>OY856411.1:288939338-288986838 GCA_963693085.1 Alisma plantago-aquatica
TTTTCAAAAATCTAATCCATTGATCTTCTTAAACATCTTGTGAATAGCTCATATAAAAAATTTTAGCACATTTGGACATTTATAGGTCATGTTATAAATACCACAAAAATTATACATTTCAAATTAGTTTCGCACATCGATTTTGTTGCCCTTGGATGAGTGACTTACACTCATCCAAATTGGCTCAAAATTTGTATGTAGTCTAGTTATAGTATGATAGTAAAGATCAATGGTTTATATTTTGTAAAAAACTATGCTTGATATGTAAATACACTCGAGTGTATTCATGTAATCTGTACACTCGTGTGTATTCTAGCCTAACTCATATATATATAGAGAGAGAGAAAGAGTCAGGTTAAAATGCACTCGAGTGTAGAGCAGAATACACTCAAGTAGTTTTTCATGATGCAATATATTTTTCAAAAATCTAGTCCATTGATCTTCTTTAACATCTTGTGAATAGCTCATACACAAAATTTGAGCACATTTGGACATTTATAGATCATGTTATAAAGACCGCAAAAAATATGCATTTCAAATTAGTTTCGCGCATTGATTTTGTTGCCCTTGCATGAGTGACTTACACTCATCCAAATTGGCTCAAAATTTATATGTAGCCTAGTTATAGTATGATAGTGAAGATCAATGGTTTTCATTTTGTGAAAAAATAGTCTTGATATGTAAATACACTTGAGTGTATTTGTGCAATCTGTACACTCAAGTGTATTCTAGCCTGACTCTCTCTCTCTCTCTATATATATATATATATATTTATTTATATATATATACACAAAGAGAGAGAGTCAGGCTAAAATATACTTGAGTGTATTTGGAGCAGAATACACTTAAGTAGCTTTTCATGAAGCAATATATTTTTCAAAAATCTAATTTGTTGATCTTCTTTAACATCTTGTGAATAGCTCATATACAAAATTTGAGCACATTTGGACATTTATAGGTAATGTTATGAAGCCCACAAAAGTTATGCATTCAAATTAGTTTCGCGCATCGATTTTGTTGCCCATGGATGAGTTACTTACACTCATCAAAATTGACTCAAAATTTGTATGTAGCCAAGTTATAGTATGACAGTGAAGATCAATGGTTTACATTTTGCAAAAAATAGTCATGATATGAAAACACACTTGAGTTTATTTGTGTGATCTGTACACTCGAGTGTGTATTAACTCGTAGAGTCAACCGTATGACATACAAGCCAATATAGAGACAACATGCAAGGCCATTGAGATTAACCCCACAATTCCTTAATTGGTGCTTTTTTTATGGTAGACGGGTCAGATTATAAGCGGCAATTTCTTTGTTTTTTTTAGATGAGAGAGGATCAATAATTTTTTCCTAGAGGTGGAATATTGGTTGGTAGTGAATGGTGTTTTCTTTGGTACATTGACGATGATGTTGCTACATCTATTCTATGAAAACATTGTGCGCATTCTCTCTTAGGCAAAGAAAGATCCAATAACATGTCCTTCACGTATAGTAATCACCATTGTCGACAAGCTATAATTCTAGTTAGAGAAGACACATAGAAACCATACCTCATTTAGTAATGGTCAAATATTAAATAGAGACAACCCTATCAGTAGCCACAACAACACAAACAAAGACACATGAATGAATATATATGTTTTTTTCCCAATGTATGCTATATTGAGATGCGGGAAAGGAGAAGGTTTTATACAATTGTTTTTGCTCTTAATATTCTATATCCATTTCTCCTTTGTTGTCTTGAGGTTGGGGGCTATTCAAATCATATTGTATTCATTATAAACTATACTAATTAGAAAATAAAACACCACTCAATACTGCAAACACTCATGCCATCATATCCTAACTATTTTCTCTGAAATGGAGCCTTGAGAACCCTTAGAACACACATTATGAACACATTTTCCTATTATATTATAGTCATTAACTAGTTAACAACCTGGAAACTACTAATTAAGATGTAACCCCAATGCACACGAACCAACTCTCATGAACTTTCTCTTTGAGTGATTGACAACATCTCCCTTCTACTTACATTAATAGGATCTAAACATCTATCCATACAATAAGAGGTAGTCCATGGACATAGGTAGTGTAAAATATTAGACACTATGCAACACATGATGATCAAATATTCAAGACTAGAGACATTCATGATTCTATTTAGTGACATAGATCTACCATAGGTAACATGATTTTCTGTATGTAAAAGAAGGGATGGAAACTATAACAATCCTCAAATTGTTCACCTAGATAACCACCGAGACCTAATAGTACAAAAACTTTTGTTCTATAGATTAAATAACACTTGCATAAATCTAATTCTATTTCACTCGAATTTAACCCCCTATTACATTAATATCACCGAAATATAAATTTAATTTAGTGATTTTTTTCCAAATAAAACTACATAACCTAACAACACTAACAAACCCCAACCAGATTAATATTAGTTAATGTTGAATCCCAATCTAGTTGCTTTAAATTTATTGCACAAAACTTGTCCCTAAATGAGTAATTAATAACACTTATGGGTTTGGGAGTTAATTTTAGAAATATGTTCATATCAAAATTTAATAAAGATTCTATCAATAATAGACACCAACAACTAACTTACAACCAAAAATGAAGCTCTAAATCCTTATGGATAATGATAAATACTTATTTGTACCTAAACTCTAAAATCAAACCAAAAAATATGGAAGTCAACTTTTAAAACTCGATGAACGTTCTTGTTTAACACGTACAATTCAAGTAGGAAGCATACTGGTAATTACCACAATAGAAATAAATTTCAATCATCAAAAATTAATAAGAAATAATAATAGAATTAGAGTCTTTATCCTTGAATTGTTTTATTTTTTTGATTTAGTTAATGGATGAATATTCATAGCCTCTCATCCCAACCATCCATATGTGTCTTGTGCAGTCCTCCCTTATGTGAGAGTCCTTATTTGGGTCAAACTCCAGGTCTGCATCCATGTATGAGCTCTAATCTCATCTCCCTCACCCCAAATATGGCTACTAATAGAAATATAAAGTGTAAGACCTCATGTCAACCATGAATGTTTTTTTACATCTCCATATCATTCTCAACTTTCACTTCATTCATCCAAAAACCTCCCTCCAAGCTCAACAAACCCTTACATGATACTGATAGTAAATTTCTAACCAATCTTGTCTATAATGGCAAGCATGTTACAACCTCTATAACACCTTTTCTCTTCTTTGGGCATCCAACCTTATATATGACCCCTCAAAAATAAGCACAACACCTATACCAACTCATGTGAATATCTATATCACCCACATTCATTATGATAACCAAATTTTGAACCCCATCCCCTCCATGCTAACAATTAATAGTTTCACCATGACTAGTGCCTATAATGACCCTTATCAAAGTTCTAGAACACCTCCTTATGCCACTACAAGTCATTTCTAATGGTCAATTGAACGTTTTCCATCAATAATCGTTACTTCTCCTTTTTCCTCTTATTTTTTTATTCCAATGATATTTTGTGTAGTTATCACCTTCTTAGCCTTCTTTCTGCATAATTTCATGATGTTTATCTTTGTTTGACGTTTGATGGTATCTTTTTCATGCCATGTTTCCAATGTGCATTATTGGAGTTCGGTTCCCATTCTACCTTCTCTCCAAGCCATTATGGGATCTCATTCAAGTGCTTCACTCATCTTAGGACCTCCGGAGCGGTGAGGAAGGAAACACCAATCCTTTCCATCACTAATTTATACAAAAAATGTCGATTCAAGTTCAATATCAAGCTTTAAAGTGTGTACTTAGCATATTTACAAATTCTAATATTAGAATCAAAGATATTATAGTTTTTCTCTTCATGTAATTTAATCTTGTAACATGTGTACATGTGAAAATGTCTTTTCACCCTCTTTTTTATCTGCACCATGTGTGTTTAGTGTGGTGTGGGACTGGTTGTGGGATCACCATTATTGGGCCATGTAGGACATATAGGCACATGTGCATATCAACTCTTAGAATTGTGGATTTCCTAGTAAATGGTTGAAATTAATATTTCTTGTTTTCTAATTGATAAGAACTCACAATATCCACAATTCATTCATACAAGGTTCAAAATAATAAACAACTTTTAAATAAAAGCATGAAGAGAATATTTAATATGGTTTCAAACCCTAGTTTTTTTATCTCAAACCCTAAATTAATTAGTAACCATAAGATTATAGTTAATGATGTGTACCAAAGTGGCATATGTTGTTAACTAATTATTTAGATTCGATGAAGGTCAATAAGATTGACTTATGAATTAGGAATTTTGGTAAGTGGGTCATGTCCTTGAGTGAACTTTGTTTGGATGTTTAATTATATTTGTATGATTATGCTCTTTCATGAATTCTATAAAAGTTTAATTAAAAACAAAGGTGATGATAATCATTACTAATATTAATATAATTATTAATAAAGAATAGAGATATTTTTAGTATTCGTCTCACAGTCACTTCTCAATCAAGGGAAATATGAGAAATCTAAGGATTTCCTATAATGACATGGTCTTATATAATAAATCATGTAACTCATACCAAATGGCATGTATTTCAGTCCAATATGTCAATCATGATCAAATGTTTAAGAAATTCCTAAATAAAAATCATATTTAATACGTTCCATTAAATTATAAAATAGTTATATCTGAATGAATGTGTTGGTTAAATGTTTCACTTATTATTTTTATTCTTTTGAATGAATGTGTGAGACGATATATCTCTATACCAAGGAGAGATAATAATCTAAGGTGAGAACTTTAATAATATCCTGACTTTAGATCTGTGATTATATTTTAGGTATTTTGTACTAGGAATATGGTTGAGTATAAAAAAAATTATGAATGCATTAAGGTTCATATTTTTCCAACAATATTAAGATACTTCGTATTTAATTACAAATGGATTAATGTTCACCTGTTTCATTATATGATATGCATGTGTGTGACGCTTCACAAATGCAATTCATTTCATGGACAACTTGTGACTACTTATTCTTGTGTACGTTTTTGGGAGGGGTGTTGTAAACCTAGTATTAGAGGATTACACAGATGGCCCCTAGGGTAAGATTTAATTCTTTCCTGTATTAAATTTAGGGGAAGAGATTTGATTAGTTGACCAACCAAACTAGGGAAAACCATGAAATCTCATTGGTTGGACTCTCAAATTCATATTGGAGACTTTACTAGACTATATAATGGTTGTATGTTGTTGGAAAATAAAAAGGCATGATTCAAGACATGAAACACTACTTTAGAGACCTCACATGCCCCAATAACCCTAGTATTTGGTATGGATTCCGCCCACTATAGGGGGTTTCAAGTCATTGATAGGAGAATTATTGACCCACATCCCCTTCAAGTGAGTTTATGGAAGCCTATCAAATTCAATATATCTCAAGATGTTGGGAGGACATCAGGGTCAGTGCATATGCCATGAGGTATATAAGAAGGAGAAAGGATTCCTAAAGTTTGGGTTGTTGGGTACCAAGAGGGTCACTCAATGTGACATGAAGTTTAGGGTCCTTAATAAGTATGAACATTGCTTCACTGAGGTCAAACGCACCAAAAGTTTAATCATAGGATTGAAGGAGAACCTCATCTTCTCTTTATCAAGAATGTGTATCACCACATTCAATAACTCCTAGATGTTACCCTCAATCTAGAAGACAACCTGAACTGTATAGTTCAACTTCAACTAGTAAACACAATAACAACAATGGCCCAAAGAGGAAAGTTCATGAAGTAGTTGTCCTAGATCTAGCTAGACCTCTCTTCACTTAGTTCAAGAAGACTCATATTGAACCATGCGGGTTTGCAAATGAAGTTTGTGATTATTTTTTTAACCCATGTTATATGACACCTAAATTCCCCATTCTCTTGAAGAGAAAGGAATAAGAGAGGAACTAAAATCCAGTTCCCAAGGGACAACTAGGGTATTTTCCAAGGATCTATAACTAGAAGAAGTTGAGTGGGGTAAGGGTTTAGGTTCTTATTTTTAGGACAAAAACCCACCCTAGTGTAGGATGGTTGGTAAACCTCATCGTTCCATTGTAGAACTTATAATCAATCTTAACCTTATGGAACCTTGTTGACCTTGTAAATAAGGATCAAGTTATCATTTTAATATAGTTAGGAGGTTTGGTTAAGGGTTTGAAAGACACTGGCCCTCATGTTGTTTAAAATTAACCAAATTAGTCCAAAAATAAGCACAATTGCACTCCTCAAGGAACTCACCTTGCATAGGCCTACTTGAATCTTCACTAACTGACTCATTGAAAGTTGTTATAATGAAACAATCTAGGTGAGGGCATGTACATGTGCCTATTCAACATATTTTATGGAAATTATTGGGATATGGTGGGATTTTAGCATGGATTTTGAGGATTCAAAAGGCAAATGCATGCTTGGGGACATCTATCTCAACCTCACATTTACAACACCTAAATTAGGTTGTAATGATGGGTTCAGGGGGTCTCTAACTATAATGAAGCCTAGAGTCTGCCTTGTAATTCTTCAAGTGCTCACACGATGGGTTTTACCCTTATTGTTGGTTTTCAATATCGATAATCATCATTTCGCTCTTTTTCCTATTTTCCCATTTTTTGAATTTGATCTTGATTATAGTGTATTGATTGGATTAAGCTTTAGCTTATTTTTTCCAGTTCAAACTTTGACGTGATGTGTAAGACCCCTAACCTTTCTCAATTTATAAACATAATTATATGGAATAATTTTATGCTTAATTTACAAATTTAAATTTTTTTTATTATTTAATATCAATTGGCAAAGATGTGGTTTAAAAAATTGGTTCAATTTTGACTTTGTTTGCTCAAGTTGTGTAATTTTTGGACTTGCATGCAATTTTTTCATTTTTTGGGGGTCTAAAAGTAATTATAACTTTCATGGATTTTTTTACTTTTTTGAATGGGGTGTTACTCCCCTATAAGTATTACTTTAGTTGGTAGAATTGACATATGTTTTAGTCAATTGATGGCTTTTGGCCCTATAGTCAGAGTAGCAGTAGTAGCAGCAGGAGGGAGTCTCGATGGATTTGATTGGCAGTGTTTTGTCCTTACTAAATTACCATCGACCTGGAGAAGGATAGCCATGTACATGCATGTTGATATGGTTAGTAAATAAGGATGATCGACAAGGCCATGTATAAGCTACATGCATGTGAATTCATATAGCCGTCAAGGAGTTTTGTTTCCATGAGTATATAATTGATTTGTTGGATAGTCGCATGGTAGTCTTGGAAAGTAGATATCCCATTGAGTGGACGGATCGATGTGGAATATTTGACATGCTTGTATGTACTTTTCTTTTCTTTTGTAACGTCAATACTCTAGAGTAGACCATCCCAATCGAGTGATGGTTTGAATTAATTGCTTAATGATCAATGGGAGAATAGTTTTCCCCTATCAGCCCAATGGTCTTTTTGTTAATAAGCATGCAAGTGAAAAAAGAGGGTTCTAGCTCGACAAAGCTATTGAAGCCCTTTCACTCCGATGACAATTCAAGAGGTACAGCTTGTAAGTTTTTCAAGAAACCAACCGATGGACTACTTTTTCACCTGAAGAGAAAGCAATTAGTAATGGCCTGAGGAGACCTCTATATGTCGACTAATGACCAAGAAACATGCTGCTCTGATGGGTTTCGTGGCCCCTTTGACCTATGAAAATGTAACGACCCTGCCTCCCAGTAACCCCCAATTAAGGGATACCAAGAGGTCAGAGTCATTATCCCCATTAACAGGATCAAAGGTTCGAAAAATAATCAATAACAATTATCAAATTTTACCAACTAAACTGAAAATTGGTATAAAATAAAACCTTGCATACCTTTTTAGACCAACCGGAAGCTTCCACGTCATCACATGCATGCAACTTGGCCCACGTTTGAGTTTATAACCAAATTACCAGTTTACCCTTGACTTAAAGATCGGATCTTTTAGCCCGTAGAGGGCTAGACCGTCAAATGCCTCTTTTCCCTTCTCCTCCCTTGCGCCAGTGGCTTGTTGCCGCCCTAGCCGTCAACATGCAGCCCTAGGCACGGCCCGTGCTCCCAGCTCCATACCTGAAATCCACGTCGGCTCTATCCCTTACCTCTGTCAGGCCTCCACGCTCCCCTGAGTGCCCTCAGCTCGCGGCCACGACGGTTGTTCAAGCTGGGTAGGCCTGCACTTGTTGCTGCCAAAGCAGCCATGCTGCTACTGTAGCATTCAGGCTAGGGTGAAGAAACCTCTGTCGAGCTTCCCTCCAACATCGTGAGAGCAGCATGGCCCCATCGTAACTCCTCCACGACCGCTCTGCTCCAGGGATAAATCATGCTCTCGACTGGGGTTTGAACGTGGAAGAACAAGAAGAAGAAAAAGAGATACGTGTGAGATCTCTTTGGAACTCAAACCAGAAGGCCAACCCCTTATATAGGGGAGGGTTTTCGCACCCCAAGATGTGCATCCACAAAGATGCAAGGTCTTTTCCCAATAGGAAATCAATTCCTTCATTAGGAAGCAAGCTTTCTTTCTCCTTACTATCCCTTTGATATTTCTCTTTTCTTGGGTAATTAGGAATTCGAAATTCCTCTCACTTATTCTCTTTATTCTTGCTTTTTAATCCATTGGCCACGAAAATATATTTTCCTTAAGTAGAAAATACTTCCTTTTTAACAATATCACATAATCCATTAATTATGTATTCACATTATCTTCTTATTTTCTATTATAGGTATTTTCTCTTTCTTCCTCTTTATTGGGGCTCCTTGGACCCCAAGAAACTCTAATATTTCGAAATCCTTTTTAGTGGATACTCATTATCCTTCTAGATGAATCTATTTCCATTATTTCTCATTATATTGTTTATTTCTTATCAAAATATCTCTTTTTGAGGATTTCTCTTTTTCTTTCTTTTTATTTTCCACATTGGCATTCCATTTATCATTAGGAATCCTTTGGATACGAAAATCCATCCAGGATAACTCAATTATACCTCTTTTCACTTATTTTCCACATTTTATCATTGTTTTCAATTTCTTTCTTAATAAAGAAATACTTAATTGATCTTTTCTTTTATTTTTGCATTATCTTTGCAATTTTGGACTCCTTGGGACCCAAGGAACCCAAGAGGCACGAAATCCAACTTTTTATTACATACTTTTGCCTTCTAGAGGTTTCTACATCTTTCTTTTCTCCATTTCATATTAATAATGGAATTCCTTTTGTCTTTTCCTTAATATTGGACCCAATAGCCAATAAAGCCCACAAAACAATCATCAAGGCTATTGTAAATGAAATCCATTTATTTGAAACAAATTATATCATTATTTGTTCAAATATCTTTAATATGAGAAATTACATTTCTCACCAAATGAACCCAAAAATTGGGGTTGTAACATCGTTCCCCTCTTATAGGAATTTTATCCTCAAAATTCCACCAGGCACACAAACAAATAGGATAAGCCTTTCTTATGTCCATTAGGGCTCTCATGTGGCTTCACCCTTTCCATGGTGCTTCCCAAGAACCTTCATCATCTCATATTCTTCGATCTGAGTTCTTTCTAACCTTGGTATATCATACCCTCATAGGTGACTCAAGACATTTCATCTCCTCAAAAGCTGAATAGGTTCAGGGCTCCACACATGGCTTGGGTACCTCACATGGTGCTCTAGATCGTACTCATGGAACACATTATACATCATGTTATCATGAGGGGTAAGGCTTAAACACAACCATCTCCACCAATCCATCTCAAAAGGACATGTATATCGGGGACTCAGCTTTCTCGGATGTAGCTTAGAGGGGTCAGATTTTCACATCACATACTCTCCCACAGTGAACTTCATGTCAGTCTTCTTTGCATCAGCTCACAACTCATGTTGCCTCTGGGCTCTCTCTCAGCCATTGCATGATCAAAGCAACTTCATCTGCACACACTGTGGTTCTTTTCTGACCTTCACGAGGCCTCCTTCACCAGCATCATCGTAATGGAGTGGTGACCGACACAACCTCCTTATAGAACTTCATGCATCCCGATAAAGGCTATGGTGGTTAACATCACATCTTAAGAACTGTCTCTATGTTTCACCATGAATGAGCACACATACTCTCATCAGACCCTCTAGTCTGGATCATACTGACCATTAGTATGGGGTGATAAACTGTACTGACATCGAGTTCTTCATGTATCCACTTCCACCTTATGGAAGTGAGCCTTTAGGTTATACTCACAAACTTTTGAGCTCACATCATGGTGTAGTTGAACCATCTCTCTTTCTTATAAGTAGTTCAACCCGATCTGTCCCTTGACAGTACTCTTTCTCTCGCATGTCATCTAGGTAAGGCGATCTACCATAACCCATATTACATCTTGACCTTCCTTGGTCTAGGGGAGACTTACCACAAAATTCCTAGTGATGAAGTCCCATTCCCTCTCAGGGACTCTTTATCCTTTATATCAATACATTGGGTTACTGGTGTTCGTCCTTCACCATCGGCTTGCATGGCCACATGCCACATGCAACTTCTTATCAAGCATCCAAAGTGCTACTATCACTTACTATCCTTGTAGTATCATGGTGTATGGTGATCTTAAAACTATGATCTCATGTATGTCATGATTCCTCAAGATTGATTCCTTAGAATCCCTAAACCACTCTCATTATGGTTTTATTACCTTCCTATCCAAAGAAGTGTATCTGAGGTTTTACCACCATCCTTTCATTGCATCAAAGACTATGCTGGCTAACCAAACAACCATTAACTTGATCAAATGATATCATTGCATCTGAGGGTTATCCTATATTCTTTCCATACTTAGGGTTAGCCTAACAACCTCTTCTAGTCTCTAGTCAAACTAGGTAGCTATATCTCAACCAGAGCATCCATTACCACTCCACATCCTTAGGTATTAGGTAGTGTTGAAGACATACACTTTCATGTATTCTACTTATCATCTCATCTCAAACTCTGAGTCTATCTTCATCAGAACACTCTGAGCTCATCCTCTTGGTTATCAAACTCAACCTTGTATCACTTGCAAATTCCACATAGCTCATGTTAATACATTCTCGCAAGATGATTACCTTAATACTCTTATCGTTTGTACCTAACGTTCACTTCGCCAGGGTATATTATCGTCTCTCTCCTCATACCTCATAGCAACGTTCCAACTCGCATCATCTTTATCCTTGGTGTAAGGCATGCGTATTGTCCTATCTCTCACTCCCATAACAAGAAGAAATAAGCATTTGGCGGCCGTCCAAATACAGATTTCTTCCTATTCCAAGAGTAGAGATAGTACATCCCACCTTGCCAGTACACCTTCAAATCTAAGTCGAAACATGCAACTTATGTCTCTACATCACAAACATCATGATATCAAAACTGGTCTGGAACCTACTGGGGTTTACACACAATCCTTGGTCATCTCCTCTGGGTCTATAGGGTGCCGCCACTTTTGGGGTCATCCCTCTTCCCTCATGCATCCAGAGAGTGCCCTACTCATCTGCCCCTTGGGTCCCATGAGTTCATGAAGGTGATCAATCTCCTAACCCGTGGCCCTCAAACAATGATAGTCCTTACCTCCCGACCCTATTGTCATGTGCAACTAGGGAATTAGGCAACTCCTACTTCCATCGGTCTTATCCCTACCTGACCCTAGGATAGACTTAGGATTCCATTATAGTACATGTCCAACTTAGAACCTTACCCAAGCCTTCATCATCTCTCTCTTTGCATTCATGGGCTATCTTTCATCCTTTCACAGGAGTCATGGCGACCTGCCTACCTTGGTCAAGCCCCATACCGGTTACCTCCATGGTAACACACCCACATGCACATAGAGATGGTTATCTATGAGTCTATAGGTTCATTCTCCTACCATGTACTCTTCACTTAGTTTCTCAAGATCCTTTGAAACCTCTTTAGGTTACCTCAAAACTGGTACACACCCTACCAAGGGTTCCTCTTCCAGAATGGGAGTAAACTACAACTCTTGACAACAAGGTCACAAACATTCCTAGGGTTTATATTCACATGAGCATGCTTAACCCAACTGCCACTAAGGCACAAGCATACCACCTACTAAACCATGCTAGGTCATACTTGTTCTCATCCTCAACATTGGATCAAGATCACACCTTCCCATGTCATCAACATAGTTGTGGGGGGATTCATCAAACCTGCCTTAAACTTAAGGAGCTTCTCTTTCCTTTAAACATGAGAAGTACCATGCTCTAATCTATTGAAACTAAAACCTCGTCATGAGCATCAAGTACACCACTTCCCCTCTTAGGCCTAGGAAGCCTAGGTTCACTTCTATGATGTCCCCTGTCTGCTCGACCTCTTAACTACGATCCAAACATGTGCAAGGCATGGCATGCACTTCCTGTCATCCTTCTACTTGAGCAATACTTCAGAGTGGAGTCCTCCTCAAGGACAACCAACAAGGTACAAGGCCTCATAACCTGCTACTAAACCTTTAAGGAACTCTTCCTCTCATCTTTACCAAAGGTACAGAGATACTGGTAGTCTCATCCTCTCTCTAGGGTTTGGTTCCTCTCATGGCAACCAAGACATCATCAGCCTCCAAGGATCAAGCATGAGGCAACCACAAACATTCACTTAGGTCGCATCATCCTCAACTCCCCACTAATCCTCATATCTCGGAGTCTAGGCTTCTAACCTTCCTGCTCGGGGTCCTGCTCTCTCTCTAGAGATAACCCTACAACCATCCTCACTATTAGAGGTCCTCTCTCCATGAAGGATCAAGCTCACACTCACACCTCTTTGTGGGTGAAGCATATGTTCAAACTTACATTTGCTCGAGGTTATTCATAGCTCTTTATGCTTATCTCATAAGCTATCCATCATGCTTACTAGCTAGGGTTTCAACCTATTGTCGCACCACTGACGTACTCTAGGTGCATGTTATCCCCTATGTGCATAAGCCTATAGGGTTTCTATAGGTTCTTCACTAACCTCATCAATGAAGGAGCTATCCTTCACTCTAACACGCACGCCCCTTTCCAGGGTTGGGTTACCAAAGGTACTAGGTTATCTAACCTCTCATGGCTCGTATGGCATCCCAAGGCGTGTCCATCCCAAACACTCAGTCAACCATGACATCTAACTCATGTCATCTCTCTCTAACCTTCACTTAGGGTTAGGGTTAACATCATCCTCAGAGGATGTGCCAGGTCTCTACCTTTAATGGAGATCTCTACCTCCAAGACTAACTCTCTCTTTACTTATCCTCCTGACAAGAAGGTCTAGCCTCATGTCTTCTCCTAAGGGCAATGACAACTCATGTCATACGAACTAAGCATGTATCTATTCTTTGGTTTGCGCTTAATCTATTAAGCTTATGTCCATGACATCTTATTTACATGCTTTTCATTAATTTGGTGGAGGATTCCTTAAACCTTATCAACCTTACCCATACCTCAAGAGAGTGAGGAAAAGAGAGAAAACCCTAATCCTTAATGTCCTTAACAGAATTTGAGTTGAGAAAGGATGAACAAGATGAGAGAGTCCTAAAGGCATCTTATTTTGAGTCAAATCCTGAGACATTGGCCAGGCAGTCATACTAATCCGGGAGTCCTCGTATTCCGACTAGTGGTGCGGAGGAAAATCTTGCCAGCCCCTAGATGTGATCCTTTTCTAGACACCTCAGTCTTTCAGAAAATCCTCTATAACTCCCTTGGGTTCTACATAGTTTGTAAATTTAATAATTATTAATGATTAAATGAGGAACTTATGATCTGATACCAAATATAACAACCCTGACTCCTGGTAACCCCCAATTAAGGGAGACCAAGAGGTCAGAGTCATTATCCCCATTAACAGGATCAAAGGTTCGATAAATAATCAATAACAATTATCAAATTTTACCAACTAAACTAAAAATTGTATAAAATAAAACCTTGCATACCTTTATAGACCAACCGGAAGCTCCCACGTCATCTCATGCATGAAAATCGGCCCACGTTTGAGTTTATAACCAAATTACCAGTTTACCCTTGACTTAAAGATCGACTCTTTTAGCCCGCGGAGGGCAAGACCGTCAAACGCCTATTTTCCCTTTTCCTTCCTTGCGCCAGTGGCTTGATACCGCCCTAGCCGTCAACATGCAGCCCTAGGCACGGCCCGTGCTCCCAGCTCCAGACCTGAAAGCCACATCGGCTCTATCCCTTACCTCTATCATGCCTCTGCACTCCCCTGAGTGCCCTCAGCCCGTGGCCACAGTGGCTGTTCAAGCTGGGCAGACCTGCACTTGCGGCTGCCAAAGCAGCTATGCTGTTGCTGCAGCATTTAGGCTAGGGTGAAGAAACCTCTGTCAAGATTCCCTCCAACATCGTGAGAGCAGCATGGTCCCATCGTAACTCCTCCACGGCCGCTCTGCTCCAGGGATAGATCATGCTCTCGACTAGGGTTTGAACATGGAAGAATAAGAAGAAGAAGAAGAAGAAGAGATACATGTGAGATCTCTTTGGAACTCGAACCAGAAGGCCAACCCCTTATATAGTGGAGGGTTTTCACACCCCAATATGTGCATCCACAAAGATGCAAGGTCTTTTCCCAATAGGAAACAAATTCCTTCATTAGGAAGCAAGCTTTCTCTCTCCTTACTATCCCTTTGATATTTCTCTTTTCTTGGGTAATTAGGAATTCGAAATTCCTCTCACTTATTCTCTTTATTCTTGCTTTTTAATCCATTGGCCACGAAAATATATTTTCCTTAAGTAGAAAATACTTCCTTTTTAACAATACCACATAATCAATTAATTATGTATTCACATTGTCATCTTATTTTCTATTATAGGTATTTTCTCTTTCTTCCTCTTTATTGGGGCTCCTTGGACCCCAAGAAACTCTAATATTTCGAAATCCTTTTTATTGGATACTCATTATCCTTCTAGATGCATCTATTTTCATTATTTCTCATTATATTATTTATTTCTTATTAAAATATCTCTTTTTGAGGATTTCTCTTTTTCTTTCTTTTTATTTTCCGCATTGGCATTCCATTTATCATTAGGAATCCTTTGGATATGAAAATACATCCAGGATAACTCAATTATACCTCTTTTCACTTATTTTCTACATTTTATCATTGTTTTCAATTTCTTTCTTACTAAAGAAATACTTAATTGATCTTTTCTTTTCTTTTTGCATTATCTTTGCAACTTTGGACTCCTTGGGACCCAAGGAACCCAAGAGGCACGAAATCCAACTTTGGATTACATACTTTTGCCTTCTAGAGGCTTCTACATCTTTCTTTTCTGCATTTCATATTAACAATGGAATTCCTTTTGTCTTTTCCTTAATATTGGGCCCAATAGCCAATAAAGCCCACAAAACAATCATTAAGGCTATTGTAAACGAAATCCATTTATTCGAAACAAATTATATCATTATTTGTTCAAATATCTTTAATATGACAAATTACATTTCTCACCAAATGAACCCAAAAATTGGGGTTGTAACAGAAAACATGGCTTTATACCCTCATGTGACCACTCTATCTATAAATACCCAACCTCTTTCTCTCCTCTCATTTTTTGGCATTTTTCTTGCTATATTTTGGGAGACTAATGAGGATCCTTAGGAGGTAAATCAAGTATCTATTTGTGGATGCATGCTCTGAACCGATCCCTTCTAGGAAAGATCTAAGGCTTCTAATGCGGTTTCTTGCTCCTTACACATAAGATCTTGTTTCCTAAACCTTTATTTGTGTTTCGTCACCCTCTTTCCTTCCATGCTCAAGATCCATGATGCTACAATCTGCAAACTTGTGCATAGGCCTTAAAAAATCTCTTTTCTTCTCTCTTTTCACTAGATACACTCAGATCTTGGATATTAGAAGCTTTTTGGACTTTTCCAAAAACAAAGAGTGGATTTTTGCTACTATTTTTGTGGTTCTTCCTTTTGGATTGGGTTATCATCACACATAATGCAGCGTGATATAACTTCTTAATACATATATTGCCTACTTAATAGATTCATGATCGTAATGTTGTTCAACGAAATTTGTAATAAGTCAAAAGACAGTCTTTTGTGCACTGTTTCGCATGAGTATAATGACCATACAAATCCTTAATTCTATCTTAGTTTATTTGAATATTTTTCAATTATACAATGCATTTCGTTGAATATGCAAAGTCTAAAGTTTCAAAATGCAAGTACAACAACCCCTAAAAATGTTATTCTTATGATGTTCTTGTACCCAATAAAAAGGAAATTTGGCTCATAGATTTTTCCTTTCTATATGATGGTTATCCTTTACAAATTTCAAGGTTTGTAGTTACTATTATGATGTTGTAATAAATGTTAGATGAAACTATAGTAATGAAGGTGGCTCATCCATGATAGGTCTAGAGCATATAAATGTCTAGTTCTTAGAAATAGCATAAATTCCTCATCTAATGGAATTTTAAGCTGAAGTTTGGGTGCTACCTTTTTTATGGCTCATTAAGATTTCTACAAAATTTTAGATGATAAGGAGATTCATGGAAGGAGTTATTAATATTTTGGTCATAGTGATGCATTGGGCTTTTATATGTCTTACTTTGAGGCGTAGTCCTCTTTATGACCATGCATTAGTGAACATACCATGATTCAATAATTTGAAATTGATTTATATGTTTTACATCTTCTGAAGTTACAACCTATGATTTATTTTACAAGAATTGTTTATATGTGTGTGTATAACTTGATTGATGCAGTAAATAATACTTATTTGGCTTAATTAATCAAGTGTAACCTTAATCATATAGTGCCATCAGATCATAGAAATATCTCAGTGACAGAACTTGTTGGATAGTTAAACAAGTAATCTAAAAGGAGATCGGGATCATATATTGTTGAGTATATATAGGTACATAGGTAGGGTAGATCCATGTCATCTTGGTTCTAAGGTTTTAAAGAGTAGTTGAGACTGTGTATCAGGTTTGATGTGATAGATAGCGACTGTGGTTGCAACTCAGATTTGAGGCTTTATACCCTGGTTCCTAGTGTCGTGTCCTATGTACTCAAGGCGATCATGCTATTTTCAGTAGTTGAGCCGATGTGCCTCTATAGTTGGTCACTCGTGCTAACCAAGAGGAAGAGATCTTAGGATTCTGGTCATCCTAGATCTTATACGGGGTTGATTGCAACTTAACAGTGGTCAATTAGTATCTTGATCGGTATGCCTCAAGATACCTAGGGCTTAATAAAATATACAATTCAGTCGAGTAGTATACA
This sequence comes from Alisma plantago-aquatica, assembly GCA_963693085.1. Lineage (NCBI taxonomy): Eukaryota > Viridiplantae > Streptophyta > Magnoliopsida > Alismatales > Alismataceae > Alisma > Alisma plantago-aquatica. The sequence continues at coordinate 288,956,626 of OY856411.1, forward strand.
TGTTAGGGTTCTTTGGAGAATCACATTGGAAAATCATTGTTTTACTTTTCTTGCTAGCATTATATGTGATTCAATATCTTGTCAATTGTAATTAATTATACCTATAACTTTAACTACGCTTGATCATTTTATATGCACTACTTAGGCTTTTTAATCTGCTAGACTCTATCATAATTGCCTTAATTATATAACCTACTTGTAAGTAATAAATATTATTGGAGGTTATATCATATCGATGGGACATGGGTCTCATCCAATGGGTTTCCATGCCTTTTTAGGTGATCAATTAGTGTGGTCAGACCTGTGGTGGTGAGGAGTCTCAGTTTGGAGATCAATAGAGCTGAAGAAGTTGGTGTGGTTGTGTAGAGTCCTAGAGTCACCCTTATACTCTTAGGTCCGGGTAGAGGGATTTGTATATCATGTACATCGGCTCATGTTTTTGATTGTATGACTCGATTCATGTCAATGTTGTAATTATGTGGACAACACCTTTTGTATACATATTGGGGTTGAGGATGCCACACTCATGTAAGGATGCCTGATATGAATATATGTGAGGTTAGACCTTTGTCTAAATATTTCTTTTGAAATATTTAGAAATTTTGTTTGGTTTTAGTTTTGTACCTTTTCGGTAATATGATTAATAACTATTTATCGGTGCTTTTATTTTGATTAATCTCATTTAAAGTAGCAAGTTGCCACATTTGGTGGTATTAAAGATTTAGGTTTGTTGAATCTATATGGACATAGAACTTAGGATTTTGTGTCTATTTTATGTATCCAACATATCTAACCATGGGTTATGGTTATGTAAATATGGTTGGAGAACTCAAAGAACATACTGAAAGTAGTTATGTGGTGCATAGAAGTGATTATAGGAGATGTGTACAAGAGAGGAGTACCCAAGATGGGGCTAGAACAACATGTCATGCATCCTTTCGACCCTATGACCGTAGTTGATCTAGTTATTAAATTGTTTTAGATAGCTAATGGAAAAAATTATGTATCTGGATGATAGGGTGTTTGCACTTCAACTAAGGGCACATGTCCCACATGTTGAATATCATGGTCCAAGAAAGACCTTTCAAAGGTTAAAGTGTGTGGGAGCCACTGAGTATGTGGGAATAACAGACCTAGAAGATGCGAACATATGGTTGGTAGAGTTGGAGAAGGTATTCAAAATCCCAAATATCTCTGAGGAGGATAAGGTGAAGCATGTGATCCACTTTTTGAAGGGTAGTGATGGCCATTGGTGGGCCATAGATGAGGAGAAGAGGCCATGTGAGATGGTCGACTGAGATGAGTTTTGGAGGGATTTTGTTAGCCATTACTTCCCAAAGACGTATCTGTAGGAGAGAAGATAGCTCAGTATGTGCACTTGCACCAGGGATTGTGGTCTATGAATGACTATGAGGCAAAGTTATGAAGTTGTTGAGGTTAAAAATAGTTTGAACGTTGAGTTGGTAAGGATGTTGTCAGCTTTGGAGTCCTGTGAAAAGTTTCCACCTTCGTGGAGTCTATTAGAAGTATAGAGAGGATAGTAGTGGAGTAATGAGAAGTCGATGCAAGAAAGAGGCCAGCCCAATTCTAGAGACAACAATTGACAGTTTCAAGAAGTCAATGTTTTCTTCACCGCAATACCAACCGTCACAATATACTACAAGAAACCTTGTCAGTACTGGAACTATGTCACAGCACCTTATGATTTAAGCTACTATAAGTTATATATATCATCAGGTATGATTGGTGTTGGTATATATTGACAAATATGATATTGTAAGGTCCTTGTTAGTCAATAGAAAAATGGAGGTAACATATTTTTAAGTAGATTTATTTTCACAAAAATATTAGCGAGACTTTCACTGTCGTGTCTCAATATTTGAAACTGGGAATAGGAAAAACTATGCCTAAAACAAAGTATAAGCCAGCGCTAGGGTTCGCAAATCTACGTCTACTGATGGAATGTCACCCAACCTTCACTGCCTCCTAGTAGTGGTGCTGCGACAACGATCCAAGATTGACATTGACTATCTAGTCACGATGCTCCTCAGACAACTATAGGATCTGAATACAACCTTTGACAGTATGACCTCCTCCTGTGAGTGATTATTCATTGAGGAATCTTATGTTTTTTCTCTGTATTTTTCCCCGGGAGGTAAGTGTCAGGTGAGTTTTTCTACGTCTTTCCTTTTCTCTCTGTCTTTATTCTCAGGAAAGTTGAGCATTACCTTTATAAAGGAATAAACCTTACAGATGGTGTGGAAAATCTTGGGGTGATTAGAAGGGGTCACACTGTAGAGGAATCCTATATTAGGATTTTAGGTAAAGCCCATCACAGACATGCCTTCGCATGGAAAGGGGAGCTTGTTGAAAGAAGAGATTGAACATGAATTATGGCCACATTGAGTTTTCACCTTCTCGACCCTTTCTTTTGAATATGCCTATTAACCAAGCAACACAGCAACTATACCTATATAGGATGCTCTTCCAATGTCTACATGGGGTCATGGGGTCATGGGGTCTTGTTCATATCTATATGTATTTTGAAGGAATAGAACCTGACAGGTTATACAGCAAAATAGAAACCTGCCCGGTGTTGTCCATGCAACATCCTCACACTGGCTTTCAAAAAATGGACTTTGATTTCCTGGTCTGATTTGTATCTATTAACAAATGCGTGTTTCACTTTTACTTATAGTATGTTATTAGAATGGTGGAATAAAGTAGCTTTTTCTATATAATTAGTTCATTCCTCAAGAAATGGAAACCAACATTGGAGGCATGAACAGTTATCTGGTCCTACAACATGCATCGAATAATCGGGAAGCTGAAAACGATGACCTTGAGGATACAACCACTTCCCCGATCTCTGCTAGATGAACCCCCTCCCTCCCCGGTTTTTAAGATCCCCTACCCCCGCGCTTCTGGTTTTTTCAAAATCCTTACCGATGTTTAAAATCTACCACATCTAGTGATCTGAAACCAACATCTCTAGCAGATTCACCACAAGATCGCCCTGATACATCTAATCCTAAGCTAGACACCCCTGGTCCCTTGTTACCAGAAGAAAACCCTATCGTCACCTCTGTCCTAAATGTGGAAAATGCCTTCAGACCGGCCATCATCGATGGCAATGTCACAATCGCATTCGCTGCTTTGCCTACTCCTGAGATGGCCACATTGCCAGACTTTGTACTCAACCACATAGGGGTGGCGATCACACCCCTTTCCAACATTTGGCACACTCCCTCCCCACAGACACAATCCACTTGTGAGCGTGACGAGAAGGCTAGCCGCCTTTACATCTACCTCATCTCATCTACTGACCCACAAAGTTGACAACTGTATCTTTTGTAAAAAAATCTTTTTGCCTCCTTCTCAAAGATATTGAGCCATTTAACAATATCCTTCCTACGTACCCTACCAGATATGCTACTTCTCCTCCCCCTTCCCCATCTTACCCGCAACCCCCATCTTACAAGAAGCACTCCTCACCTATCTCTTCACCGTTCTCCAACCACCTGCATCCTACAACAAACCATGATCGTAACATGGTGATGAACACCCAATCGCTAGAGTGCTCAATCGACTTACTGGCCTAGAGCATGCATATTCTCAAGGAACTCACAACCTGCACCATTTAGGTGGATATCATCCAATGCTCATCTCTAGATGATATAGAAACCCTCAAGATCACCAAAGCCATCACTCTTCTCATCCCAGCTTATACAATTTTGAAACCAAAGAGCCTCACTCCTACCAAGCTCATCTACACTCTAACTGAGAATTTCACCTTCGAACAAGCTCTTGGTCAGATGTTCACCTTTTCCTGTAGAAATGGATTTGCTCAAGCCAAGATCACTAGGTGGACGATTGAATAGGGAACCACACCTGCATCCATGGGTGCTTCTGGTTGGATCTCAATCTCTGATCTTCTGCCACACCTATGGAACGAAGAGGTTTTCTACGAGATAACTCACTCGATAGGGGCTACTCTATAGTTTACCAGCCCTGAAACTCTTTTTTCATATGAGTACACAAAAGCTTTCTGTGTGTTCTCCATCATGAAGGATACCATGATCCCTGATGATATCAACATCAGATGCGAGAACATGATATACAATATCAAACTCTATATGGAACACCCATCCACATATAGTTGTCCCTTTAAAGATCTCAAACAGCACCCTACTACATGGTTTGAACCCCACCACCAGTCTTTCATGCGCAAACACATTGCACCAGCCCATACATCCATATCTCACAACCACCTGAATCCAAACCTCAACAATGAATCTCACCGACCGGCACAACGCTTCAAGAGAGTCTGTACTCACCATAGCGATCCCCGAATGCCACCACCAAACCCTCTTGATCCTTGTCTGGCTTTCATTCATCTAGGGCAGGATACATGACCCTCACAATGAGATGGACTAGGAGACCTTCCCGAAGATAAAATTGGTGATCATCGATGACCTCCTTGTCACAGCAAGCCTAGCCATCAATCGTCCCAACCCGGTGAATAAAGACCATGAAGCGGTCCTCTCCTACGCTACTCTACTATGTACACCCATGTCTCAAAAGAGGAAGAACTTCTTCACCATAGACGACTCAGGTATGATACAACAACAACCCACACCTTCTGCTTTGGTACCACATATGCTTTTGCCACCTTTTATTGTACAGGATCTTTTGGTTACATCTAGTTCTACACCCCTCATATGTGGACACTACTTTGGTCAACATTAAACAACTTGAGTCATGGGAATATAGCTAGACCTTCATCGCATTCTGTAGCAACATTGGCATCAATTTTCCCCATCCGAAACATTCCTTACCGACCTGATAAAATAGAATGGCTGGAAAGATAACGGGTCTTAAACACGCACTCTGCTTTGCACATCATTCTTTCTTTGGACCCTTTACACATTGTTTACTTTTTTTATGGAGTTTACACCGATGCAGATTTTAACCTAGAATATATGTGGAACTGCTGCTCCTAACCGGAGAAGAACCATCATAATTATAATTTATCAACATCATATTGACATCATCACCATACAAGAAACCAAAACCACCCTTAATGACTCCCAACTTAAAAATATGGGGGACGTCATATTAAAAAATGGTACCAACAACCACCCACATGTTTTAGTGGAGGCATCCTTATAGGATGGAATGACAACACATATAGAGCCTCACAACCCACCATACAAAACCAATGCATTACAATCCTTTTTAGTCAAACCGCCAATAACTAGACTTGCTACTTCACAGGGTGCTATGGACCACCTGGAGCTAACAAAGCACCCTTGGTAGCAGAGTTCCACTCCTTGGCATCACAACACAGTGATATCCCATGGATCATGGGGGGGGGGACTTCAACATGGTCACATGCTCGAACGAACGATCCCACGATCTGACCACACCATGTCCTATGACCCCACACCATGCCAACATCTTTAAGCACTTCATCACCATGCATAACCTGCATGACCTTCACCCAAACAATGGATGTTGGACATGGCATAAAGGTTTGATCAAAGCCAGACTAGATCATTTTTTATGTAACAACCTATGGTCACAACTTCACTCGGGACTCATACCACTCTCATCGCATCTAGTTTATTTGACCATCTACCAGTCCTTCATCACAGACAACACACATATTCGGGACCAAAACCCTTTCGCTTTGAATGATTCTAGACCCAACATCAAGATTTCAACTCCATGATCAACAACTATTGGCTCACTTAGCCAACCTCTAACAATCCTACTAAGGACATACACCACAACTGAAACATCTTCGACCTATCCTCAAAAAATAGAACCATGATACTTTTAGATCCATTCCCAAAACCATCAAGAGAAAAGAAGAACTTCTTACTGCCATTAAAAAAACCCTCGGATGACCAATATAATCTGGTCTAAGATATTAACAACCTCAAGGCACAAGAGGAAATTTTATGGAAACAAAGAGCTAATATCAAATGGTTATAGGAGGGAGATAGAAACACCAAATTCTTCTACTCCCCCTGTGAAACCAAGTGTAACCGACAATTGATCACCAGTATTGATGCCATAGACACAACTATTCAACCTATACATACCATCATCAACCACATTACCCAATTCTTCAATAGCTTATACAACAATGGGAACACCTTACAAATTTGTATCAACATTGACTAGAATCGCATATACACTCGTAAGATCCCTTCTACAAATCACCTCTTAGATCCTTTTCTTGATACAGAAATCCACAATGCCATCCTACAACTAAGACTGGACAAATTGCTAGGGCCATATGGATATGATATATTATTCTTCAGAACCACATGTCTCATCATCAAGGATGATATCATTAAGCTTATGGAAGAGATCCACCAACAATAAAATATTAACCATCTCCTCAGGCCTATCAACCACACCGACATTGCACTGATACCAAAATTGATCACCCTAGCTCCATATAAGACTATAGACCTATCGGCATCATTAACACCACATACAAAATATTGCCAAGATCCTGAGCAGTCATATGAAACCGGTCATCAACAACATCATCGATTTCCAACAATGTGCATTCCTTCCACGTAGAAGCATCCAGGATTCCTTTATCACGGTATCAGAAATGTTGCATATATGTCACACAAACTACAAACCTAGTCTTACTTTCAAACTAGATTTTGAAAACACTTTTGATAATGTTAATTGGGATTTCCTCATCAAGTGTTTGAGGGGACTCAATTTCCCTAAAAAATTGTGTGCATTGATGCAATCATGTATATCAACTACTACCTTTGCGACTCTCATCAATTGGTCGCCACATGGTTTCTTCACAAACTCAAATGGACTACGGCAAGGTGACCCACTTCCCCCTACTTATTCATCATCGTTACGGATGTACTAAATGCCCTCATACAGAATGCCATAGAGGTGGGATACATAAACAAACCCACAGGTTACCCACACAATGTGATACAATATGCAGATGATACAATCATCATCATCAAACCAAATGACACAAATGTCATTAATCTGACCACTATTCTATCCATTTTCACTAAACTGTCTGGACTCAAAATCAACTACACCAAATCCATTATTATATGTGACCATATGGACTCCACGGATAGAGATGGGTATACAAACATGTTGGGATGTTGCCATGAAACCCTCCCATTTACATATCTTGGACTCCCACTCACCCCAGCTCGGTTGCCCAACATGACATGGAATCCTATCATCAACAAACTCAACAATCGAGTTAGTGCATGGGAAAACAACTACCTTTCTTTGGCAGGGCGCATATCACTTATCAACACATCTCTCATCCCCATCATCACTTACTATCTATCATGCATACCACTCTCATCCATGGTTCACAAACAAATTGACAGAATCTGCAGAAAGTTCCTATGGGAACACAAAGGCAAGAAACTTCATCTAGACAAATGGGATACTATATGCTGCCCAAAGAAGGAGGGAGTATGGGGCAACCTCAACATCAATACTCATAGTCTCACCCTCATACACAAAATCACAGCATCTATTAGCAATAAAGAGCACAAAATCTAGACCAAGATCTTTCACGACATATATCTCCTACATCAAGCACCATGGTTGATCAAAATCAATAGAACAACATCACCACTTTGGAAACACTTGGCAAACATCATCCACATCATATCCAGCACAATCCATATTCCACCCCACCTATGGCACAATACCAAATTATGGCATGACCCTTGGTGGCACGGACAAAAGCTTGTCAACCAACAACTACATAACATGCATATACCAAGCACGCTTACCAATCTCAACTATTGCAAAACATTAACCAAACTAGGATCAAATTGAGAGAATAATCTCAAGCAATTCCTCAGAGAATGAACTAAACCAACTACATACTTGGACATCCTCAATCAATTAGAGCACAACATTAGTAGAAACATCTCATGGGCTTGGGGAACCAGATACACGTCCAAAGTTGCATATCAACACTTTACTTACATAGGACTAACTAGACCATACCATAAGATCTGGCATATAAAATGCCCACCCAAATTACACATTCTAACTTGGCTCATCTCTACATACTGCCCACTAACATGATGAGGAGGCACAGAGGTTTTGAGGGACCCTCTAAATGTTGTCTATTTAATTTTCATGAATAAACCACACAACATCTTATATACGGGTTTCACACCTCTACATACATATGGACTCACTATGCCACAACCACCACAATTCTAGCAGATGCCTACCTCAACACCATGCATAGAATACAACACACAAAAAGTAAAATGGACTGATACCCCAACCACGACATACTAACGATGACCATTATTTGGATCATATGGACTACTAGAAACAAAATTATTTTTAACAACTACACCCTATCCATACAGCACACACTTCTATAGGTGGACTCAACATTTCAAGATTTTATGTGCAATAGGTCACAATAACGACAGCAGGGGCAAAACCAAAAAAGAACAATACAGCCCGATCCATGAAAATAGCATTCCAAGAACCTGACGTTGGGACAGATGGAGGGAGTAGGAGAAAGCTAAAGTTCCTTACTGATATGAACGAATCAAGCTATTCTCTCTACTGATCATTGCACTCACACAAGCATCAGACTACTTTTTGATGTTTTTTTTTCATTTTACCATCATATGTAAATATAACTTAAACTTACGCTCCTGAGGGATACACTATTGGTGATGTATCCCCTCTCTAGTTTTTTGGATAATATGTAACATCTATTTTGTGAGTTTTTTATGTTTTTCCCTTCATTGACTTATCACAGACATGCATAAGTCTTTTATCAATACAAGGAACATATTATCAGAAAACAGAAATGGAAACTTGAACCTATGATCTTCCATTGAGTGAGGACTACTCAGAGAAGAGCTTCCTAGGTAAGCTAGTGCTTCTGATATCATACACTAATAATAAATATAATAGATGCATATGGGTAAGGAGGACAACTTATTTTTTAAATATATATTGCATTTCCAAAGGCATACCCATGATTAGATTTTGACAACAATTTTTCTTGCTACATGTTAGAAATGGTTTGTCCAAAGATAGGAAGTTTAAGAAGTAGACTCTTTGTCCAAATTATGACTTTTTATATGTTTTCCTAAGCTCGCAAGAATTGATCTTGCAATTTGAACACTACCAAAAGACAAGTTAAGAGAGTCTTATGTGTATGGTGCATTTCATGAGAGATGCATACTAGTGGCTATGTGATAGCTTTGTAGATGATGGGGCTTGAAAAGTAATTACTCCACATCATTACATGCTCAAGACTATCCCATGACAGGTAACAAAATGAATACATAGGTAGTATGTATCTGATGTGCAATGTTTTAATATACCATTTTAAAAATATAACATGCCATTTACTTTAGTTTTGTGTTTACTCTTTTGAAAACTAATTATGTATCTTTCTAGTTGAATTTATTTCTTATATGGTGGGTACATACCATGGATAGGCATAATATAGACTAGGTCTCAATAGTTCTTCTTGTGGATTTGCATTACTCTTTCTATATATTTCATGTAAATAGTTTCCAATGTTATCTCTTATATTTTCAAAGTAGAAAGTGGATTAGATGAACAAAGGTGAATATCGCTATGTTCTTCATGCAACTTCAAAGAAACTCAAATATAGTCATCCTACATGTTCTTTCGTCTACATGTAACTTGTTTTCTCTCCACTACCATCATGTTTTCCCTATGAAGTAAACATGCTAATTCATCATTTTACAATATAAGCAGATCATGATCTTAGATGTAGTAATTGAGTGGACATTACTAGTAAACTTAAAATTTAGGCACTATCACATTTGTATTTACTATTTAGACATCATCTCTTTTTACAAGTGTCTTCATGCTTATACTCAATGTATTCAATCTTTACCTTCGTAATGGTTGAATTATGTCTTGTGAACATTTCGATGTAGACAAGTAGGGGACATTCATGCTACATAAAGGGTTGCATGTACAGTACAAGGGATTTGAAAGACATGCTAGTCTAATAGGAGTGATGTTTTATGTATAATACAAGGAATTTGAAATGATGTACTAGTGTAATAGAGTGATCTTTTGTGTACCCATTAATTTTGGAGTGATGTTGTTTTATAGTTAACGGATTTGAGGTGATGCACTAGTGTAATATGGGTTACGTTTGGTGTACAAAGTGAAAGAATTTGATGAATTATCTACTCATTTGTACCCATGATTAGTTATATGTATGCGTGTCTCGTATCTACTAAGGGTAAGGTTAATATCCTCCCTGTGTAATTCAAGTTGAATATTAATAAATCTTCAGTTTGTCCTATAATGTTTCTCATAGATTGACTTCATTGTTAAACATCAACTCACATGATAACCATGTATGGAATGGTCTTTTGATTTTATACCAACAAACAAAAGTGTTTTACAAGTTGTATAACTTATCTATATTTGAATCCTTCAAATGCTAGGATATATTTCTAGACTTGAATACAAACAACTTTATATCGATATCCTCAATTTGCTATTTTGTATATAGCTTGCTCCATGTCACCAAATAACTATGTCACTGGTTATTATATATGTATTGAAATTTTTTCAATGCTGGTATAAAGGTTACAATATGGTTATTTTGGTGGCATTACTACCTACACCAGCAACCATGCAATTTGTACTAGCACTACATAAGTGATGTCTTAGAGGGAATACTGGTTGATGAGAGCTAACCTGAAACACTTGTACTGGCATATATAAGTGCTAGCATAGCCTCAAAAAATGATGGTAAATGCCTATGTCAACATTAGTATATACAACATTTTTTTACCAGCTGGTATAACCTCTACTTGCATTTTTAGGCCAATACCAGCATTTATTGATATGTTGGTACAGGGCCATATTGTGGTAGGTAGTTTCCGAACCAAGTAATTTTGTATAGCCACAGTGGTCTTCTAGAAAAAGGAGATGTTGTAGGTTTTCGCCAGTTAGGGAAAGAAGTTCTGTGTTAGTGTCTTTAATAGGTCTGTCTAGGTTGCAGTATGATACAAAGATGTGCTTCAATTGTGTATAGGTGGGATATATGAGATGGTCTTATCCTATTAAGAACTAGGAGGTTACACAATAGCCAAAGCATACCCAGCAGGGCTCATAGCAACACTAGTACAGTAGTGGTGGTGGAACAAGATGTGGGCAGACATCGCAAGCAGGGTCTTCGGGACCAGCAAGTAGAGATCAAGGATGACAATAGGCAACGACTAGATTCTATGCTATGATTTGGTAAGAAGGAGTGGTCAATTTGTGGTCATAATATGTTAGATGGTACTTAATCAGTCTGACTTATTTGCATCTAACTTTGTATCTGTTTTGGTTGACTCTCATGAACGACCCACTCATTTATCACCAGAGAGGTGATAAATAGTTGTAAATTACTTGTATATAGTATATATGATAACCTCTTGTTAGATACCCCTTTGGTTGGTTTTTCCATGTTGTGGAAGGTGTGTCCATTTAGCATTCTTTCTTTTTCATGATGCAACATTCAAGTGGATCTTATGCCACTTGATATGAATGGATTTTATGTGATCCGAGGGATGATACCTTAGAGAAGTACAAAGTTGTTTTGGACTATGGTTCCAAAGTTGTGACATTTTGTGATGGTGATGTCTCTTGGACCTTCAAAGGAGATAGGAAGATTCTTACTACCTATCTAGTGTAGGAAGCAATAGCAGAGAAGCAGATGAGGAAGGAATGTGAAACTTTATTGGCACACGTGGTGGATAGCAAGGTGAAGAATTCTAGTATCCAGGATATACCAATAGTATATAAGTTTGAGGATGTTTTCCCTGACGATTTTCTAGGTGTTCCACCCTCGAGAGAGATTGTTTTTGAAATCAATCTAGTTCTTAGAACACAATCCATAGAACAGACACCTTACATGATGGCTCCAGTTGAGATGAAAATTTTAAAGAAGCAATTGTAGGAGTTGTTGGAGAAGGGATTTATACGGTTGAGCACTTCCCCTTGGGGAGCTCCAGTGTTGTTTGCAAAGAATAAAGATGGTTCTATGAGGCTTTACATAAATTGTCAATGATTGAACAAGGTTATAGTGAAGAACAAGTATTTGTTCCTAAGAATAGATGATTGGTTGGACCAGTTGAGAGGTGCTATAGTATTTTCCAAGATAGACCTGAGGTCAGGATATCATCAATAGAGGGTAAAGATAGATGGCATACCTAAGATTTCTTTCAGGACTAGGTGTTTTCATTATAAGTTCATGGTTATGATGTGTATAATAACTAATGCATTGGTAGCATTCATGGATCTGATGAAAAGAGTGTTCTGATTGTATCTTGACCAGTTCGTGGTGGTGTTCATAGATGACGTCTTGATATACTCTAGGGATAGTCAGAGACAACATGAGCAGCATCTTCATCAAGCGTTGGAGTTGTTGAGGCAACATAGGCTATATGCTAAGTTCAGCAAGTGTGAGTTTTGGCTGACTGAGGTGTCTATTATTGGTCATGTCATCTCAAAAAAGGGTGTTTGTGTAGTCCCTAAGAAGGTGGAGTCAGTTTTGGAGTGGGAACAACCTAAGAGAATGACTAAGGTTTGAAGCTCCCTAGGTTTAGCTGGTTACTATAGGAGGTTCATCAAGAACTTTAGTGTGATAGCTCTACCTTTGGACAGGATGACTAAGAATGGTGTTCCTTTCATATAGGGTGAGAAGTGTCAACGATCTTTTCAGTTGTTGAAAGAGAAGTTGACAACTGTTCCAGTGTTAGTGTCGTCACATCCTGGGAAAGGTTACATCATTTGCTAAGATTTCTTGAAAAATGGGTAGGGATATGTGATGTTGCAGGACAAGAACATGGTTTGTTTTACTTCTCAACATATTAATAAACATGAGGACTACCCAACTTGTGATCTAGAGTTAGTAGTCATAATTCTTTCCTTGAGGATTTGGAGGTATGATCTATACGGTGAGAAGTGTCATATCTTCACATATTACAAGAATCTTCATTATGTGTTATCAAAGTAGGAGTTGAACATAAGGCAGAGAAAGAGGATGGAGCAAATCAAGGAATATGACTGCATAATAGGTTATCATCCAGGAAATGTGCATGTGGCGGCTGATGTGTCGAGCAGAAAGTCATTTTTATCATCATCTGCTGATAAAACATAGTTGTATTCTATGGCTTGTCATGAACAGAACATGTTGGTGTCGCTTAGGTAGATGAATGTACAACTAAAAGTCTCCTTGTTAGTAGGCTCCTAGCACAATTACAGGTGAATCTGACATGAATATAGTAGATCAAAGATGCATAGAAGGATGATAATGTGATACAAAACATCAAATCATAGTTAGACATTGAAAAGAATGATGGGTTTTATGAAATAGATCATGGAATCGTATGTTTTTGATGTAGGATATAGGTTCCCAATGTTGGTGGTATGATGGATATAGTACTTGAGGAGGCTCATTTTTCAATGAACTCTATGCACCATGGATGTACACAGATGTATCATAATCTGAAAGACCTACATTTGTTGTCGGTTTTAAAATGTGATGTAGAATAGTATGTGGTTGAGTGCCTAGTATGTCAACAGGTCAAACTAGAGAATCAGAAGCTTGTAGGGACGTTGCAGCCTTTGCCAATTCCATAATGGAAATCATATTACATAATTATGTACTTTTGGTGGTCTTCCTAGGATAGTCAAAGGTCATGATTCCATTTGGGTCATCGTTGATCGGTTAAGAACATCTCACCTTTTATTAGTCAAGACCATCTACATTGTATAAAAGTTGGCACAGATCTAAGTTGCTGAGTTAGTTGGTCTACATGGCATACCAGTTACCATAGTATCATATAGGGGTCCTTAGTTCATGAGTAGATTTTGGGAGCGTCTACATACATCTTTGTACACAGAGTTAAGGTTTAGCATTCTTTTTCATCCTCATATAGATGATCATTCAGAAGGAACCATTCAAATGTTGGAGGATATATCAAGGGCATGTGTGCTTCAATTTCTTGGAAGTTGGTTTATTGACTTGAGCTTGATTGAGTTTGCCTATAACAACAGTTATCAAAGAATTAAAGATATGTCACCGTATGAGGTTTTGTATGGGAGGTGTTGTAGGTCACTTCTTTGTTGGTATAAGGCTCATGAATACCGGATGTTGGATCCTGAGCTAGTTCAGTAGACTACAGAGAAGATCAAGGTGATCCAGCAACAGTTGAAGGCGATACAGGATAGACAAAAGTCATATGTAAACAATCTTCATAGACCTTTCAAATTCTAAGTTGGAGACTATGTGTATCTAAACGTTTCCCCTTAGAAGAGTGTTTTGAGGTTTGGTAATAAGGATAAGTTGGCCCATAGGTTTATGGGACCTTACCCTATCGTATCTCGAGTTGGAAAGGTGGCTTACAGGTTGGAGTTACCACCATTACACAAGATGCATGATGTATTCTATGTTTCCATGTTGAGGAAGTGTCACCCACATATAGAGCAAACAATATATCCAGTAAAGGTGGAGTTGGATGATGATTTTACATATGTGGAGGGTCCAATTTTGATCCTAGATATGTGTGTGTAGAAGTTGAGTAAGGACACAACCTTAGTGAAGTTGATGTGGCATCATTGTGGTGTAGAGGAAGCCACGTGGGAGTTAGAAGATGAGATGTGTAGGAAGTACCCTTCTTTGTTTCCTTAGAATTTTGGGGGCAAAATCCTTGTTAGGGGTATATGGTTGTAAGACTTGTAACCTTGCTTAATTTATTAACATAACTATATAGCTTATTTGGTTAATTAGTTTAGACATTTAACTTTGGTTTATGATTTACTACCATTGATAAAGTTATGTTTAAATTCGATTCGCTTCCAACTTTGTTTGCTCAAGTTATGTAATGTAAATTGAGGACTTGTGTGCAATTTTCCCATTTGTTTGGGGCCTAAAATAATTTTAACACTTCCATAATTTGTTTCATGGTATTCTAAAGAACCTTGTAAAAAAAATTCATTTGAATGTTTTTGACTTTTTTGCATGTGTAATATACCCCTATAAATATTAATTTAGTTAGTAGTAATGCCATGTGTTTTAGTTGACCGATTGCTTTTGGCCCTATTATCGAACCGACGGTAATAGCAGCATGAGGGAGACCCAATGGCTTTGGCGAGCAGTGTTTTGTCCTTACTGGATTACCATCGACTTGGAGAAGGATAGCCATGTGCATGCATGTTGATTCAGTGATTAAATAAGGATGATCGACGAGGTCATGTTCAAGTTGCATGTACGTGAATTCATATCGTCGTCGGGCAGTTTTGTTTCTTTGAGTATATGACTAATTTGTTGACCAGTCGCATGGTACTCTTGAATACCACATATCCCATCGGGGCCAAAAACCGACGTAGATCAATCGATGAGCTGGTATATATTTTTCTTTTCTTTCCGTACTGTCGGCCCAACGGAGAAGACCAGCCCATGCCAACAGAGTGTACTTAATGATTGATGAGTAGGTT
Source organism: Alisma plantago-aquatica (assembly GCA_963693085.1). Lineage (NCBI taxonomy): Eukaryota > Viridiplantae > Streptophyta > Magnoliopsida > Alismatales > Alismataceae > Alisma > Alisma plantago-aquatica. Next base: position 288,972,175 of record OY856411.1, read on the forward strand.
GTTTTCCTCTCAGTGCGACGGTCTTTCTATTAATGAAAATGAGTGTCTTACGCGCTCTAATCCCTCATGTGTGTTTGACACGAAAATATTGTGGGTTAAACATAAGTGAACGTATCGAGTAATGTAGGTCTTGTGAGGTCCGAGTCAAACACAGAAAAATAAAATCCAGAGACTACTACTAACTATGATCTAATCAGCTAGGTTGGTAGAAATGCTTAAATTTGATTTTAATTAAAAAAAGAAAATACAAAAGCAAAACAAGATTAATGAATGAGTGAATCACCTCAGGATGGTGGTTTCCGCATGGACAATACAGCAACTAACCTCTAAACACTAACTAACATCACTCCTACCCCTGGATAAAGAGTATGTAGTAAGAACTACCTACTCTCGCAACGTAATTTACTGTCTAATTTAATGTCAATTCCATTTTCCTATCAATTGGTTGATTAGTTGTGTCTTACGATAAACTCTGGGTTTCTCCTCCCGTTTATGTTCCACCTTTCTCAAAGGGAGCAATAAATGGATAAACCTATGTTTTTTTAACCCTCAACCCTTCTTTCAAGCGATTAAGGATCTAATTATCTATCATGGTGATCAAACATAAATAGAACAAGGAAATATTATAGGTTTATACCCAAAAATTACGAGTAAAAGCTATATTAATGAATAAAAGTTAGGTACAGTGCATATCCGGGCTACTCCCAGATCCTAAGGAATCAAGGAGATTAGCCCCGCATGGTTTTCATAAATGAATACATATAAAAGAAGGATAAAAATATGGGGAACATTAGAAATCTAAAGTAACTCCTGGAAAATAGCTGGTCTGGATGATCCCTTTCGACGTGTGTGCGATCTCCTATCTTTCGGCTGCAAAATCACCCACCGGAGGTGCTCGAAGAGTCTCAGACGTAGCCTTCAGCGATGTTCTCTCTTCTCCTCGCTCTCTAGTATTGTGCAATGGAAAATGGCTGAATAATTAGGTCTGGCCGCACTCTCATTAAGTCATAAGAGCCACTTCGGGTGTGAAATAACATCAGCCATCGGATTAGAGCATTGTTGCTAGATTTCTTGATCGGGTAGACTCGGTAGTACCCACTGTGAAGTCGATGGTACCGAGTCCTCAGGGTGGTCGGACATCACATAACTAAGAGATAAAGCCTTTAAAGACTATCATATGTCCCTCTCGAGTGAATTTTGTATAGGGTAACCTTAGGAGTTCTTTCTTAAACTTCAATTTAAGATATCATTAAAGATTTGGTCAGTTTAGGCTCAACATCATCTTCAGTCACATTCCATGAATAATTGAGATGTTAATTCATATCCCATGTCATAAAGCTGACTAACCCATACACTTCCTCAAGTTGTGTGACTCAAAGATATTGCAATTCATCTTATAAAGATGTGACAATTTATTTTCAAAACTTTTCAAATTTCATTGCAAAGACACACCTATGAGTACACTCCATGTGGTATAGAAACCCATGCATTTAATGCTCCACGTTTACACTAGATAGATGTGGATCCTATAATTGTAAAAACCTAGAAAATAGAAAGCAACTAGAATAAAAATGCAAGAGGAAAACTAAGATAGATGGTTGTTCTAGCACCCCCCAAGCTTGAATATGACTATGTCCACATAATCAACATTCTCACTTACGAGGTGAAACATTTGTACCATGATCAAAATGAAGGGGTGGCAGAGGTCGCATTGTGGGGTCATGGGGAGGAAACATCCACTAGTATAGAAAGGACTTTTAACGTCACATTTGATGTCGACAGTTGGTACACAAAAATCGACGCCAATAGTCTAAGACGTCAGCTTATAAAGACAACTGACACCTATATGTGAAGACTGGTTGATTTACAAAAGGCATGCGTATCGCTTTTTTTAACGTTGATTTTTAATAAACAAAATTGACGTCCAAAATCACCCGCGAAATATAATTTTTTAGCAAAAAAAAATTGCCTCCAAAAAATTTTAAATCTGGCGTCGGTTGTGTAAAATATGACGACACATGTTCTGTGCCAAACAACGCGAAAGTTTTTATCTCCTCATTTTTTGTCGGTTTTTTTTAAAGAACTGACGACTAAATATCCTTCGTGAGGCAATATTCATTCTCTTATTTATCGTCAGTTTTGGAGGAATAACCGGCATTGATGTTTGTTCGCACATTGTCCCCGTAAAAAGAATTTCCCCCCAGTTTTCCTAATCGGCGTCAGTGTTAAGTTAGAAACTGACAATTACGATTAAGCGTGGGATTATATGAAAAATTGACGCCGATAGTTAACTTAATAGCACCCGCACGAGCCAGACTCTTCCTCTTCGTTGTTTAGTTCCTGATATTCTCCCCCTTAGCTTGGTCTAGTGATTTTTCTTCCACCTCCCCTTCTCTGCTCACCGCCTCCACACCTCGCCACTATGATCTTGAAGCTGCTCTATGCCTCCACGCGCCGCCACGACTAGTTTGAAGCTGCTCACTGCCTCCGCGCGCTGCCACGACGAGCTTGAAGCTACTCACGCCAGAGCTACTACTGTTGTCCAATCATCGTCCACCACCACCTGCTCCAGACGGAGCGAGGAGCCTTCCTCTAGTCACCTTCATCTGCTCTAGTCACTGCCACCGGCCACCGCATGCACCTCCTCTACTTCACCTCTAGCGCCAGTCACCTTCACCTCTAGCCCGGCCACCTCCACCTATGGGGCACCGCCACCACAGCCTGCTTGATCCACCAGTACAGTGAGTGGTTTAATCAGTACTAGATTTGAACTTAGGGTTAATAATGCCACCATGTAGTTGATTACTATGGATTAGGGTTAATGATACATTAATGAACTTAATTAATTAGATTTGTACTTAGCTTCTGTAAGATTGTGTAGTTGATTAATATTGACTTTGGGTTTAATAATGAATGAATAAACACAAAATGGAAGAATGAATTGAATTAATTGATGATGATGATGATGATGATGATGATGATGATGATGATGATGATGATGATGATGATGATGATGATGATGATGATGATGATGATGATGATGATGATGATGATGATGATGATGATGATGATGATGATGATGATGATGATGATGATGATGATGATGATGATGATGATGATGATGATGATGATGATGATGATGATGATGATGATGATGATGATGATGATGATGATGATGATGATGATGATGATGATGATGATGATGATGATGATGATGATGATGATGATGGGGATGATGATGATGATGATCCTCATCATCATCATCCTCATCATCATCATCATCATTATAATGTGATGATGATGAGGATGATGATGATGATGAGGATGTTGATGATGATGATATGATGATGATGATCCTCGTCATCATCATCATCATCATCATGGGAGGATGATGAGGATGATGAATATGATGATGATGATGATGATGGGATGATGATGATGAGGATCATCATCATCATCATCATCATCCTCATCCTCATCATCATTATCATCATCATCCTCATTGTCATCATCATCATCATCCTCCTCAATCATCATCATCATCATCATCATCATCATCAATATCCTCATCATCCTCATCATTATCATCATCATCCTCATCATCATCCTCATCATCATCGTCATCATCAATCATCATCGTCCTCATCCTCATCATCACCCCTCATTATCCTCATCATCATTATCATCATCATCCTCATCCTCATCATCATCATCATCATCATCATCATGTGACAATGATGATGATGAGGATAATGATGTGGAATAATCATAATCATCACATGAGGATGATGATGATGATGATGATGATGATGATGATGAGTTCCCTGTTGAAAAATAGTTGGATATCATACTAGATGATCATCATCATCCATTATCATCATCAATCATCATCATCCTCATCCTCATCATCATTCCTCATCATCATCATCATCATCATCATCAATCATCATCATGTGATGATGATGATGAGGATGATGATGATGATGAGGATAATGATGAGGATGATGATGAGGATAATGATGATGATGAGGAGGAGGATGATGATGATTATGATGATGAGGATGATGATGAGTTTCCTATTGAAGAATAGTTGGACATCATTCTAGATGATCATCATCATCCATTATCATCATCAATCATCATCATCCTCATCCTCATCATCATCCCTCATCATCATCATCCTCATCATCATCCCTCATCATCATCATCCTCATGTGATGATGATGATGATGATGATGATTATGATGATGATGATGATCATCATCATCATCATCATCATCATACGGATAATGATGAGGATGGTGATGAGGATAATGATGAGGATCATGATGAGGATCATGATGAGGATAATGATGAGGACGATGAGGATGATGAGGATGATGAGTATGATGATGATGATGATGATGATGATGATGATGATGATGATGATGATGATGATGATGATGATGATGATGATGATGAGTTCCCTTTCTCATCATCCTCATCAACATCATTGTCATCATCATCATCATCATCCCCATCATCATCATCATCATCATCATCATCATCATCATCATCATCATCATCATCATCATCCGCAATCATCATCATCTTCATCATCATCCATCATCATCATCATCATACTCATCAATCATCATCCCCATCATCATCCTCATCATCAATTATTTCTCCGTCATGAATATGAAATAACCCATTTTATTGTTTGTTGTTAGTACTTACATTTATATTACTTTTTCTTGACATTTTACATTATTGTAGGCATAATGGATTGGGCATCTACCCCAATGTTACTATTCCCTATTGAAGAACAGTTAGATATCATTCTAGACGATCGTTCATTAGCACAACTCACTATACCTAAACATTGGTGTTATCTAAATGGAAGATGCTACACGGCTGGTGAAGTGACCCTAAATTTTGGAACTTCAACATCTATTATCGAGGTTAAGTATGATGTTGATGGAAATCTTGTATCAACATCCAGTTGGTGTGAGTGGGTTAGGAAGATGCTATTGGGCCGTAGTGACAGGATTTTTCTTCATCCGGTTGGCCATAATACCATCAAGGTTTGGATAACCAACATCAACAATGAGACGCCCGATCATCTGGTCCGATTTGAGTACTCGACAAGGGATAGCACATATTTGGACTCATTCGATGAGGAGAGCACACCGGATTTCCCTTATATTCCTACTATTGGTACCGTCCATTTCCCTATCACCATCAGTTCATATTCGTCTAACAATGACGAACTCTGTGACATAGAAACATCAACAAAGTAGGTCCAAGCAACAAATTTACTTTCCTGTCTTATGCACATGTTTAGGGGTACAACCAGCCCCTTGTTTAGTTATTGTGATGTTATTTTCTAAACTTTGTTGTCATAATTAGTATTTTGATAACATGTTCAACTTTGAAAGACACTTATATATAATGTATGAATGAATTTTTTTTAATTGTCTTATCTATATACATGTGTTTGTGAAGATGGAATGAATGAATGTTTTTGTGTGTGAATATGAAAATAGATGAAATGAATGGAACTGCAAGTTGTTAAATGTGTGTGAATATGAAATGGAGGAATGAAATGGAACTACAGATTTCTACATGTGTGTGATTGAATAATATTTGAAATTAATTATGCTTATACATGTGTGTGAATCACTTGATCCATATAATATATATGATTGTACATCTTGTTAATATTTGCAAGTTTGTGACCTATTTTTGGTAAGGATGTTGTAAACCTACAGTTTAGAAATGAACTGTAGGTTTTGCATCCTACTGACCAGCCAGACAGCAAGCCTGGGAGCTAATAAGAAAAAAAACAAAACATCAGTGTCGGTTAGAAACCAACAACCGACAAAAAATTCTTTATTGTGTCGGTTGTTTGCTAGAAACCGACGTCTATGGCCCGACTAGTTGTGCTTTTGGGTTGTAATCAGGAATTTCTTAGTGTCATCAGTTATGTAACCGACGTTGAAGGAGTCTACTTTTAGTGTCACCCACTTGGGTGTCTCTTCAAAACTGACGACAAAAGTCTTACTTAGCCGACGCTAAAGTTGTTATCTATACTAGTGATCCCCTGAAAGATAAGGTTGGTCGGCGACATCAGTGGTAGTTGTGGGTATCCTCCAAAATACCCCTAGTTACATTAGTGGTCAAAGAACGACTATTGATACTGCTCCATTCATTGCAGGCATTGATGCATATTCTCTTAGTTGGCCAAGAGAAGATGTTCATTTTCATATATCATCTGCTGGTTATGGTACAGTCATCCCTAGACATCATGTATTCCTGCCAGTGCCACTTGATGTTGTTGTTGCCCAATTTGAATATCCTACAGCATGCCATATATGTCTACCATGTCATATGGATCATGCTCCTCCTACGAAGGTGGTGGGGCAGACAAACTTGAGGAAGAATAAGTGCACGCACGCTTGCGTGGGACCGATCTTTGGGTTATGGGGATGGTAGGCTCCACCTTCACAACTTCGTCATTATCATCACGTTGTTGCTCAGGATCGGCATGGGTTGCTTCCTCTTCTTCACCATTTTCTTCCTCGACGTCAACCGACCACCGGACATGCTTGACTCCTCATAGATTGAAGACAGGGTCAGGGAGTTGACGCTCAATGTACCGTCCTCCCACTGTGCAACATGCATACACCATGTCGAAGTGTGTGCTGAGGAGACCCGCCTTCTTGAAATGCTTGAGAACCAGAATCTTTAGCTACCAAAGGCATGAGGGTGGACATGTCAAGATAGAGGTGCATCGCAATGGGGGTAATCAGTCCCCCAAAAAGGATTGGTGGTTTTCTCTGTACCATTCTTCAGACCGTGACCATTTGGAGGAGAGAGAATGATCCAAAGTTAACAGGTTCTCCCTCCAACAACCTATAAAGGAAGAAGAGGTCTATTTTTTAGACCTTCCCTTGGCCTTGGCCTTGGCTGGAGCGGGGAAAGATGGTGTTGGCAAGGAGGCAATGCAGAATCCGAGCAAACAGATGCTCGATGTCGATGATGGAGTTGACATTCTAGTTGATGTGGAAGCCTTCTGGCACTTCTGTAAAACACTCTCATGCAAGGTCACGGTCAAAGTCGACGGGAGAGGAGCTTTCCAAAAAATGCAGTCAGTTGAAGATGTGGTTGAATTCCCACAATGTGATGGAGTAGTTGTTGTTGAAGAGGCAAAATTTGACTCTTCCTTCTCTCCATTCTCCTCCCAATTATTGCTCGGGGGCAACGAGGCCATCCAACGAGGCCAAGAACTCACAAACAAGTTCCGAGTAGGTGGTCCAGTTGCTAAAGAATGGGTCATCCACCTCCAAAAGTTGATGCTCACGTACCCAATGCATGTTGTCGGTGAAGTCTAGTTTCTCTATGAGGGTGTGATCTTTGTATCGCGTCGGTACCATATTTCTCTTCATAAGATCCCCGTAGACCTTCTTGATCTCTAGGGTGGGGTGTTGAACCTAGGTTGGTCGAGAGACCAACTCACCTTGCTCCGTCGAAGAAGATGCACCCCTCCTTAGTGCCATGGTAATGATGCAAGAAGAGTAATGGAGAAGATGGAGCTCGAAGAAGATCGTCAGTGCTCATTGTTGTGTGCTCAGAGTTGTTTGAGGTTGTGGGGATGAAGGTGTAAAGAAAATGATCTTCCCACTCCTCCTTATATAGCCTGTGGATGCCCATCCATGACAAACTCGGTACTACCGTGTTGAAGTTAGTGGTACCAAGATTTTACCAAGAATTTGTTACTCAGAAGTATCGACAGATGACGTTTGTTGATGATGTGGATGTGGATCGCTTCAAGTCAGTACTACCGACTCAAAGTTGGTAGTAGAAACTTGTAGTGCGGATTAATACTATCGACCGCTCGATAAAGATCATCTCTATCGTCAATGCAGGCACACACGGATTGTTGATGTCATGAGTTTGTAGTACTGAGCTAGTCATTTTGCTCAGTAGGTCTGAGAAGTGTCTCGAAATATCGAAATTGGGAGTGCCAAAAAGTCAGTAGTACCAACTAGGCTTTCAATACTAACAAATGCTTATCAGGTAGGTGCTAAAATCTCTAGAGACTCAGTAGTATCGACTATACAGTCGGTAAACTGAGGTGTCATTTTTTTTGTAGATGTCAACTCTGATGTAATTTTAGTACTACTGAGTATGGATTCAGTAGTACCAACCCTGTAGGGTCTTGTACACTCAAACAAATGAATCAAGATACCTTTGTACATAGGAAATGAAAACAACAACTATGAAACTCAAAATAAAGCGTAACCGAAAAGAAATAAAGGTTGGGTTGCCTCCCAACAAGCGCCCTTATTTTACATCCTATGCTAGACATGATTAAGTGTGAGAATCTAAGCATCCTCAATGAGCTTCACCTCTTCTATTCTCCTCTTCACTTCACCACCAAAATAATGCTTCAATCGATGGCCATTAATGAGGAGTGACCCAGCCTCGTCTCCTATCTTTACAGTCCCATGGGGAAAGACCTACAAAACCTCAAATGGTCCACACCATTTGTACCTAAACTTGCCTAGATGTAGCTTAATCCTAGAGTTGAATGGAAGAACTTTTTTCCCAAATTTAACACCCTATGCAAGATGTGATGATCGTGAACCTTCTTGGTTCTCTCCTTATAGATCCTAGAACTCTCATAGGCATCCATCCTCAATTCATTCAACTCTAACAATCTTTTCCTATATGCTTCATCCAATTTGAAATTCAACTTTCTCAAATCCCATTTGGCCTTTTGCTCGAGTTCCACCGGTAAATGGCAAGCACGCCCATAAACCAACCTAAATAGCATAGTTCTTATAGGTGATTTGTGGGTTGTCCTATATGCCCAAAGAGTATCATTCAACAACATACTCCAGTTTGTCCTGTTAGTTGAGGTTGTCCTCTCTAAAATCATCTTCACCTCTCTATTTGACACCTCAACTTGTCCATGTGTCTGTGGGTGGTAGGGAGTACCCACTCGGTGTTTCACACCATACTTACTCAACAAATATCCAAACTTCCTGTTGGTGAAATGAGATCTGCCATCACTACTGATCAATCGAGGGATATTGAATCTGTAAAAGATATGATCTTTAACAAAACATCACACAACATGTGCATCATTGGTGCGGGTTGTAATTGCTTCCACCCACTTTGATAAATAATCAACAGCAAGCAATATATATATATTAGAATTTGAAGACACAAATGGGCCCATAAAATCAATGCCCCACAAATCAAACACTTCAATCTCCTGAAAAACATTTAATGGCATTTCATGTCATTTAGATATATTTCCTACACATCGATGTGCATCACAATGAAGAACAAAGTTGTATGCATCCTTAAAGAGCATAGACTAATAAAAACCACTCTCTAATACCTTAGTCGCAGTCCTATAGCTAGTGTGATACCCCCCTATAGGTAGAGAATGACAGTGTGAAAAAATGCTCTCAAACTCACATTCCGGTACACATTTCCTCAAAATTCCATCCCTAAACTGCTTAAGTAGTATAGGGTCATTCCAGATGTAAAATCTCAAAGAATGGAAGAATCTCTTCTTCTCTTGATATCCCCAATCCTCAGGCATCTCTTTACATGCTAAATAATTGATAATGTCTACAAACCAAGGATCCTTAGCTTTTAGAGAAAAAAGTTTCTCATCAGGCTAGTCCTCCACAATCAGGATAACTAAATCTTTCTCATCCACCCTTTCAAGCCTAGATAGGTGATCGACTACAACATTCTCCACTCCTACCTTGTCCTTAATCTCTATGTCAAATTCCTATAGCAGTAATATCCACCTAATCAGTCTAGGGTTTTCATCTTTTTTCTGTAACTGGTACTTGATAGCAGTGTGATCTATCAACACAATCACCTTGTCCCCCACTAGGTATTGGTGAAATTTTTCAAATGCAAAAACAACAGCCAAGAGTTCTTTTTATGTGGTCGTATATTTAAGTTGAGCATCATTCAAAGTTTTAGACGCATGGTATATGACTGTAGGAGCCCTATCTCCGTGTTATCCTCACACAGCTCCTACTGCATATCTGATGCATCACACATCATCTCAAATGGTTGGCTCCAATCTGGAGCCTGCACACTGGGTGTGGAGATCAGCTTTTCCTTTAACACCTCAAAATCTTTCAAGCATCTTTCATCAAAACAAAACTCGGCATCCTTTTCTAGTAATTTTGAAAGAGGTTATGTGGTTTTTGAGAAGTCTTTTATAAAGTGACGATAAAACTCAACATGTCCTAAAAAGCTCCTCACTCCCTTCATTGATGTCGATGGAGGTAGCTTGAATATGACCTCTATCTCAATTGGATTGACTTCCATGCCCTTATTGGACACCTTGTGTCCAAGCACTATGCCCTCACTCACCATCATATGGCATTTCTCCCAGTTCAAGACTAAGTGAGTGTCCTCACACCTTTTTAAAACCCTATATAGATTATACTGACAATCATCGAATGACTCTCCATGCACAGAGAAATCATCCATGAACACCTCCAAACATCGCTCCACCATATCAGAAAAAAATGACAAGCATACAGCATTGGAAGGTGGCGGCTGTGTTACAAAGGCCGAACAACATCTGTCTATATGCAAATGTGCCATAAAGGCATGTGAAAGTAAACTTATCTTGATCCTTTGGCTCAATCAAAATCTGATTATAACCAGAATTCCCATTGAGGACACAAAAATGTGAGTGACCGGAAAGTCGCTCCAAAATTTGGTCAATGAATGGAAGGGGAAAATGATCCTTTAAATTGATGGCATTCAAATGTATGTAATAAATTCATACACGCCACCCTGTCACTAACCTAGTTGAAAACTCACTCACAGAATTGGTTGTGACAGTGATCCCCCCTTCTTTGAAACTACTTAGTCAAGCTCACCCACATAGAATCAGAAATAACATAAATTATACTTATCGATAGGAGCTTGACTACCTCTTTCTTTACCACCTCAGTCATGATGGGGTTGAGTCACCTATGTGATTGAACTATCACCTTGGATCCATATTCTATCTGGATTTTATGCTTGCACAGACCAGGAGAGTTTCCCTTGATGTCTGCTACCGACCACTCGAATGTAGCTTGGTGGTTCTTCTATGCAACTAGTACATGCTTCTTCTCCTTACTACTCAAGGATGATGATATAATGACAGGAAGCTTATCTTATGCGGCTAGAAAGACATACCTTAAATGTGGCAGTAGTGGACTCAACTCCAAATCAGGTGGGCTCAATAGGGATGGGACCAATGGTAGAGGAGGTGGTCCAGGATCTTCAAAATGCTTTGTATAGTAGTAGGGTAGCACTTTAAACAATAGTACACACTCTTCCAAAGAGTGGCTACATGTATAGTCATCCACTAGATTCACCAAAATGCCTCCAAAGGTAACCGTGGATATGAATGCACAAGAGATTTAGTAGCGGCCTCTTCTATAGTAGTTGGGCAATAATCTTCTTCATTGTCCTTTGGGTAGCGCACTACTTTTGCTAATGAAACCACCTTGGCATTTTCCATGATGTTGACTGCCAGTGTTCCCTTGTCTACCTTAGTCATCACATGGGCCATGTCAAGAAATGGCTTCCCTAGAAGCAAAGACATATTTCCCTCTACTTGTTGTAGCATGTTGCACTGTGCTTTGTCCCCTACAACTTTTTATTACTCGGGTGGCTTGATATCAAACCGGTCATCCTTGATATCTGTGGTCAAAAGTCCTCTGCCCATCTCCAAATCATATCAGTTGTAGCTTGGAATGGCCTTCCAAGCAAGTGTTTGTTGCGATCATCTTGCATTTCCGTCACCATGAAGTCTGTATGGAAAACAAATATGTCTACCTTTACCATAACATCTTCACAAATGTCATATGGCTTAACCACAGAGTTGTCTGCTAGTTGAATAGTCATACTACTTTTCCTAGACTCCTTGAGACCTAGCTTCTTGAAAGTTGACAAGGGCATGAGATCGATGCTTGCCCCAGAATCACAAAGAGCTTCTCCAAACCTTGTCTTCCCTATGAAGCAAGTAATGTTGAAACATCATGGATCTTGCCTTTTTGGCAATAGCATTCCCAGAATGAACGTGCTCACCTGTTCCTTCAACAATACTACATCAGTATCAGGTATCCTCCTCTTCTTGGTAACTATGTCTTTCAAGAACTTGACGTACAAAGGCAATTGCTCAATCGCATCAATGAGTTGAATGTTGACAGATAATTTTCTAAAACCATCTAAGAACTTCTTGAACTACTCATTCACTTTGTTCTCCTTCAAGCTGTTTGGAAAAGGCATCGGGGTCACTGGTGTCCTCTGGTGAGGTGGGATATATGTTTTTTCCTTATTTCTTATACATCATCCGCTTGTTCCTCAATTGTCTTTTCCTATGCTATAACATCTGGTTCATCTGCATCCACTGTTACTGCCTTGTCTGTAGCTCCTATAGTTTTACTTGCATCCAAACTAGATGGTGCACCATTCAAAAATTTCCTGCCACTGTAGAGTAAAACTGCCTTGACTTGTTGATTTCCATAAGGAAAATTGGTGTTGGTTGGGAATCCTTGCTAACTTGGTTGCTTCAATGTGACCACATCCGCTGCTATTTAGGAAATATGTGTTTCAATATTGTGGATCTATGCCCCTTAGTTCTGTGGTTCTCTTTGAGTCTGACCAATAAGCACTTCATTTTGGCTAACTATCTTCCCATGCATTTCTTCAATATGGTCAATCTTACTGGGACCCCTATCCCGTTGATATTGTGATTGGCCATTAACCTACTGTGGCTTGGACTGTTGCACCTAAGATGGGTCTTTTTGAAAATTGTTGGGATCCTTCCAGGAGAACTTAGGATCCTTCCTCTAGGAATAGTCATTGTTCATGTACTATTGTTGTTGGTGTGTAAATTTGCATTCCTCTTCTTCTCCTTCCTAAGAGTGTCCATCCCTAGAACACAATTTTTTAGCAATTAAGTCTAGCTTTTCATTCATTGCAGAGATGACCTTAGACTCCCTGACACTTTTGAGGGTTGTCGGGCTCTCTCTCTCATCTCCCCATGTCTGATTATTGGACATGTTCTTTAAGATCTCATTATAGCGGCCAAGTTTATTGTTGAGGAAGAAACTTGCTCCTATGCTATCAAGTGTAGTCCTCTCTCCCATGTGTAGACCTTAGTAGAAAATCTTTTCTTTCCCTAACAAGTCAATGTCGTGGTGAGGGACCTTCCGCAATATATTTTGGAATCTCTCCCATGCTTCAGAATATGACTCGTCAGCCTATTGTCTAAAATTATGGATCTTCTTTACCAGGTCATTCGTCTTTTATGGAGGAAAGTAGCGCTCGAAGAAAAATGTCAATCATTTGCTCCCACGTCTCAATGCACTCATCATCAAGGTTGCGAAACCAAGACTTAGCATTGTCTGCCAAAGATGATGGGAACAGCTTCAAATATATGTAAGTCGTCAGCATCTTGTCTATCTTGATCATATCACAGCTCTCAGTGAAGTTATTGATGTGCGTCATAGGGTCTTCAGAACTGTATCCATGAAAGGTCAGTGATTTGACTAAAGAGACCAATCTTGGATCGATCTTGTAGCTATTGACATTGATTGCTTGTATTTTGATTGGCCCTTTTTTAGCAGTAGAAGAAGAAGCCTTGATCCTTTCCTAGATCATTTGCTCTTCTTCTTGGTCACCCATTTCTATTGGTTCAGGTTCCTCAGGTGGATCGGGTCCTCAGGATATGGTGTTGGTGGTGGGGTTCAGTTGAATATGTCTATAGATCTTCCGCACTCCCATTCTTTGTGAAGGAGTTTTGCTTGACCAAAACCCGGTGAAGACGGCCCTCCATAATTGTGGGATCGGGTGTGCACCATGAACTAGTACCTGAAAGTAGTAAAAATAGTTGTAAGAGCATGGTACTAATCGTAGAGACAATAAAGATATTATGATTCAGATTTGAATGAAATAATAAATAACAAAAATAAAAAAAAGTTTGGCCTAGAATGGCCGACCACAGGACTCGTAGTGTTGGTTGTTGTCATTTCCCCAACAACGATGCCAAAAACTTGACATGAAAATACCATGTGTTAAACGCAAGTGAACATGAGTAATATAGGCCTTGTGAGGCCTGAGTCAAACAAAGGAAAACGAAATCCAAAGACTACTACTAGCTATGATCTAATCAGATATAGAAATGGTTAAAATGGGTTTTAATTAAATATAAGAAAACACAAAGGCAAAACAAGATTAACGAATGACTGAATCAGAGAAGAGTAAATTCCTTAGGATGGTGGTTTCACCATGGACAACATGGAAACTAACCTCTAAACACTAACATACATCACTCCTACCCATGTATAAAGAGTTTGTAGCAAGAATTACCCACTCTTGCATCATAGTTCACTACCTAATCTAATACCAATTCCATTTTCATATCAATTGGTTGATTAGTTAGGTGCCTTACGATAAACTATGGGTTTATCCTCTCATTTATGCTCCACCATTCTCAAAGGGCACAATAAATGGGTAAACCTATACTTTTCCAACCCTTATCCCTTCTTTCAAATGATTAAGGATCTAATTATCTATCTATGGTGGTCAAGCACAAATAGAACATGGCAATCTCATAGGTTTATATCCAGAAAT